>ML778825.1:79500-125016 GCA_009831015.1 Picea engelmannii | reverse complement strand
AGACTATGAATGGATGAATGGATAATTATGTGAGATCTATTATATGTTGAATCTGTTAGAATGGATGCATAAACTTAACAGGTGAATGAATAATAAGAGGAATAGATAGAACATCTATATCAAGGATAAGAAGATGAATTTCAATCCCATATCCCCACTCTTTCCTAGACTGCAAGCATCTGATCATTGCAGTCACCCATAGAACTATCTTGGGTGAGACTACGTAGTACATCCTATGTGTTGTGTTTCCCTCTGGTTTACCAGGAGGGCTGATATTTTTAGAGGTATTTGTTGGGAGATTTTTCAATATGAACCTAGGTCATCCCAAGAAGTGGTTATAGAAGGAGTAACAACCAACACCATCTTCACAGTTTTTCGATTCATAAACTTTCAAGTTCGTTTTGAGGCCCTAAACAACTTTTTTTTGGGCTTGGCATAGTCACACTGTAGGATTTAGCTAGAGTGTGATGGAAAAATGTGTATTCCTCATATATAACTTGCCAACAAGATATTGTGCACCCCAAATGAAGATTGTATGCAAACTTTATACCCTTGGGAAGTTGGCGTATCAACTACCCCCATTGGGGCTCACAAACCTTTTGGTGTTTCATCTTCTGGGGTTGGGTTTTTTTATTTTATTTATGTTAAAAGGGTATTTGGAGCCTCATTGTAAACATCATATTCTTGTGAATGAGCGTAGACATCACATATCTTCTCAAAGGTAATCTACCACCATTCTAGCGAACTCATTCACTTTGTATTTTTACAGTTTCTGTACATTTATGTCATTAAAAAAAATTGTGCATTATTGTATCTTTGTGTTTCTTGCACTATTTTATTGTATTTTCTTATTATATTTCCTCCATTTCATTCTCAAAATAATCTGGATCACATAACCTTCATTTTTCTAGTGTTAACAATCATACCCTTAGCAGAGAATTTGTTTTTGAGAATTTTTAGTTGCTTGTCAAGATCATAGAGACTTCTCGCCATAAGAACAATATCATCAATGTAAATAAGGAAGACTATTATACCAACTAGAGTTAGACCAAAACAAACTACTTCTTCCAAACAACCCTTTAACTTATCAATGCATATGCCAAAAAGGGTAGGGGATAGGGGACAACCTTGCTTAAATCCTATATCACAATTAATTTCTTTCAACTATCCCTTAGTGTTCCTAAACTTGGAAATACAATTCTCATACAAAATTTTCACAAGAACTCTCAACTCATAAGAAACGTTTAGATATTATAATCTATTCCAAAGGTTATGTTATAAAAACAGGATCGTGGAGCAATAAAATAAGACAAATGCAAAAATAAAACACAAAATATAAAACATACAATAGAGACATAGATATACATGGTTTACCCAGTGTGGGATACATCCACCAGAGAAATTTCTAGGTCCTTTTTTATTATCCAACAAAATGAAGGGATACAACCTACAACACACCCACTATAAATTCCTCTTCTTTCTCTCACAATATCCTCTCTAAGAATACAATAATCACACACATATATAGCTGCAATACAATTCCCTCATAAAAGAGGGTTTCCTTCTAGGGAAAAAATCCCTAAAAAATAACTTCTACAGTCAGATATGGGACCTTATAATCAACAATCTAGATTGACTATGAAATTACAATATTTTACAAGGCATTTTTTCCCAATATTTTGCTTCAGGGGTGTTGCCCCCGAATCCCCCACCAGGGGGGGGATACAAAAATTATCTCCCACCCTGCCCTTGAACCCCCTTGGTGACAGTTGTGGGGGGGAAAGTTGCCCCACACCCCCTGATTAGGGAATAGGGTCTAGTCACAACTGAAACAAACCTATGAATCAAGAAGATAATCTGGCTCCACAACCAACAATCTCCCACTTGGATACTGATAAAAACAAATCCACTGCTTCTATAACTATTAGACTATACTCCACCTTGGAACTGGCAAATTTATCATATTCAACTTCATTCTTGAAGGCCAAATGAAACTGAGTAGGAACTCAGTTTCTCCATAGTTACTCCCTTTGTTAACATGTCTGTAGGATGTTGGCTAGTATGTATCTTTTCCAACTTCAAATGTCCATCTTCCAAGACAAATCGTATGAAATGGTACATGATATGTATATTCTTAGTCTTTGAATGGAAGGATAAGTTCTTTTCAAGATGAATAACACTCTCACTGTCACAGTACAACCTGTTATTCTCTTGCTTCTTTCCTAATTCCTCCATAAACCTCTATAACCAAATCATTTCTTTACTAGCCTTTGTAGCTACAACATACTCTACTTCTGTTGTTGAAAGTGCAATAACCTTTTGTAGTTTTGAAATCCAAGTTACTGTTGTTCCACCTACACTAAAAACATACCCTATGGTGCTCCTCCTGCTATCTTTATCACCTTCCATATATTAATCAACATATCCCTGTAGAATAGTGTATGAACCTCCAAAACATAATACATGAGTAGAAGTACCTTTCAAATACTTGAGAATCTAGTTTAATTCCTCCCAATGTTATTTACATGGATTATTCATATACCTAATCACAAATCCCATTGCATGTGCAATATCTGGTCTTGTGCAAACTATCACATGGATCAAGCTACCAAATATTGATGAATAAGGGATCCTAGACATGTATTCTATCTCCTCATGTGTCTTGGGACACATTTCCTTACTTAATTTGAAATGGTTGGACAAAGGTGTACTAACTGGTTTTTCATTCTGCATTCTAAACCTCTCCAACACCTTCTCTATATACTCACCCTGAAACAATGTCAATTTGCGATTTTTCCTATCTCTTGTTATTCTCATACCAAGGATTTTCTTTGCAGCACCCAAATCCTTCATCGCAAATGAATTAGATAATTTATTCTTGAGCACATTTATATCCTTCATATTAGACCCTGCAACAAGCATGTCATCTACATACAATAGCAAAATAATATAACTTCCATTTTCTAGCCTTTTAAAATAAACACAATGATCAAAATGAAATCTATTATAACCTTGTTCTGTCATAAACCTGTCAAACTTCAAATACCACTGCCTTGGAGCTTTCTTTATGCCACACAATCTCTTGCTCAACCTGCATACCAAATGTTCCTTCCCATTGACCTAATACCCCTGTGCTTTTTGCATATAAATATCTTCATCCAAATCCCCATGGAGAAAAGTTGTTTTTACATCTAACTATTCAAGATGAAAATATTCTACTGCCACAAGACTTAAAATAGTCTTAATTGAAGTCATATTAACAACATAAGAAAATATTTCATCAAAATATATACCTTTCTTTTGTGCAAACCCACTTACAAAAAATCTAGCCTTGTACCATTTTTTTCCTCCATCTTCTTCCTTCAACTTGTAAACCCATTTATCCTGCCATGCTCTTTTTCGTGCAGGTAACTAAACCAAGTCTCAAGTCAGGTTATTTACCAAGGAATCCATTTCCTCTTTCATGCCTTGCTCCCACTTCTTTTTACCATCTACTTGCATTTCCTCTTCATAACATTATGGTTCACTAGAATCATTAAACAATAAATAATACAATGAAGGAGAGTATCATTCAAGGGGTCTACTTAACCTGGTAGAGATTCTAACAACACTTGTATGAGTTTGAGGTACCTGCAACTCCTTTTGTTGCACATTTTCATTTTCTTGTACCTTCAAAATTTATTTTTCATTGATCTCATCAAGCATTGTGTATTCTGGTTTTTCTTTTTCCTGTTTATTTCCCTGCAACTGATCTTTGTACATGACCTTATCATTGAATATGACATCTCTAATCCTAATGATTTTGTGATTTTCATGATTCCATAAGCGACCAAAATCATTAACACCATATCCAATAAAGGTAGACTTCTTGGATTTTTCTTCAATCTTTGTTCTATTTTCTTTATCAATATGGACAAATGCTTCACAACCAAAAGTCTTCAGAAATGAATAGTTTACCTTTTTACCTGTCCATGCCTCCTCTGGAATGCCACCATCAAAAGAACTTGAAGGTCCTATGTTTATCAAGTAAACAACAATATCTACAACATCTGCCCAAAATTGTAAGGGAAACTGTAATATACCAGATATAAAATGCATGCAGAACAGAAATAAAATGCTAGAAATGGCAGAATAACAACAATATAACTAGAACATTCACCACAATAGCACTGAAATGATATAAGAATAACAACAGAATTAACACTTTGAATCTGAAAGCAATGTTCATGGGCCTCTTCGAGGGGGCAACCTCCAGTTGAGTAGTGCTCTATTACAATAATATCCAAGCAAGGGTTCTCATACCCTTGACCCCTATTTATACTAAAAAGAAGCATCTAGAGGAAGATTCTTCTAGAAGCGGAAGCTTCTATTAGGTCTTCTTACATTTGCCTTATTCTATTTTATTGAAAGGCATTATTAATATTGACCTTTGTTGGGCCCGAGATATGATCATCTTCATGACGTTATTATACACTTTTTTCCATATGTATATATGCATTTTTATCTTTCAAAGGAGATTTTGGAAGAATTTTATGGTAAAATGATATAATTGGCATGAGGTATGTATAATTCGTGTTTTGTGATTCAATCAAGTTTAATTTATCATATTTTATGGTTTCCAAGAGTTAATTCATGTTTTTCTGCTATTACGGGGCAAAACGCACCATGTTTCTTGGTTCGACACTCGTTCCGGCACTTGATCCAACACTCGTCCCAGTACTTGATCCGGCACTCGTTCTGGCACCCAGTATTGCACAAAAACGCAAGGCAAGTTGGTGGTTATGGTATTGGCGGCCAGTGGTGGAAAAATTGAGAACATGGGGTTTTTTTTTCATCGCCCCCTCCAGCTACTTATCTCAAGACAACTCAATTTTAGTTGTCCAAAGAGGGCGATCATTGGGTTCCTCCGTTTTGTTAGTTATGGATGCATTTACTGTAATTTGCCAAATTTAGAGGTGGTTCGACCCTCATGTGGTCGACCACCTGGGTTGTAAGCTTATAAATACCAATAGGATGATCATTAGATTGTTAACCAAGTAGTATAAGCATCAGAATTGCCAGAAAAATGATTTTGCTCTATTTCTAGTTTTGCATTGCCAGAATAGTGCCAAAACTGCGTTTTTGGATTTTTATAGTGAATTTGGCTTGATGAGGTCGTGGTGTGATTTTAGAGAGTGACCACGACTTGCTGGGGGGGGCACCGACAGTCTGGTAACTATCTTCATGTCTATTTTTCATTTTTCTAATTTAAATTGTCTTTTCATTTTCCTGTGCATGTATATTTTTATTTAAATAATTAGTTTGTTGTAGCTTACTGTTTTACTTCTTTTTGTAGTTTAGATGATGTTATGTGTTAGTATGTGTTTATTTCGTAGATTAGAAAAGGCTTGCAAGTCTCTCTCTCATTATACTAACCCTGTGTGCAACGTAGATGATAAATTGTTCTTTCTTCTATATTTTTACAGTCAAGCTTAGAACAGATTTTTAATTAGAACAGAGCATAGTTTTAATCTGAGTTTCTTCTAACAAAGATTGATGGATGGATAGATTTTCTTCCATATTTTGAATCATATCTTGCTTACTTCAGTTTTAGATATATTTTACTTGCTTATTTATTGGTTAAATGTAATTGTCAAATCACTTTTTAATATCATGTTTTTAATTTTTGTTTTCAGTCATTTTCTTTATCATAGCTTGAATGATTAAAATAGACATAGTATAGTTTCCTTTCACGCAATATTCTTTCATAGATTAACATGAAATTGAATTTCTTAGTTAGATAATGATGATCTCATTATGATTTTGATGGTTTATACATGAGTATGTAGGGTATTTAACATTACTTTTATCATGGCTAAGTTTTCATTAGATTGTTTACTTCACACCTTTCATTTTGCCATTGAAATTAGTACTGAGCTTATACCATTAGAACTGTCCTTTGTTTTCAAGTGTCATCAAGATATCATCTGTCGCCACCAAAGGCATTCAAACAACCACCAGCATTACATTTGAGTGTTTCATAGGTTAAAGACAGTTTCTTGCTTTCGTAGATTAGAAGAGATAGTTTCTTGTTTTCATAAGTTTAGTTGATAGTCTTTCTTGCTTTCAATAGACTAGATTTTCCTTTCATGCATTGCATTGAGCATTTAAATTTCCTTTCATGTAAGAGAAATAGTTTTGCATTAGGCATTTAGTTCACTTTCCTCTTAGGCTAGGTAGTTGTTCAATGAGAAGTCTTTGCTTACTTGTCTTTTTCTTTATGCTTTTGCTTGCTTGTCTATTTGCTTTAATAGGTTAGATAGGTGTTTTTTCTTGTTTGTCTATTTGCTTTAATAGGTTAGATAGGTGCTTTTTCTTACTTGCTTATTTATTTTCTTTCACATGGTAGTTGCTCATTGAATGTAGGTTGGAAAGTTAAAGGTAGTTTGCTTTCATCATTTGATTAATATTCTTAGTAGTTTACCTTTGCTTACTATCATGATCTAGTTTGCTTTGAATAGGGTTTTTACTTTCTTTCTTAAGAACTATCCATCAGTCCTTGGCCCAAAAGTACTTAGGTTTCCTAGTTTCAAGTTTCTTAGTAGGGTTTTCTCATTAGATAGGTTTTCTTGAGTAGATTAGCCCTAGATAGTTTCTTTCCTTAGTTAGTCTACACTCCTACCAACCTTCTACCTTTGGCATATATTTTGCTACAACTCTAAGTTTACTTACCCCGGGTTGACAATTTAATTGAGGGTAGTTCAGTGTCTTTTTTAGTACATATAAAACACCTAACAACCTTTATTACATTCGAATATATTGTTCTACCTATGTGCAGGTTAGGACCCTGACATGTCCGCCCCCTTAAAAATAACCTTGTCCTCATGGCTTGAGATGAGAAAATTGTTGTAGAATGGTAGCTAGTTCCCAAGCGGCGTCTGCTGGAGATGTATCTTTCCATTGGACTAGCACTTCCTTGATGGTTCTATGACATAGGAGACACTCACGCGGGTCCAAAACTGCTTCTAGATGTAGCCAAATGGATCCTTCTTCAGCTAACTCTAGAAGGTTGGTTTGAATTTGGAACTTAGCTCCAATCACCTTCTTTAAGCATGAAACATGAAAAATAGGATGTAGCTTCGAATGGTTGGGTAAATCTAACTGATAGGCAACTTGTCCCACACGCTTGAGCACAAAATAAGGACCATAAAATTTGGGTGCTAGCTTCTGACAATGCTCAGCCTCGAGGGAAGTTTGCTTGTAACGTTGGAGTCGAAGAAACCCCTGATCCCCTTCTGCAAATTGACGTTTAGAGCGACCTTGATCTTCTTGTTGCTTCATGTGATTTTGTGCCATGACCAAATTCTCTTTGAGGGTACAAAGAATAGCCTCTCAAGATGTAAGTGTTAAGTCAACCGCATGGACCTTCAAGGCACCGGGTAAGTATGAGAGAATTGAAGGTGGATTTTGTCCATATACCACTTCAAAAGGAGTCATGTGTGTAGTTGTATGGTATGAAGTGTTGTACCACCATTCAGCTAGGGGTAACCATTGAGCCCACTGATTTTTCTTTTCCAAGGAAAAACACCTCAAATATGTTTCCAAACACTTGTTGACAACTTTCGTTTGGCCATCAGTTTGGGGATGATAAGTTGTGTTGAGATGCAATTCGGTGCCTTGTATCTTGAACAGTTCTTGCCAAAAATTGCTTTTAAAAGTTGGGTCACGATAAGAAACAATAGAGTGCATCATGCCATGAAGCTTGAAGACCTGATCCATGAAGATTTGAGCCACCGTGGATGTTGTAAACAGGTGTTGAAGGGCGCAGAAATGAGCATACTTGGAAAGGCGATCAACAACCACCATGATGACGGATTTATTTCCCGATTTGGGTAAGTTGGTAATAAAATCCATAGAGATATCCTTCCAAATAGCAGGTGGAATCGGGAGCAGTTGTAGTGTGCACGACGATTTGACTGTTTCTCCCTTGTTGCATTGACACACATCACATTCAGCTACAAAATTATGAATTTCCTATTTCATACCATCCCAGAAAAAGGAACATTTGACCCTGTCATAGGTTTTGGTGAACCCAGAGTGCCCTGCTGTGGGTGTAGCATGAAGCTCAGAAAGTACTGTGGATTTAAGCTTTGATTTTTTACTTAAATACAAATGGCCTTTGTATTGAAGTTCCTCATGGAGCCAAGAGTACCCTGGAGAAGCTGGAGCATTGGACTGCAACTGGTGGATCAACTGTGAACTTTTGGGATCTTGTAGCCATTCTTGGAGAATGTCTTGGAGCCAAAGTGGTACAATGAATGAAAGAGAAAAAAGGGATCCTTCATCTTCATATTTTTGGGAAAGTGCATCTTCAACCACATTGTCTCTGCCTTTCTTATAAATGATATCATAATCATATCCAAAGAGTTTAGTCACCCATTTTTGTTGTTTTGGGGAGGAAATGCATTGTTCTAGAAAATACTTGAGGCTTTGATGGTTTGTTTTAATTTGGAAATGTTTCCCCAATAAATAAGGATGCCATAGATCCATGGCATGCAGAATAGCCAACATTTCCTTTTCATATATGGATTTTCCCAGATTTCTTTCAGATAGTTTCTTGCTGGTAAAGACCAAAGGTTGACCCTCTTGCATAAGGAAAACACCAATTCCTTTCCCTGAGGCATCACATTCCAACACAAAGGTCTTTATGAAATCGGGAAGGGCGAGGACTGGAGTGGTGCACATGTCCATCTTCAAGGTTTGAAAAGCTTGAGCAACGACTGGAGTCCAAGTGAAAGAGTTCTTTTTTAGGAGAGCAGTGAGAGGTGTTGCAATCTTCCCATAATTCTTAACAAACTTGCGATAATACCGTGTTAAGCCTAGAAATCCATGCAAAATCTTAAGAGTCTTTGGATGAGGCCAGTCTTGCATAGCTTCAATATTTTTAGGATCCACCCTGACGCCATCTTTTCCAACCAAATGACCCAAGTTTTCTACTTTTGAGGCGCCAAAAGAACATTTAGACTGTTTCAGGAAAAGTTGGTGCTGAGAGAGTAGATGGAGAACTCGATCCACATGAGCAAGATGGCTTGTCCAGGTTTTTCTATAGATGAGGATATCATCAAAGAAAACTAAGACAAAATGGTGGAGAAAAGGATGGAAGACATGATTCATGAGGCTTTGGAAGGTGGAGGGGGCATTACATAAACCAAAGGGTATGACCAAAAACTCATAGTGGTGCTCATGAGTTCTAAAGGCAGTCTTGGGAATGTCTCCCTCTTTCATACGTATATGGTGGTAGCCCAAATGAAGATCTAGTTTAGTGAAGAATTAGGCGCCACTCAATTCATCCAGGATGTCATCAATGATAGGAATGGGAAATTTTTCTTTGATGGTAAGTTTGTTGAGGGCACAGAAGCCAAGACACATTCACCAAGAACCTTCTTTCTTCAGGACCATGACCATAGGATATGAGTAGGGGCTTGTACTAGGGCGGATAACGCCTTCATTAAGGATTTCCTGGACCATTTTCTCATTTTCATTTTTTTGGGAAAAGGGGTGATGATACGGACGAATATTGGGAGGAAGGCTTCTAGGTACAAGGGCAATGGAATGATCATGAACAACATGGGAAGGAGGGAGGCCTTGGGGAGTGGAAAAGACCAATTGATTTTTAGAAAGGATGTCTTGGAGGTATTGCGGTACCGAGGGTGTCTCTATTTCTTGTATGGCATGGAGTTGGGCGATAACACCAGAATGACCCTTTTTGAGCATCTTTTTCATGCGATGGGAACTAATGATCTCAGGTGAACTAGAAGTGATGCCTTGGAACTTATATCGGAGGCCCTCTTGGTCGAATTGCATGGTTAAGTCTTTAAAATCCATGAGAATGGGACCCAAAGTCCTTAGACAGTCTGCACCCAACACAATGTCACAACCTCCCATGTCGATAGAAAACATATGGGATTTCAGGTGGTAGTCACCAATTTGGAGATGCAAATTTTCACAACGCCCTCCACATTTCATGGAACCACCATTGGCAATCATGATTTGGAAATTATTGATGGCATGGATGTAGCAATGATTTTATTGGGTAATGCGGCGATGAATAAAATTATGGGCGTTGCCACTATCAACCAGAATGATGACCTTTTGATGCTTGATGTAACCAATTAGCTTGATGGTTTGGGGAGCGGAGAAGCCAATGAGAGCATTGAGGGAAATGATCGATTCTACTTTGGGAGGGTCTGAGGGAGGGGTTATGTTAGTGGATTTAGGTGAATCAGAGACAGAGGGAGTTTCTTCATCTTCTTCCGAAATCTCCTCGGAGATGGCCATAAAAGGATTTTTTTCTTTACACTTGTGGCCGAGGAAATATTTGTCATCACAGTTATAAAAAAGGCCTTTGAGTTGGCATTCAGCCATTTCATCCCTGGTCAATTTTTGGATCTTTAGTGGATTAGAGGGAGTAGTGGGATTTACTGGTTTAGGGCGAGGGATAAAGGAGGGTTTTCTTTTTTGAGAAGATACAACTTGTTGTTCTTCTTTAGCTCTTTTGGTAGCCTCCACCCAACTCTGAGGTCGAGCCATGAGGACATGGGCCCGAATCTCATCCTTGAGGCCGCTAATAAAACACTCTCAGAAAAAGGCATCAGACATGCCCTCTGTTCTAAAATCTAGGCGCTTAAATGAAGCTATAAAGTCTTCCATTGTTCCTAAGTGTTTCATCTTTCTCAAATGGCCCAAATGGTTGCAGTCAGTGTCAATGCATGCATAAAGCTCTGCCACAAAGTGTGTCCAAACAATATACCCTTCACGAGAAGTTTTTCTCCATTGCCACCGTAGCCAATGTTCTTGACCTAGATGGAGAACACCATATAGGAGTTTGGCCAAGTCATTTGTAATGTCGTATAAAGAGAAGTATGTCGTATAAAGAGAAGTAATGTTCCATTTGGGTTACCCAACCAGTGGGGTCTGAGCCATCAAATTTGGCAACATCTACCCGCGGAAGGTGTAGGTCACGTTCAAAGTGATGGTTCTGCAAGGTATGGGAATGAGAGGAATGGTCACCTTTAGTATGTGGAGATGAGGAAGAGGAAGGGTTATCTGTAGGGATATGCAGTTTGGTGCAGAGTTCCGAAAAAACTGATTCAATTTGGGTGGTGAGGTCTTGTTTGATTTCCCCCATTGAGGACTGCATGGTTGTATTGATGGTGACAACATTGGCATTGAGTTGTTTCACTTCTTGTTGGGTCTCAATGAGACCAGATTGCAAGTTGTTGAAGAGAGAATCCAAGTCTTGGCTATGAGTATAGGCCATGAGGATGGGTAAACTGAAAAAGGGGTGGGAAAGGTAAAAAGCATTTTGCCGAAAAATGATATGGATGAATGTGATAAAGGCGAAGAGATGAGTCCAATGGAATAGGTCTCAAATAATGGTGAAAAAATTTCCATATNATATATATATATATATATATATATATATATATATATATATATATATATATATATTATGGATTTATACTCCAGTCTGAAGAATACTACAGAGAGGAAATGCCCAAATGCTTAACCAAAAAGAAATGTGTATTTACTTGGCAACCCGAACACAATTGCGCGGCAATAGATCTTGTCTGTTTTAATTTGTTTATGTTTTTGTCCCCAAGGGTTAGGTATTCAAGGGTTCTACAGACAAGGGTTTTCCCTGTGCTATATCTCTTTGATATATGTGTGGGGTCCAACATTAGTACATGGCCCAATATCTCTGGGCACTAACTAAAGAGGATAGACCGTACCCTTATTTGTACTACCCGACTACCCAGGTACTAGAGAGTATATTATCGAGTGTTGTTCTCGGTGACACTATAGTAGTCAGGCGATCGATCGGTTTATCTAAAGAGGGCTTCAGGTAATCTAGGTCGATCTGTACACAGGTGTTGTCTGATGAGCTACCACTCGAAGGGGTACCAACAGGGGTTACAAGGGTGGCCAGAAGATGTGCGCTTAAGTACCACTTGTATTTCCTGTGTGTATGAATCCATCAACCGTGGGTTTATGTGTGTAACGACAGATCTCTGTGGCTTAACGATGCCAGAATATGTCTCTACCCTGAAAAAAAAAATTAACCCA
The DNA here is from genome assembly GCA_009831015.1 of Picea engelmannii. Lineage (NCBI taxonomy): Eukaryota > Viridiplantae > Streptophyta > Pinopsida > Pinales > Pinaceae > Picea > Picea engelmannii. The sequence goes on along the minus strand of ML778825.1, from coordinate 112,911 downwards.
CACTTTCTGCCGAGGAAAGTTATATGATACCACTTGTAATATACTAGATATAAAATGCATGCAGAACAGAAATAAAATGCTAGAAATGGAAGAATAACGGCAATATAACCAGAACATTCACCACAATAGCATTGAAATGATATAAGAATAACAACAAAATTAGCACTTTGAATATGAAAGCAATGTTCACGGGCCTCTTCGAGGGGGTGACCTCCAGTTGAGAAAATCTCTATTACAATAATATCAAAGCTAGGGTTCTCATACCCTTGACTCCTATTTATGCTAAAAAGAAGCATCTAGAGGAAGATCATTCTAGAAGCAAAAGATTCTATTAGGTCTTCTTACATCCGCCTTATTCTATTTTATTGAAAGGCCTTATTAATATTGACCTTTATTACATTTGAATATATTGTTCTACTTATGTGTGGGTTAGGACCCTAACAGAAATGTTGCATGCAATGTCATACTCCTTGCATGCTCCATGATTGTCTTGTTATTCCTTTCTGACACACCATTTTATTGTGGTGTTCCTAGAATTGTTTTCTCTCTACGAATCCCATGGTATGAACATCAATAATAAAACTCCTTGCTGCAATATTCACCTCCATTGTCTGATCTGAGACACTTCAACCTTTTTCCTGTCTCATTCTCAAACAAATCTTTCCATTTCTTAAAAGTATCAAAAACATCATATTTTTGTTGAATGTAATAAACACATTTTTTTCTAGTTGCATCATCAATAAAAGTAACATAATAACGCAATCCACCAAAAGATGATACCTAAGTTGGTCCCCATACATATGTATGCACAAGCTCTAACCTTTCACTCTTATTTTATTTTCTGACTCTAAGAAATATAACTCTCTTCTATTTTCCATAAACACAATGCTCACATAAATCCAAATCAATTTGTTTAAGATCTGGAAAAAAAAATCTTTTGTGAAGTATTTGCATCCCATTTTCACTCATGTGTCCAAGCCTATGATGCCACAGTGTTGTATCCACTCCTGTAAAAGATAAAGATATAGAATAATTAGTATTACCAGTACATAAATACAATGTACCTACCTTTTCTCCTTTCATTATCACCAATGATCCTTTGGTAACCTTCCATGCCTTATTTGTAAATATAGATATACAACCTTCACTTCCCAATTGCCCTATTGAAATTAGAATTTTCCTTAGATCTAGTACATGTATTACCTCTTTCAATAACAATTGGTTTCCAAACTTTTGTTTTATTTTTAGCTTACCCATTCCAACAATTTTGCATGGTGCATCATCACCCAAATGAATCTATCCAAAATCACCTTGAACATAATCTAGAAAATGTTTCCTATGGGGCATGGCGTGAAATGAAGCCCCTAAATATACTACCCAAGACTCAGAAATATTATCTACATAAAGAATCAAAGCATCTTGTAACGCATCACCTGTTACATTTTCTTATTTATTTTTCTCTTGTTGTCCATCTCTTTTTTTCTTTGGAGCTCTGCAGTCTTTCTTCAGATGTCCTTTCTTCCCACAATTCCAGTACTTTATATTTCCTAGTCTGGAATTGGATCCTCCCTTCCTAAAATTCCCATGGTTCCCTTAGCCTTTTCCTCTATCCTTTTGTCTTCCCATATTATCCACAGTCAACACATTACCTGTTGATTAATTGGGTTGGTTGTCATTGATGTCAACCCTTGAACAAGGTTTGGTAGTGAATTCTAGTAGCACAAAGGTTTGGGTAATGGAACCAAGTTTGTTTTATTTATAATGGTATGTGTTTTGATATATTTGCAGGTAAAATTATTATAGATGGACAGTACATGTCATTCCATTTCCGATGGTATGTGGAACATCACATAACTCCTCATGATTTGAGAGTTATGGCCTTACGAAGTTGAAGGACCCTCATATGATTGGCTTGAAACCCCAAAAGGTCAAAGAAGTCAAAGTTCTTGCAAAGAAGAAATTATTTAAATAATAAAGTGAAGTGACAAAGTCCAAGAGTATTATTTAAATAATAAATTGAAGTGACAAAGTCAAATAGGATTATTTAAATAATAAAGTGAAGTGACAAAATCAAAGAGGATTATTTAAATAATAAAGTGAAGTGACAAAGTCAAGGAGGATTATTTAAATAATAAAGTAAATGGAGAACTTTCTAATTATGGAAAGTGGTTATAAGAAGGTTGACCCTAAAATGAGGAAAATGAGTTAAGTGGTCAAGTGGCTATTGGATACATGGACAAGTGGAAATTTGGGCAGCGTTGGACATAGGTGATTATGTGGACAAAGTGGCCTAGAAGATGCTTCTAAGAAAGCTACTTGTAGAGTATAAATAAGAGTCAAGGTTCTCTCATTTTAATCACACTTGAGCACATTGAATATCTACGGGTGAATGAGGTAATCAAAGGATATCTAAGTCGAATTTTAGAGGGAAGGTGAAGTAAAGAAGGCCGAAATTCAAGGGAGGATAAATTCTTTTAATGATGTTTTCTAAGGTATGTTATTTACAAGTCATCTCACCATTTTCACAATAACATTTTTTCTAGAATGATTCAGGCTGTGAAATTAGGAGGCCATTGAGAAAACATATCCAAGTAGCTGTGGTATGAATTTCATCTTGTGTTTCATTTTATTTTTGAGGTTACACTCCGTGGAAAATAGGGTTTATGGTTGGTCCTGAAACTAGTCTAAAACAAGTGTTTCGGGTAAAAACGTCATAACTTCTTCATAACAGATCCAAATTCAGTAAGACCAAATGTGTTGGTTAGAGAAAAGTCCATAGTATTATGTGTAAAATTTTTAAATCCATACAAAAAAAAATTGTTCGTGGAACGCTCTACAAGTGTGCTCTTTAGAATAAGCCATAATTCAACAAGGTATGACATTTTTGCTATAAATCCTTTTTTGAGAGGTTCCAAGTAGTGACACCTAGAGGAATTGCATAAAACACATTGAAGAACATTGTGTACTATTTTCAGATATTTATTCATTACATGTACATAGTTATGATTATTTTAAGTTAGGGTTGATGACTCATCCAAAACTAGTCATGTGAGACTAAAGTAAAGTTTGATGAAAATGCTAGTCTCTTATTGTTAAAGTTAAGGAAGGTTTGCAAGTATGTGATAATATACACCAGGTATATTACGGAGTTAAAAATAATGTTTGGATGATGAAATTGATGAGGTATTTTGGTTGAGGTTGAGGTAGAGGTTGGTGCATGGTTGATGCACTTGTTTATGGTACATATTGATTATAGGTTGAGGTACATTTTGATGCATGGTTGATGCATGGTTCAGGTTATTAGTACAGGTTTTTTGTTGCAGGTTGATTGGTACAGGTTTACATTAGTATATCTCAAAGTGATAGTGTGACATTGGTTCCATAATTCTACTTATAGGTCATGGCGGTTGGACGGGGCAAGGACAAGTGGTTGTAGCCACCTTTCGGTTGTAGCTGGAGAACATAGGGGGTTGTAGCCTCCTTCTGGTTGTAGCCAGAGAATTGGGGATTTAACATTTCCATTAGTTTGTAGCCTGAGAAACTAGGGGGTTGGAGCCTCCTTCCAGTTACAACTGGAAAACAAAGGAAGTTGGTGCTTCTAATGAATGTAATTCTTAAAGACATATAAGAAAAAGAATTACATTGTTTTCTCCCACTTTGGGTTTCCACATAAAAACACGAGTGTGTTGTGTATGTGTATGATTGTTCATTTTTTCATTGTTTATTTACTCTGCAAATATTGGATGATAATGCTACATTGATATAACACTTGCATTGTATGGTTAAAAAGGATTAGATTTATCTATTACTGATTCACCCCCCCTCTCAGTAATCCAACAATTGGTATCAGAAAGAGGTTCCTTCAAAAATCAATTTAACCACTGAACGATAGATCATGGAGAGAAACAACATGTATAAAAATGGAATACCATAGTTTGATGGACATAAGTATGCATTTTGGAGCATAAGGATGAAGACATATATACAAGCACATGGATTTGAAATTTGGAAATCAATTGTAGATGGATACACAACACCATTAGTTTCGCCGACAAATGACAAAGCAGTGAAACTCGGTCAGAATAATTCCAAATCCACAAATGCAATTCTGAATGGTATTGGAGAATCAGTATTCACCAAATTTTCACATTGTAAATCCGCTAAAGAGATTTGGGACAAACTTCAAAATATTTATGGAAGTGTTGTAGGAAAATTCCCCTATGGACAGGTGAATTCCCTCTTGGATCTTAGACCCCTATGACCAAGATAGAAAAGTGATAACTTTGAACACTGAATTTCCTTTAAACATAGCTAAGCTAATCAATAGAGAAGAGGGAGAAGATATGAGAACCTTTTTACGAAGTTTTTCCTCGCCTAGTCCAAGTTGAACTTGATCCTCAAGTCCTTCAATGAGTTCTGCAATCCAATTAACAACAAAGACAAAGCATACTTCCTATTCTACCATGATTAGTTTAAAAATAGATTTATCCATGAGACAATTTCATGCAAATGTACACAATCTTGAAGGAAATAGGCCAAGCACATGTATTAATGAGAACAAAATAAGGTTCTTACAAAGTGTAGATGCATATGTAGTAGCCTCACCAAGATCTCCTTGTCCAACTCCTTGCTCGAATGATCCACAATCAAAATGACAATACTTTTCACTAATGATTCTCCTCCTTTTCACCATGAGGATGCCTCCTTATATAGGCTTTGAGAGGCCTAACCATCTTATATATTCTTGGGATAAGTTGAGGATCTTTCTCCATCAGTTGTGGAACCCCCCTTATATCCATCCTTGGACTTGGATTCGAGCCAAATTGACTCGGATATTTCTTAACTGACTTCAGAGATAAGGGGGATTTGGCCCTTGATTTGCTCAACAACCTCAACGCTCCCTCAAAATGGGTTACAAAGTACTGCAATGCTCCCCATTAAGAGTGAAAGGAGCGCTAGTTCTCCCTATAAGTGGGTAGGGGAGCGTCGATTTGCAAAAATTCCTTTTTGATGGTATTTTATCAGGTGAAAGTTTGTACTCTTCACCAAATGATATATTCTTTCCTTTTAACCAGTCTTGGGCAATGTCTCAAGTGTACTGATGATTTCGTGTATGGTGCAAGACAACAGTATGATTTATGCGACACTTGAGACACTTGTGACAAAAGTGCGACACTTGAGATAATCATAATGAGACATCATCGAAGTGAGTAATTTTGACGTGTAACAGATTTCCCCCCAAAGTGTGAGTTCAGAAGATGGAAACTGATGATTGAAGTACTTTGTACACTTTTCAAGGCAAGGGTGACTCGGAGAACCTGGTAGAAGTTTCAAACAACCATAAGACAAATGTTATGACATGTTTCAAACCCAAGGCATGCATACCTATGCTTGAGTGATAAAAGACTTTCAAGGTATGGTCATCATAAAATACACTGCAGATCCATAATAATATTAACTGAAGAGTATAGCCACCAAAGATACAATGTGGATGTATACTTCCATGACATGAACTGATCGTAGCCACAAGGATTACACAGTGGATCTACATGATGACAAAAAATAGCCAAAGACCAATACAAAGTGGATCTATGTGACAATATATGTATCAATGTTCTCAAAAGAAACTCCTTCACAACCTGGGTAAAGTAGATATCAAAGTGAATACTCAACCTAGGGTCTTCTTAGCGATCCCGATGTCGTATGAATCTAACCATGTGAATAGTTATTTTGATGTTGAACATGGTTGAAGCCACTTGATGTCAATGAGGTAAATTGTTAACAAGTGTGAGGGAAATCACCATTGATGTCAATGACTCCCAAGGTACCCTAGTACAAACCAACGAATGTGAATAGATGAGTCTAAGTTGAACATTCATGGAATCATCCGATCAAAGGTAAATGATGTAAACCCACTATTGGAAGTGAGGAGGCCTGCCATTGAGGCATACAGGTCCCAAGGTACTAACTGGTTTCTAACTCTAGTTCCCGGATTATGTTTTGAATTCGACAGGAACAAACTCGTCGAAGGAGGGCCTTGATGTATCCCCCATCAATGACATGAAATGGACATAGAGATGTAAGTTGGTGGATTAATTGAGAATGGACTGACATGGGTATTGAAACAATAAATTTGTGATGGTTGACCTTTGAAGAAAATACTTCCCTTGAACACTGGGGCAAAAATGATAAAAACACGACATGGACCAAAACATGATGCAGTGGATACTATGACTTTAGTCGGGTGACCCAAACGAGTGAAGAAACTCAGAGGATTGATTCAGTGTAGAGGTTCAGCTGATTAAAATGTATGCAAATAAAAAATGTCGTGTTCAAGGGTGACCGTAAGAGTGACCTATTATGTTTCCAAAAACTGTTTGGCTTGCTTCCTTCAATTTTTTCGCCCCATCTAGATAGACGAGTACCTCTTTTTATTTTCACAATCTCTAGGAGGATAACACATGCTCAATATAAATCATCTTTGGTAAGTTCCTCTTCTTTTATTTAACGAACTGGAAGAAGTAAGGGTTTGGTCCCGTATGGGTCCTTCATTGTATAATTTTTAACAAGTCAAGAGAAGGCAAACTCGGTTGGTTTTCATGTTTAGAGAGTCTAAAATAACTTAAAGATGAATACAGGAGGTTCCTTTTTCATGTATCCATGCAAGTCCGAAAAAGAGATAAAAGTCTACTCGGTTGCATTCTCATGTTTTTTCGAGCGTGAGAAAGAACTAAGACCATGCCCGTTAGTGTGACAAGGTTAAATTAAACAATACTGCCTCGAATCCTGTGAATAATGAAAAATATTCATTCCAAGGCATTAATAGTATCTCCAAAATGAATTTAAAACCCGAAATATACTATAGGTTTAGAAGAAATGAAGTCTATATCAACGAAATAGGGCCAAAAAATATTTTTACCAATTCATTTGTGCCAAAACTTCTAGCAGTGGAGAAATTGACTTTGGAGAGTGATTGTTGATGTCATCGGTGTTGGAGCTACAGTCAGCCATTTCTTCTTCTGTTCGGATCAGGTTGGCCCTAAACACCTTCCAATCATTTTGCATGGTTTAAAAATTGATTTTAGGTGTTTTTTTTGTTTTTTTTTGATGCCCTAGAGAGGCCTAGTCGCCGAAAATGATTGACGCTCCCCCAAAGGGATGAAGGGAGTGTTACCCTTGATTTCGGTGGTCTGGTGTACACTCTAGGGGGGTGCTAGAACTCTGATCATGCGATTAGGGGAGCGCCGACACAAAAAGTAAAAATGCGTTTAATTTTAAGCTAAAATTACCCAAGAAATTGTTATGATAAGATGACTAATGGCTCTTTGTTGATTGTACTGGAAGTTTGTGTTGGTAAAAATCCATGATTGAGTGGAAGGATTGTGAGCACGATCTCAATGGTTTAGCAGAATTACAAAACCCCCAATCAAGGGCCGCATTGAGGAATTACGTCCTCCTCAAATGTTTTAAGTTGCATAAGATGAAGAAAGAGGTCCTTCTACTGGAGTACATGATTGGGTTATGGAATATTGTTGAACAAGGATTCCAAATTGGGCCACATATGCTCAACATTGAGTTGGAGGACGTTTACTTTCTGACTAGCCTCTCAAAAAGGGGGTCCCCTATTATCTTATCTGGATAGTGGGCACTTCCAATGCCTGTCGAAGAGTATGTGGCAAACCATGGTATCCCAAGATCACGATTGGTTGGTGGCATAATCATGATAAAATATGTTAGGGATCTACCTCTTCGATCCATTTTATTTTCCATCACAAATTTGGTAGTTAGTACCAGTGCCCACTTGGATTCTAGGTCCCAAATGGCCTATGCTCTACAATGTGTAGAGCCAACTTTATTTAACTGGAGCGCAGATTTCCTTCACAATGTGAAGGATCATATTTCAAGATGCAGGATGGGGTAGTAGAAGCAGTTTGGGTACAATTATTTTCTGGTTTCGTTATTCTAAGAACGGATCCCACATATGCATCCTCATATCACACTATCAGTACAACCAGTAGGTGAACCACGCATGGAGCATTAGATGAGTTTGTCTCTGAGGTTGGGGACCGAATAAGAGTTTAGATTCATAGGTGACTTCTTGGCTTGGCTAAGATGTCAACTTCTCGTCATTGAGAACTTTCCATACGTCGGAGTAGATTTCTGGGGTAGCATGGACATGGTTCTCCCGAATGGAGCTGAGTGGGATACGTCAGGTATGAAACCAAAGACCTTATCCAGTGTTTTTTTTAATTTTAAAGTTTATATTATTTTAATTTTTTTGTGTACTTAGAAGGATTTTTAACAGATTTATGTTTGACCATGCAGGCAGAGGAGAAACATGTCCGGTGGAGATGTCGGCACTGGGCATCCAGGAGACGCACAGATAGTTGTGGAGCATGAGGTAGCAGTGGGGGGTCTCTGGGAGGTTGATAGAAACCTTTGTGGTCTTACGATGGGTATCCCTCCTCTCAAGAGGCGCGATGTACCCCTACACTTACAGAGACACACAGTAGGAGTTCCTGAGAGTCTGAACTACCTGCTGAGATGAGTAGCCCGTACAGTAGTGTGTTACTCATACCACATTGTGGTGCAGGAGGATTAGGATTCTCCTGATGTTTTTTGTAGTCTATATGATGTTGTTATGGGCACGAGGGACCAAATTTTTCCCTTCTATGTACCTTTTTGATGTAACTGAACATTTTCTATCACACAGTATATATATATACATATTTGAGTTTTTGTAGTGCCAAATGATGTTTTCAAATGATAATGTATTTATGTGATGTGTTTTATTGTACATGTGATGTATTTTATATTTTCATTTTATTTATCAAAAATCATGTATGCGCGAGATACCAATCCATGATATAATTTTCTAGTGAATCTAAAGTTGTATTACGTCCTCTTGGTATGTGTCTGTACTCTATAAATTCAAACATTCTTTCAAGATGATGAACTCGTAGGTGGAGACTCAATAGGATAGGATTTTGAATGGCGTAGACCCGATTAAGTTGACAGACCATGAGTTGAGAGTCTAGGTTAATGATCATATGAGATATACCTAGGGAGGACGCCTCGGTTAAAAGTCAAATGACAGTGTGATATTTTTCCATGTTGTTGGTTTTCGATCCTGGGAAAACACCTCCTGAACTTACTAACTCATCAGAGTGGTAAATGATCCAAGCTACAAAATCAATGCTCTGGGTGTGTTGACCAGCGCCATCCGCAAACCCGACAAAGATAGGAAAGGAAGCTGTCATCTGCGCATGAAATCACAAGACATAATATAAGTGGCTAAGACAAAACTTGTACATGCAACAGAAAAACACACACAAAAACTAAATTACAATAGTGTACAAATCACACATGCTAGATGTTCTATGTATAGTACTTCTTAAGGTAAAGCCCATTTTGGGGCTCACCAAGAGAGACTCCATCATAGTCAATTATCTCATCGGCACCTATATGTAATACACATTTCACGATGTAAGGAACATGCCACAAAGGTTCTAACTTGTTTGTCCCTAACTTATCATGAGCCTGGTCATAAACAAGGACTAGGTCTCCTTCTGAAAAAGTACTACGAGGGTGGAAAGATTTCTCATATTGAATCTTCATTCTCTTTTGATACATATCATTAACGAGAGCAACATCACAACATGTTTCATCCAACCTATTTAGATATAGGAAATGTTCTTCTTCAGCAGAAGTGTGAGGCAGGACTTCTACTTTGATTTTCAACGAGGGAATTCCGCACTTGATTGGTAATACGACTTCTATGCCATATACTAACTAGAAAGGAGTGAATCCAGTAGAAAGCTTCATTGAGGTGCGATAAGCCCAGAGAGCGGAGAAAAGTTGTAGGTGTCAAGATGTTTTGTTTTCCCCTACCATACGTTGAATCATGGTTTTAAGGACCTTGTTGATCGATTCAACTTGTCTGTTAGCTTGAGGATAGTAAGGGGATGATTTCTCATGGAAAAAACCCAACTTGGCATGTAACTCACTCATCATCTAGTTTTGAAAGTGTGAACCATGGTTAGTGACAATGGCTCATTGAAAACCAAAGCGAGTGATGATGTGGTTGAAGATGAAAAGAGTTGCAGTACAACCATCATTCAGAAAGGTAGGCATAGCCTCAACCCATTTTTTGAAGTAATCAATGACAACAATGATATGACCATGCCCCCCGGCTGAGGTAGGTTTACACTACATAAAATCAATGCCCCATTTTGCAAAGGGACCGATGGAAACAAAAGGATGTAGCGGAGCGGGGTGGGTTTGTGCCTTTTTATGAAAAAGTTGGCAGGGTAGGCGCTTTTTGATAGCCTCATTACAATATTTGAAGATAGAGGGCCAAAAGTAACCGTCACACAAAATATTTTGAGTTGTAGCCATCCTAGAAAGGTAACCTCCACAGACTCCCAAGTGACAGTCATTAAGGATGCATTCAACCTCATCATGAGTTAAACAACATTATAGGATAGTTTCAATACCTTGGCGATACAAAGTGTCACCAATGATAAGGTAGCATCTAGAATGGTGACGAATACGACGATGTTATTCATGGGAGATATCGGGATGAAAACGTTGGGTTTGAAGATAAATAAGGATATCTCCATACCAAGGATCAACCGTGCTGATAAGGAATAGAGATTCACCAGGAGAGAATATCTAGGTTCAATATCTTCATCAGCATGGGGAAGATCATAGATAAGTTCTGCAAACACCAAGGATTTTTTGGCTTTGGACTTGGCAAACTCGAGATCGAATTCTTGGAGAATAATGATCCATTTAAAATATTTTCCCCCAAGGAATTGATGTGTCAGAATGTGATACATGGGGTTTGATTCCACGATAACTGTGGTGTTGCATAACAAGATGTAATGGAAAAATATCTGGACAGAAATGACGACAGCCAGAGACAACTTTTCAACATGCGAATATCAAAGCTTGGGACGAGATAGACTTTTTCCCATATAGTATATCACATGTTCCTCATCGTTAGGGTCCTCTTGAACTAACACCAAAGCGATAGTGGAAGTAGAGTCTGCTAAGTAAAGGATGTAGTCCTTTGCATAATTAGGAGAATGCAATAGGGGCGTGTTGGTCAATGCATGATTAAGAGCATAAAAATATCGTTGAGCAGTGTCATCCTAGATGAAAGGAGTGTTCTTTCTACACCAATCACATAAATCCTTTTGTCATCTCAGCATAGTTACATATAAAATGGCAAAGAAAGTTTGCTTTCCCCTGCAATCTTTGCAGTTGTGTCATATTATTAGGCAGAGGTAAAGCCACGATAGCTTTAATCTTTAAGGGATCCACCCTAATCCCATCTTTGGAGACAACAAAACCGAGGACTCGACCTGATTCAAAAACAAAGATGCATTTGTGTGGGTTCAAACAAATATGGTAGAACCGACATCGAAGAAAAATAGACCGTAAATGACCAATATGGTCTAATCGACTGGATGAATGGGTAGGTAAATCATCAAGCTAAGGTTCTGTAATATGTTTGATATCATGGAAAGAATATGACATGGCCCACTGAAAAGTAGCACCAACATTTTTTAGACCAAATGGTAGTTTTCGATAGGCAAAAGTTCCCCACGGGAAGATGAAGGTTGTCTTATGTTGACTAGTAGGTAGAATTTCAATCTGGTTGTATCCTAAGAATCCATCCATGAAAGAGAAAATCACGCTGCCAGTGCAATTATCAATGATTTGGTCGATGAAGGGTGTGGGGTAATTGTCTTTTGGAAAATCCTTATTAAGATGCCTATAATCAAAGAAGACACGAATGTTCCCTTGTTTCTTAGTGACCAGAACGATATTAGAAATACATTCTGTCAAGGGGAGAGGATAGATGAAGCCAAATTTTAATAGTTTCTCAACTTCTGCCTTAATAGAAGCAGTTTTCTTGGGATGAACCAGGTGATGTTTTTTTCGAACAATTTTAACACCTAGGTAAGTTTTAATTTCATGCACAACGATCAAAGGATTGATCCCTGGCATTTCCTCATAGCTCCAATCAAAGACATCGTAGAATTCTTTAAATAAGCGATGTAAGAAACCACTTCCTCGGGTGAACAATTAGCATCGAGATTAATATTTTACACGATACCTTCTTTGATCGAAATATAAATAACGATTGTTGAAGATATGTTTCCTAAATTCCCCTCGGAGATAGTATATTGAGTAAGTATAGGATATTGTGGACAGTCAACAACATTGGGGGGCAAGATAGAGTGTATATCTTCCTGAATTTCTTCAAGAGGTGGAAGAAAATAGGATCGGTGATGGTTGTCGTCCCAAGGTACTTAGTCAATGATAAGTATTTCCAGAATGGATTCATCTGAAGGAAAAATCTGGGAAATGTAGTCAAAAGAAGAAGACAAGGAGTTCAACCAAGATGGCATTGAATAAGTGTTGGGTGATAATAGATGTTGGTCATTCAAGGAGGGAGAGGCAGATTGAATAGCAGTGTATGAAGACTTGGCAGGACTAAGTGGCATGGCATCACCTAGTGTATCAAAATCTAAAGGACTAGGTACAATCCAAGGATCAGATGATTCCAAAGACTGATAGTCCATAGTCGAAATCATATTGATTGTGGAAATAAGTTGTGTGGTAAGAGGAAGTGGTGCGAGGAAAGTACCCATAAGTGAAGAGTCTTTTAAAATGCCTACACCAACACTTTCATACATGATCTTGTGATCTCCCAAGAAAGGAATATTGTTGGTAGCGGGAGCACAGACATCGAGTGTACAAAAATCTAACTAATCGATACTGACAATTTTTCCTTGATGAGAAAATTGCACACATCGAAACACTGATGAAGCGATGGAAGTCATGGAATAAAACCAACCTCTTCCAGGTAACAAATTGTAATCAAGGGGAGCATCGACTACCTCGACATCAATAGAGACAGTTTTGCCACCTAACTAAATGGCTAAGGACTGCAAGATTCTGTGAGGATGAAAACCTTACCCATCGAATGCGCGCAACATTGTAGGGGATTTGTTAAGTGCGTGTGAGTTTAATCCTTTCCAACAAGCTAAAGACATGACACAAGTGGAAGCTCCCTAATCTAAGATAGTGCAGTGAATGTGTTGGTTGTGAACAACAACATCGATTTGAAAATCGAGTTGGTGAGAGAGGTGTGACTTAAAATTGTCCAATTTAAATGTGATATTGTTGGATGACTCAGGATCAATGGCACCAATGGCAGCCAAGAACATTCTATGTTGAATTGGGCAGTGTTGTAGAACTTCCAGTGCAGACATATCACATGGTGCTTGGGCCAAATCTTCAACGATGTTGTAGTTTTGGGCGGCACATGAACTAGGATTGAAAGTAGATTTATGGATGGTGATCTTGGGAGGGCATAAGATAGAGTCAAAAGTAGGTTTCTCTATCTGAAGTGGTCTGGATGGAGGAATAACAGAAGGAGTACTAATGGAAGTAGGATATGGATCTGGTAAAGAACTGTTAGTGAACTTTTCTTTATCAGGTTTAGCTGGAGTGTCGTATGTCATAGAGAAGGTGGTCAAATAAATCCCATTGAACATATAAATATGAGCACTCATTGAGGCTTCATCATTAGGAGGGTGGTTGGAACTGCCCCCTGGAGAGAGGGTTTGAGAAACCATGGATTGTTGTTGAGGAAAAGGTTGTGTTAACACGACGGGTTGGGAATTCCCTTTGAAATGTTTTTCCACTTCATCGCGATGTGGACAGTCTTAGGTGTAATGATATTCACCACAAATAAGACATTGGAATTTCAGTTTCTTTTTGGTAGCAGGTGGTGGAGTTTGAGTTTTGGGTTGTTCATTATTATTATTCTTTTTGGGTTTATTCTTTGTCTTATTCTTACCTCTAGATTTTTGGGAAGGGGCAAATTGAATTGCATTCACCTCAAAGACTTGAGTCGGGAGGGAGGAAGAGGAGAGTGAGGTCGAACTGGGAGTGGGTGCCGAAGAATATCAATTTACAGTTCCATTTGAATTTGAAGTAGATCAGGTTTTGACAGTGCCGATAATTCTATCCGCATGTGATGTGTATTAAGGTTTGGATGGATCAGTAGTGGAACAGGTAGCATTTGGGATAAACTCATACAAAGTACCAGATTCTGAATAAACCAAATCTAAATACTGAGCCTAAGCAAGGGCTTCTTCCTCGGTGACTACACCACCCATTGTGATGTCACGGGAAATCAGGGGTAGAAGTGATTTAGTGAACCATTCTGCCAATAATTGGTCAGGAATGATTGCTTTGATCAACCTTCATTGTCATCTCCATTCATGAATGTGATCAAAGATATGCACAGAGTTGGTCTGACAAAGAGAGGTCAAGAGTTCAATATCCATATTGTAACGAATGGGTAGTTGAAAGTGCGTGAGAAATGACATGGTGAGGGAGTTGAAATATTGAAAAGAACCACGTGGAAGTTCAATGTACTACTTGGCTGCTGAGCCCGTAAGGGTGGGCTGGAAGAGACACAAATGATAGAATCATCCATTAATGAGTTTGATGAACACCATAAATGTAATGTCATCACATGGTTATTTGGGTCTTCTCCAGGTTTGTCGTCAAACTTTGGGATATCAGAAGGTAATTTAGTAGGAATCACTGGCTAATAGGGAGAATGTAGTATAGGATCATTGGTCAACCGAGACAAGTTTGGGAGATCAAGACTAGCAATGAAGGGTAATTGTTGGTTAACCTAAGAGTGATATTGGTGTGGCATAGGGACACTAGTAGGGCCATAAAATGGGTTATATGGATAATTGTATCCAGTTAGGTCCTCCTACATACAGTTGTGGTTGACTAGGGTAAATAGGATTCGATGATGGTTGAGAAACATTCGCCAGTGGGGGATAAAAAAATTTCCCTTTAGGAGGGTAAACAATTTGTCCCTCAAGAAGATACACATTATCCCCGTGAGGAGGATAAACATTAGACCCATGGGGTGGATAAGGTTTTTTCCTTGAGGATGTTGTCCCCCAGATGGTTGTAGGTTTCCTTGGAAAGGAAGGTTCCAAGGTAGAGATTTCCCCCCAAGCTGTGGTTGTGTCCCAATCTGAGGTTGACTCCCAAATTGAGGTTGCCCCCCAATTTGAGTTTGATCCCCATCCTAAGGTTGACCCCCAAATTGAGGTCGCCCCCTAGTTTGAGGTTGACCCCCTATAGGAATTTGGAAACTAGAAGTGAACGAATGATTGGTGCCTCCAATTGGATTGGATCCACCAAGGCCAAATCCTCCAAGCGAAGGTGTAGGTAAAAAACCAACAGCAGTGTTATACCCAAGAGGAACAAAAATTCCAGAACCTCTGGATGAAACCTAGGTGGTGATAGAAATAGAAGTATTCATAACTCTATACCCAGGGGGAAATGACGGATTTGGTGTAAGTGGTGTCCCAATTGGAGCTTGGGGCAAGGTCACATTTCTGGTGGGGATTGTAATATCTTGCGGGAGCATAGTAGAATGGGCCATCTGAATAGTAGGGATCGAGTGAGAACCAATCAACAACTAG
Source organism: Picea engelmannii (assembly GCA_009831015.1). Classification (NCBI taxonomy): domain Eukaryota; kingdom Viridiplantae; phylum Streptophyta; class Pinopsida; order Pinales; family Pinaceae; genus Picea; species Picea engelmannii. The sequence goes on along the minus strand of ML778825.1, from coordinate 97,372 downwards.
TCTGAAATGGTGGTGACATTACTGGTAGTGCCAGTAAAATGGTCTAAGGGTACCGTATAGGTAACAAAAGTCTCATGAACTTGTGATGCCATCGGTCGATCAAGAATCGCTCCTGGGTTACCTTATAGATCACATACTTTCAAAGGGATAGAAGAAAAACCAAAGGTTCCAATAGTGTGATCTAGGGTCCTAAATGATTCACTTTGGAAAAGTGGATCCTCTACTCCAGATCCTGCGTTAGGTCCGGTAGGTATTTCAGTATCAACAACAATGTCTCCAGATGAGTTTACCTGGGGTATACATGGATTTAGTGAAACACTCAATGCCGCATTGACAGGGAGGCGGAAAGCCTCTAAAGATTCCAAAAAAAATCGAAATCTTTCCAAAGAGTGTGTGCTTCCAGCCTCAGAAGCTAGTTCGTTATTAGCCTCAGGAGTGCCTTCTGGCAAGTTAAGAAACAAAGTTAGGTAACCTTACAGATATTTTGGGGGTATCCCTTACATCCTACGTGAACAGCGAAGGATGATGTTGCTTGAGCTAAGAAACGAACGAAAAACATCTATGGCCGACTAGAGGAAAGAAACAACATTCACTAATAAAATCTAGGAATCAAACCAAGCAAACAAACCCTCTCTCGATGATTGTACTAGTTGGTGATGAAATCCAACATCGCATGATGAAACCTTCTTAACGAACTTACACCTTGGTGCAAGCTTCCACACATTAATTTTGGATTTACCCTCCAAGGAGCCCGAGTGAGTTTGACCACCGTCTGTTCTAGGTACAGCGAAGACTTCCCTTCATCGTCAACTTGTGTAAAGACCCTAAATATTATGGATACTAAGGACACCAACTCATAGTCATCCCCTAGGTGGGTACAGTCGACATTCTAGTCTGAACATATGGGTAGGATAACATGTCCAAAATTATTCGAGAGAACTGAGGACAAGTGAACCGGTAGAACTCCAGAGGACCCCGAACGTATTCAAAATTCACGAAGCACTGAGACTAAATGAAGATAGCTGAACCTTAATAAGAACCCCCAATATATGATCTGGCTACTATGAACAGTTGAACCATGAAGGGATAATCTATGTAACTCTCCCGAACACGACCTCATGTGTAACCCCTGTGTGAGATGGGGATCCCAGAAAGCTTATACGAAAATTGGATTTTCTCTCCCTATCGCAAGATGCTAATGTTTTTTTTGAATTCTTTGGAGAGTGGTACTCACAGCCTAATCCAAAGTGCTAATCCTAGTCTAATGTTGGTGGAAGAATCTAAAAATAAAATTTTCTAGATCAATTTTTTTATTTTTGTGGTTGTTCTTTACTCAGAGGTGTATGAGAGTGAAATTGATGATATTATGACTCGATTCCCAAAAATTGCATAAGAAATGATAAGCAATATTTTCTTTCAATGAACCTCTATTTAAGGGAAGGAGAAGAAATTTTTTTTTCACTGTCAAACACTAAAATGCAGGGATTTCATGCAATCGCTCTCAATCAAGAATTCAATTCAATGATAAACTATTCAGAAAATGATCCTAATATCCAAAAACCAATCGTGAAATTCTTTTTGTTTTAAATATGAATTATAATCAACGTGATTCAAAGATTCTTATGCTGACCAGATTTAATTCTTTGCAAGTTGTAAGCAATTTGGAAGCAAGTACCATATAAACAAAAAGCACATTCTCATTATGATTAAATAAGAAGCAAGATAGAACCAAATTTTCAAAAAGAACCAAAACTCAAACAAGAGGAAATGGTTGGAAAAATAACTTCAAAGATCAAATGGAACAATGCACAGATCTTTGAACCTCCTTATTACAAATTTCATGCCATCAGATAAATGAGAAAGTATCAAACCGACTACAGATATCAAAGAGAAAGAGTGATTCAAGACAAGGAAGAGTGATGTCAAAAAACCAAACAAAATGTCAAAACCCCTTGGAAATAAAATGATTGGAAGCTTTACAAAAGACACACCTTGATAGTAACAGTCCTGAGCAGATCAAAAACCAAAGATTGCACCCAGAGAGTTATCCCCAACAAATTTTCAAAAAAGAAGAAAATCGATGCTCTAGTGTCAAAGGAACTAGAGCGTTGCAGTGCTCTGGATGTAAAGGTGATGCAGGGGAATCTCTCCATGTTAGCCAGCCAGCAGCCAACCATGTCAAGCGCATGCATTCAAAGATGAAGAAGAGGCGCAGCCTCATTTAAAATTTCAATTGAATGTATTTAATGTTTTAAGCTGTTGAGTTGTGAAGCCATGCCTTTGTGCAGACATTAGGTAGATAGGCCTTTAATGTTTGTAAGGCTGAGATCTAGATCCAGATGCTAGACTAGACAGCCCTTTCAATGTAATTGAATAGGGTAGGTAGATTGGAGGAAAGATCTCTAAGAGCCCCCTCATATAAAAAGATCGCGGGTATCTCATTTGAGTTAGTGGAGGATAGAATAAAAAAATCTGCGAGTAGAGAGAAGAAGAGGGGAGAAGAGCCGAGACCTTATTACAGGCCGTGCTCGGGAACACCTTGTAAATAATAGTTTTCCACATTTAATATAAATAACAGTTTTTCCTGCATGATTATGTGTTAAAAGATGATTGTGAGTGTTCTTTGTGTGATATGAATGTATGTTGTAGATGTATGATGTAGGTTTGCATTTGTAGGAGTGTATCTTATTTCAGGTGAAGGTCTTTGAGGCTTCAGACCAGGAGGGTGTGACAGAACACTGTGAGTTCTGATAGCCATGCACAGAGGATGCATTTCTGAACACTGCGGGTTCAGACAAAGACGTGTTGCGGTACAAGAACTGGAATCAACAAATCAATGAAGACCTCAAGGTTACTGAACACCTTGGAGGCAAGGATGTGTAGGAGAGACACAGTTGCAGACAGAAGCTCTGAGGAGTTTTGTGAAGCTCTGCCAAGTGGGCATTAAGCAGGTGCAAGGGGTGCACAACGGAAGACTTATGTTGAGAAGTTCAAGAAGAAACAGAATCACTGAGGATTCTGAGAGCTCTGTCAGGTGGGCATTGAGCGAGTGAAAGGAAGAGACACTCTGCCAGGTGGGCATTGAGTAAGTGTACAGGCACAGAGAATAGAAGAGAAATCTTTGAGTTCAGGAGTTGAAGGAAGGTTCCACTGAGGGATCTTCACAGGGTTGTTGAACACCCTGTAGACTCAACAAGAGGTTGCTGGAGTAGAAGGATAGCCAAGAGGGAATTACATTCTCCACCTGTGGGAGAAGAAAGAAGGATAAAAATCCCTTAGGGGTCTGAGTGTTTGAGAAGCTCAGGAGAGATAGTACTGTGTGTGTATGTGAAGACTCTACAGAGGCGCAGGAGTCAAAGAATCCCCTTGGGATTCAAGGATAAGCTCAGGAGGAGTCGTTGTTTCAGCGCACGGAACTATAGCTGCAAGGGACGCAGAGGTCGAAGAACTCTTTGGAGAGTTCAGAGTTCTCCAATCTCAGGAGGAATAGCGTCGCGGAGAATGCAGGAGAGACTTAAAGTCGAGAGCTCACAGGAGGAACAGAGCAAAGGTCGAGGCCTTTGAGGAACTTGGAATTCTCCCAAGGTTGGGAAGAAAAAGTGCGTAAGCTCAGGAGGGAGCACAATAGCCATCGGATTGATAGAAGAAGAGATCTGGACTGTTGATGGTTTCACGTCTAGGGAGCAGCAGGAGGAGCACACAGGGAGGAACGATCTGTAATGATATTTCAAGAGCGAAGAACCCGTCAGCCGTCAGATCGGGTAAAGATGCTCGGAGTTTAGTCTCTGGAGTGTGCACATAAGAACGGATCTGGACCATCGAATCTTGGTCTGAATAACCGACAACCATCGGATTTATCGAGATTTTCACGGAGGTTAGACCTTCGTGAACAGTAGAGGAGAAATTTTGACAAGAGTTGTCATCGGGGTTTCGCATATCGTGATATCGGAGTTCTCGAGGACAAGAGATCGGGAATTTCCATGGGAAATTACCTGGAACTGATCTGAGCCATCTGTCAGTTGGGACACGTGGAGGATATCGAGTGACCCATCGGTATATCGGCTACTGGGGTTTGGAGTCGACAAAGGATTTCTATCATCGGAGCTTGGAAAACTCTGAAATAACGAGATTGTATTAGGGTCATCCATTAGTTGGGGACACGTGGCGGAGGTCTGGACACTAGACATCGATACATCGGCACTCGGGAGATCGGATTTCCCGAGGTCGTGAAAGTTGGGACCTCAAAAGTCTTGAAAACACGAGGGCTAATCTGAACTGTCCATTCTTGGGAGGCGTGGAAACGATTGAGTGATATCGGAAAAAATCCCGAAAGGAGGTCGTCTATCGTCGTATCGGGAATCAGGATATCGGAAATCCCGGGAGAAAAGTGTTCAAGCATTTTGGCACTGCGATGTCCGAAACCCTGATAGGAGGCAAGGCTGTGGTCTTGTGAGATAGCAGTCACATTGACCAAGATCTTAGCCAGGAGGGCTAACGCATAAAGGGAGCATATCGGGATTCAGAGGATCGTGAGTCCAGGGAGCATGTGAGTTTCGGCATTTGAAACTCCAAACCCTGATAGTAATATATGACTGCGGTTGCATGAGGGTGGTCGCATGGACCTCGGAATAGCCGGGAGGGGCTAAGACCAAAAAGGGCGTGTATTTACGCATCGGAAAATCAGTGATCGGGGATTCAAGAGGAGGAGAATTCTTGACGTCGGGGATCACGAAACCCCGAAACCCGAAATGAAATCAGGAAAAGGTCACAGGCGCATGCAGAGGCCAAGACAGGGAAAAGAGAAGGACCTGTGGATCGGGTTTCCATCAGAGATTCTAGCAGGGAATCGAATGAGAAAATTCGGCTCGCTTGGTGATTGATCGATCCTGTGAGCGGACGTAGGGTGCGTCCGCGTCAAGTGGTATCAGAGCCTGATTGTTGTCTGTATATTTCAGACGAGGGAGGCATAAGAGAAAAAAGAGTACTCTGATACACACATCAAGTGGTATCAGAGCGGGAACTTCACTTGTATATTTCAGTGAAGTAGGAAGGCAAAAGAAGACAGAGCACGGGAGACTCTGTGGTGATTGTTTGCAGGTAGATAGTAATCAAGAGGACAGTTAGGAGGACTGTAGGATGAAGCCAGAAACACTCTTAGTGCGGAGTGACAGCAGCAGGTTTTCTAGGAAAGTATATAGAGACAACACCATGGTTACTGAAGGCCATAGGCATGCTGGGAAGAAAAGCAAGGCAGAAAGGCTTGCAGAAATGGATAAAGAGCTCACTGAAATTAGGGCAGACATAGAAAAGATCGAACTGCAGATGCAGTAGAAAGCCAAGTCGAGATGGGTGTATGAGTGGCCCATGAAGAAGGCAAAAGAAAAATGGCCAGTCAAGGAGTTGATGGTCAGAAGGCAGCGAAGGTTGTTAAGAGGATAGATGAGGTATGCGGAAAACCTCAATGGACCAGAAGAGGAAATGGTTTAGGTATGTGAACCAGAGACTGGGAGAGGTCTCAATGATGAGGAGAATGAATTGGGATCAGCTGAGGATCTCAAGAACTGTCGGGAGGGCAGAGAAGAAATTCCCAATTGCCAGGTGGGTAACGAGATGAGATCACTGCGGGATCTCACAGAATGTTAGGAGGATAGCCAGGGAATTCCACATTGCCAGCTGGGTAATGAAATGAGGTCGCTGCGGGATCTCGAAGACTGCCAGGAGGGCAGCGGAAGCATCTCGGATTGCCAGGTGGGCAAAGATAAGCATTTGAGTCTATCTGAAAGTCTCATATACTCGGAGGTGAGTTCAATTCAACAAGGAGTGTTGATGAAGATGGGATCAGTTGATCTCATGATCTGCCAGGAGAGCAGTGAACAGATCCCATATTTCCAAGTGGGCAGGGATGAGCCGATGAGTCGGAATCAGCCTGAGGAGCTGACAGAGCAGATGAGCTCAAAGGTGAGTTTGGATCAGCATGTGCAGCTGACAGAAGAGGAGGATCTGAAGGACCTTCTAATGATTGGGGGAATTCATATATTCCTACCATTTGCCCAGGGGGAGGCATAAGTATGTGTTGCATATGAAGCAAGAACAATAGAAGAACAATCGGTTGTGATTGTCCAGGAAGGATTGGAGCAGATATCTGAAGCTGCCCAAGAAGGAAAAGAGAGTGAGCGTTCTGAGGAATGGCTCAATGATTTCAGCCAAGAAGCTGAGGAAGCTGAAAGCAGAAGAAGCAGGTGAAGAGGATGATGAGCATTCTGAGGAATGGCTCAATATTTTCAGCCAAGAGACTGAAAAGACTGCAACATGGGAGTTTGCAGCAACAGAAGAAGAAGGGGCAGACATCATTAGTTTGGATGATCTGTGGGAACAGATTGAAGCCCTGGAAGAGAGGGTAAAGGTGTAGAGTGTGCACATCCAATAGGTGAGGTTGGAAGCTGATGTTGAAGAAGGCGTGGGAGATCATGAGAATTTGCCCATGTGCCAAAAAATTTTGTAGCTGGGGAGACTGCAAAAATAGGACCAGCCACTGGAGCAGCTAGATGAAGTGATCGATGTGATCAAAAGGCTGATGTTGAGGTCAGCAAAAACTGTCAGCAAAGAGCAGCTGAGCAGAAAGGAAGAAGCAACAGCAGCAGTAGCGCAGAAGCAGCAGCAGCAGCAGCAAGATGGAGCGGATGAACAACTCTAGAGGATGATTTGGGATCCAGGAGGATTTCCAAAGATAAGAGATGGGAAGCTCATGAGTAGGAGCTCATGAATTTTGCAGCTGAGGAGTATGATGTAGGAGCATCTCTCCACGTCAACTAGCCAGCAGCCAGCCATGTCATGTGCATGCATTCAAAGTTGAAGAAGAGGCGCAACCTCATTTAAAATTTAAATTGAATGTATTTAATGTTTTAAGTTGTTGAGCTGTGAAGTTGTGCCTTTGTGTAGGCATTAGGTAGATAGGCCTTTAATGTTTGTAAGGCTGAGATCTATATCCAGATGCTAGACTAGACAGCCCTTTCAATGTAATTGAATAGGGTAGGTAGATTGGAGGGAAGAGCTCTAAGAGCCCCCTCATGTAAAAAGATCGCGGGTATCTCATTTGAGTTAGTGGAGGATAGAAGAAAAAAATATACGAGTAGAGAGCAGAAGAGGGGAGAAGAGCCGAGACCTTGTTACAGGCCGTGCTCGGGAACACCTTGTAAATACAGGCGTTTTCCACATTTAATACAAATAGCAGTTTTTCCTGCATGATTATGTGTTAAAAAGAATGTCTGTGAGTGTTCTTCATGTGATATGAATGTATGTTGTAGATGTATGTTGTAGGTTTTCATTTGCAGGAGTGTGTCTGATTTTAGGTGAAGGTCTTTGAGGCTTCACACCAGGAGGGTGTGATAGAACACTACAGGTTCTGATAGCCGTGCACAGAGGATTCATTTCTGACCACTGCAGGTTCAGACGAAGACGTGTTGCGGTACAAGAACCGGAATCAACAACTCAGTGAAGACCTCAAGGTTACTGAACACCTTGGAGGCAAGGCTGTGTATGAGAGACACAGTTGCAGACAGAAGCTCTGAGGAGTTTTGTGAAGCTCTGCCAAGTGGGCATTGAGTAAATGCAAGGGGTGCACAACGAAAGACTTCTGTTGAGAAGTTCAAGAAGAAACAAAATCACTGAGGATTTTGAGATCTCTGCCAGGTGGGCATTGAGCAAGTGAAAGGAAGAGACACTCTTCTAGGTGGGCATTGAGTAAGTGTACAGGCACATAGAAGAGAAGAGAATTCTTTGAGTTCAGGAGTTGAAGGAAGAATCCACTGAGGGATCTTCACAGGGTTGTTGAAAACCCTGCAGACTCAGCAAGAGGTTGCTGGAGTAGAAGGATAGCCAGGAGGGAATTACATTCTCCACCTGTGGGAGAAGAAAGAAGGATAAAAATCCCTTAGGGGTCTGAGTGTTTAAGAATCTCAGGAGAGACAACACTGTGTGTGTATGAGAAGACTCTACAGAGGCGAAGGAGTCAAAGAATCCCCTTGGGATTCAAGGATAATCTCAGGACGAGTCGTGCTTTCAGCGCACGGAACTATAGCTGCAAGGGACGCAGAGGTCGAAGAACTCCTTGGAGATTTCAGAGTTCTCCAAGCTCAGGAGGAACAACGTCATGGAGAACGCATGCGAGACTTAAAGTTGAGAGCTCGCAAGAGGAACAAAGAAAAGGTCGAGGCCTTTGAGGAACTTGGAATTCTCCCAAGGATGGGAAGAAAAAGTGCGTAAGCTCAGGAGGGAGCACATCAGCCGTCGGATCGGCAGAAGAAGAGATCTGGACCGTTGAAGGTTTCACATCCAGGGAGCAGCAGGAGTAGCGCACAGGGAGGAACGATCTGTACTAACATTTCAAGAGAGAAGAACCCGTCAGCCGTCGGATCGGGTAAAGATGCTCGGATTTTAGTCTCTGGAGTGTGCACAGAAGAATGGATCTGGACTGTCGGATCTTGGTCTGAATAACCGGCAGCCATCAGATTTTTCAAGAGTTGCACGGAGGTTAGACCTTCGTGAACAGTAGAGGAGAAATTTCGACAAGAGTTGTCATCGGGGTTTAGCATATCGGGATATCGAAGTTCTCGAGGACAAGAGATCGGGAATTTCCATGGGAAATTACCCGGATTTGATCTGAGTCCTCTGTCAGTTGGGACACATGGTGGAGATCGAGCGACCCATCAGTATATCAGCTACTGGGGTTTGGAGTTGACAAAGGATTTCTGTCATCGGAGCTTGGAAAACTCTGAAACAACGAGATTGTATCAGGGTTGTCCATTAGTTGGGGACACGTGGTGGAGGTCCGGACACTAGACATTGGTACATCGGCACTCAGAAGATTGGAGTTCCCGAGGTCGTGAAAGTTGGGACCTCAGAAGTCTCGAAAACACGAGGGGTAATCTGAACCATCCATTCTTGGGACGTGTGGCAGCGATTGAGTTATATCGAAAAAAATATCGAAAGGAGGTCGTCTATCAGCGTATCAGGAATCAGGATATCGGAAATCCCGGGAGCGAAGTGTTCACGCGTTTCGGCATTGCGATGTCCGAAACCCCGATAGGAGGCAAGGTTGTGGTCTTGTGAGATAGCGGTCACATCGAACAGGAGCTTAGCCAGGAGGCTAACGTGTAAAGGGAGCGTATCGGGATTCAGAGGATCGCGAGTCCAGGGAGCCTGTGAGTTTCGGCATTCGAAACTCCGAACCCTGATAGTAATATATGACTACGGTCGCATGAGGGTGGTCGCATGGAACTTGGAATAGCCGGGAGGGGCTAAGACCAAAAAGGGCGCATATTGGCGCATCGACAAATCGGTGATTGGGGATTCAAGAGGAGGAGAATTCTTGACGTCGGGGATCACGAAACCCCAAAACCTGAAATTAAATCGGGAAAAGGTCACAGGCGCGTGAAGAGGCCGAGACAGGGAAAAGAGAAGGACATGTGGATCAGGTTTTTATTAGAGATTCCAGTAGGGAATCAAATGAGATAATTCGGCTCGCTTGGTGATTGATCAATCCTATGAGAATACGTAAGGTGCATCTGCGTCAAAAGGCAGGCGAGCACTAGTCTCTGAGAAAAAAAACATTTAACCCAAAAATCAAGCATCTCAAGAAAACTGTGAAAACCAGTGTGTGTGGGATGAACTCAAGGCTAACAACACATCCAAATACTAGGGAAACACAGTGAATAAGATCTAAATATGGGAAAATACTAAAACAAGACCATGGAAGGAAACCAAAATTGAAAGCTTCATCCCCAACAGAGTCGTCAATTTCTGTTGTAGGAAAATTCCCCTGCGGACAGGTGAATTCCCTCTTGGATCTTAGACCCCTATGACCAAGACAGAAAAGTGCTAACTCTGAACAATGACTTTCCTTTAAACATAGCTAAGCTAATCAATAGAGAAGAGGAAGAATATATGAGTACCTTTTTACAAAGTTTGTCCTCGCCCAGTCCAAGTTGAACTTGATCCTTTTAACCAGTCTTGGAGGATGTCTCAAGTGTACTTATGATGTCATCTATGGTGCAAGACGGCAATATGATTTATGTGACACTTTTGACAAAAGTGTGACACTTGCGACACTTGCGATAATGATAATGAGACATCGTCAAAGAGAGTAATTTTGGCGTGTAACAGAAGGAGATTCAAAAGTCAAAGAAACAAAGATTCAAACTTACAAAGGTCAGTTCGAACAACTAAAGATGAAGGAATATGAGAATATTGCAGCTTACTTTTTACAAGTCGATGAAACATTAAATGCAATCTTGGGATTGGGAGAAGAAATCAAAGAATTTGTAATTGCTCAAAAGGTACTAAGATCTCTTCCTATGAGATTTGATCCTATGATATCAACACTAGAAGAAAGAGTAGATCTAAACTCAATAAGCATGGAAGAACTACATGGAATCTTCACAACATATGAAATGAGAATTGAACAAGAAAATCCAAATATAAAAGAAGCAACCTTTAAAGCATCCAAAAGGTCAAAGAAAAATGGAAATAAAAAAGAAAAATAACATAGCAGCAACAGTGACATCTCGGAAGATGATGAAGAAGCGGCTAACTTTGTCACAAGATTGAACAAGGGAACCAATGACAAGTATAGAGGTAAGCTTCCTTTGATTTTTTTTAATTGTGATAGTATTGGTCATTTTGCTAACAAATTTCCTCATAAGAAAAAGAGAAATGATGAAGGTTACTCAAATAGAAAACAAACATATAAAGGAAAAAGAACCACAAAGAAAGTTTTCAAGAAAATCTTATGCACCAAAGAAGACATATCATCATCAAATGAAGATGAAGTTAGTGACAGTGAGACAGAAAGAGTTCTATTCATGGAAGTAGAAGATTATGATAAAGAATACTCCGAATAAGAATATGAAGAGGAAGAAGTTGATTATCGAGAAGAATTGTTGTGTGCCATAGAAGTTATCAGAAGAGAAAACAAGAAAAACAAGAAACTACAAGGGAAACTAGAAAAGAAAGAAGACACTCAAGAACTAGAACAATTGATCACAAATTTGAAGGTTCAAATTGAAGAAGATGAAATAATTGAAGAATTGCTCAAAGAACAACTAGAAGGAAGAGACATGATCATTGGAAATTTAGAAGCAAAAATTGTCACATTAAGAAAGGATCTTCAAAATAAAAATATGCAGAACAACTCAAAAGTTTTGAATGACATTATCAGTAGTCAGAAGCATCATCATGACAAGTCCATACTTGGATACAATCAGATAGAAAATGGATCAAGATCCAAAACAACAGAACAAGAAACATATCAAAACTTTATGCAGAAACAATCAAAAGGGATAGGAAGGCCTACAAATAAAATTACAGGGACCCTCCTCCACTGAGAAGATTCAGATTTCATAATCAACGACTGATAGAAACATATAGGACTCACGAAGAAGAAGGATTCATTAGAGTACCTCCTTTCAGAATATATTCAACTCCCAGGTGTCAAACTATCTTTTTTGGTTTATATTATGCATGTAATAATTTTGGACATAAAGTTGTGAATTGTAGAGCTAACATCGGGAACATAAACAACTTTGAAAGTCATACACAAAAGGGTTATCCAAGAAGGCCTAGTGAAACATAGAGAAGAAGTTACAACATGTTTGAATATTTGAGCACTGAAGTGGAATGCTACAAATTTAACAACTATGGACACATAGCCAAAGATTGTAGAATGACAGTCCCTCCTAGAGGTCACAACAGAACAACAACAGTCACAGACAGGAACCTCAGAAAAGGACATGGATAAGAAAGCAGAATCAATATAGCAATGAAGAATTCACACTCACTTTACAAGCTAAGCAAAAGAAACATGGTTGGTATGTTGACAGTGGCTATTCAAAACTCACGACAGGTGATAGAGACAGGTTTCTTACATTAAGAAAGGAAAGAGATGGATCAGTCTCCTTCAGAAATGATGATTTAGCTAAAATCATTGGAAAAGGCATAGTCAGAATTGGGAACAAGAATACTAAGGCAGAAAATGTTCTACTATTAGAAGATATAAAACATAATCTTCTAAGTGTGATTCAAATGTCTGAACAAGGTCATAAAGTTACTTTCAATTCACAAAAGTGCGAGATAAGAAAAGAAGGTTCAGGAAAATTGATTGCAACAACTGTGAGAACTTCAAGGAACATATATGTATTAAGTGAAATCGTAAATGAAAAGTGTTTCCTAGGAAAGGAAGATGAAAGTTGGTTATGGCACAGAAGAATGGGTCACATACATTTTGATAACCTTTTCAAAGTCAGCAAAAAGGAAGAAGTTAGAGAAATTCCCCAGATCACGAAACCAACCAACACTTTATGCAAGAATTGTCAACAAGGAAAGCAAACAAAGACCAGGTTTAAATCAAAAGAATATTCAACGACAAGAACACTAGAAATTGTGCATATTGATCTAGTTGGAATAACTACAACAAAGGATTTAAAAGGTTAGAAATACTTTATGTTATTAGTTGATGATTATATAAGAATGACTATAGTTTCCTTTCTCAGGAATAAGTCAAAAGATTTTGAAAAATTCAAGGTATAAAAGGAAATGGTTGAAAATGAAATGGATTCAAAAATCAAATGCTTGATATCTGATAATGGAGGAGTCTTCTCTTCAAAGGAATTTATGGACTACTGCAGTAGGCATGGAATAAAAATACAATTCTCTGTTGCTAGGACACCTCAACAAAATGGATTTGTTGAAAGAAAGAACATGACAGTAAAGGAAATGGCTTGAACAATGCTAATGGATTCCAAATTGAAAAATATCTTTTGGACACGGGAAGTGCATACAACAATTCACATTCAAAATAGAGTAATGATCAGAAACAACACTGAAAAAAATCCCTACGAGCTATGGAAAGGAAGACCAACAAATGTGAAGCACTTCAGAGTTTTTGGAAGCAAATGCTACATCAAAAGAGAAGATGGTAGAATGGGAAAGTTTGAATCTCGTGTGGAAAAATGAGTACTTGTTGGTTACTCAAGTACAAGGAAATCATAGAAGTGTTACAACCTAAGATTGAACAAAGTTGTGGAAAGCATCAATGTAACAATTGATGAAACAAGTAGACAATAATTAAAGGAAGAAGAAAATGAATCAATGGAACAACTTTACGAAGAAGAAGCAGAAGATGAAAAAGAAGTAGAAGGGGAAGATGAAGAGGATACGATAGAAGTAGAAGAGCAAGTTTAGCAAGTGCCTCCAAAGACACCTTGCAGATGAGTACAAAAGAATCATCCTTTAGATTATATTATCAAAAACAAAGATGCAAGAGTTGAGACTAGAAGAAGAATCCATTCACCAGAACAAACACACCTAGCACTCTCATTTACGATTGAACCAAACTATTTTGGAGAGGCCAGCAAGGATGAATTTTGGAATAAATCCATGGATGAAGAATTGGATCATATAGAGAAAATTGAAACTTGGGAATTGGTTTCAAGACCAAAGGATAAGAATGTGATCATCACAAAGTGGGTATAGAAGAATAAATTGAATGAAGATGGACAGGTTACAAGGAACAAAGCTAGATTGGTATGTAAAGGATATGCACAGGTTGAAGGAATCGAATTTGAAGAGACATTTGGCTCAGTTTCCAGAATGGAAGCAATCTGATTGTTTTTAGCTTATGCATGCTCCAAAAATATTAAAGTGTATCAGATGGACATAAAATCAAATTTTTTAAATGGGGAAATTGAAGAAGAAGTCTACATTGAACAACCAGAAGGATTTCAGTTTCCAGAGAACGTGGATTATGTGTGTAAATTAAAGAAGGCCTTGTATAGTCTAAAACAGGCTCCTAGAGCATGGTACTCTAGACTGGATAAATATCTACAACAGGAAGGGTTCAGAAAAGGAAGTGCAAACAACAACCTCTACATCAAGGTAACTCAAGATAGTATTTTATTAATTGAAGTTTATGTTGATGATATTATTTTTGGAAGTATTGATGACAGGTTAAGCCAGAAATTTGCAAATGACATGCATAATGAATTTGAAATTTCATTACTTGGAGAACTATCCTTCTTTCTAGGTCTTCAGATACGTCAAAGAAACCAAGGAATTTTTATTTCTCAAACCAAGTGTATCAGAGAAATGCTAAAGAGGTTTGGAATGGAAGATTGAAAACCAGTTATCATTCCCATGCAAACCAATTACAAGTTGAGAAAAGATGATGATTCAAAGTCTACAGATCAGAGGCAATATAGGTCAATGATTGGTAGCCTACTATATGTGACAGCATCCAGACCAGATGTAATGCAATAAGTTAGACAGGTGGCATGATTTCAAGCAGAACCAAAAGAATCACATGTATTAGAAGTGAAGAGGATTTTCAGATATCTCAAAGGAACATAAGAGTTTGGATTATGGTATCCAAAAGGAAAGGATCTATCACTTATTTCCTACACCAATGCAGATTCGGTAGGTTGCATTGATGACCAATGAAGCACCAATAGAGCAGCTTTATACTTGGGTGAGTGTTTAGTATCATGGCTAAGCAAGAAAAAATCATCAATATCTTTATCTACAGCCGAGGCAGAGTATATTGCAGCAGCAACATGTTGTACATAGGTTCTATGGATGAAACAAACTCTGACAAATATACAGGTTGAGTATGATGAGACCATTCCATTCTATTGTGATAATATAGGCACCACCATTATCTCAAAGAAATCGATGATACACTCCAAGATAAAGCACATTCCAATCAAGTATCACTTTCTACGGGAACACGTTGCAGAAAAGAACATCATAGTTGAATATGTGGGCACAAGAGAACAAGTGGTAGACATCTTTACAAAACTGCTTCCACAGGAAGCCTTTGAGTATCTTCACCAGATACTCAGAGTTATTTCTACTGTAAAATGAATTCTTTTGAATGCTTATCTTATATGTCTTAGATGTACATGAGGAAGCACCATAAAGAGGATAGTTCAGGTTGGGAGATCAGACGACTCAGTTAGGGGGAGCAACCCCAAATGGAAATATACCTTTGCCATTGATGACAAAGGGGGAGAGATTTATCAGATGTAGAGGACAAAGGCATGGTTCCAGGGGGAGTGTTGGTCATAGAGATGTAGGCATGGTTCCAGGGGGAGCATGAGTGATATGATTTAAGTATTGCATCAGAGTGTTTCCATCAATGCCAAAGGGGGAGATTGTTTATTAATTGGGTTGGTTTTCATTGATGTCAACCCTTGAAGAAAGTCCAGTAGAGAATTCTGGTAGCACAAAGGTTTGGGTATTGGATCCAAGTTTGTTTGATGTATAGTGGTGTGAGTTTTGATATATTTGCAGGTAAGACTATTCTATATGGACAATACATGTCATTCCATTTCCGGTGGTATGTGGAACATCACATAACTCCTCACGGTTTGAGAGTTATGGCGTTACGAAGTTGAAGGACCCTCATATGATTGGCTTGAAACCCCAAAAGGTCAAAGAAGTCAAAGTCCTTGCAAAGAAGAAATTATTTAAATAATAAAGTGAAGTGACAAAGTCAAAGAGGATTATTTAAATAATAAAGTGAAGTGACAAAGTCAAAGATGATTATTTAAATAATAAAGTAAATGGAGAAATTTCTAATTATGGAAAGTGGTTATAAGAAGGTTAACCCTAAAATGAGGAAAATGGGTTAAGTGGTCAAGTGGCTATTGGATACATGGACAAGTGGAAATCTGGGCAAAGTTGGACATACGTGACTATGTGGACAAAGTGGCTATGTGGACAAAGTGGCCTAGAAGATGCTTCTAAGGAAGCTACTTGGAGAGTATAAATAAGAGGCAAGGTTCTCTCATCTTAATCACACTTGAGCATATTGAATATCTACAAGTGAATGAGGTAACCAAAGGATATCTAAGCTGAATTTTAGAGGGATGGTGAAATAAGGAAGGCCTAAATTCAAGGGAGGATAAATTCGTTTGATGATGTTTTCTAAGGTATGTTATTTATAGGTCATCTCACCATTTTGGCAATAATGTTTTTTCTAGAATGAGTCAGACCGTGAAATTGGGAGGCCATTGAGAAAACATATATCCAAGTAGTTGTGGTATGAATTTATGCTTTTGGGTCGTGGTATTTTTGGATTTACACTCTGTGGAAAATAGGGTTTGTGGCTAGCCCTGAAACTAGTCTAAAATAGGTATTTCGGGTAAAAATGTCATAACTTTTTCATAACAGATCCAAATTCAGTAAGACCAATTGTGTTGGTTAGACTACAGTCTATAGTATGTTTTGTAAAATGTTTATATCCATAAAACAAATATTCCGTGCGGGGAACGCTCTACAAGTGCACTCTCTAGAATAAGCCAGAATTCAACAAGGTATGCCATTTTTTCTATAAATCCTTTTATGAGAGGTTCCAAGTAGTGACACCTATAGGAATTGCATAAAATGCATTGAAGAACATTGTGTACTATTTTCATATATTTATTCATTACAGGTACATAGTTATGATTATTTCAAGTTAGGGTTGTTGACTAATCCAAAACTAGTCATGTGAGACTAAAGTAAAGTTTGATGAAAAATTTAGTCTCTTGTTGTTAAAGTTAAGGAATTTTTGCAGGTATGTGATCATATACACCAAGTATATTACAGAGTTACAAATAAGATTTGGATGATGAAATTGATGAGAGATTTTGGTTGAGGTACAGGATGGTGCATGGTTGATGCACTTGTTTATGTTACAGGTTGATTTGAGGTTGAGGTATAGGTTGATGCATGGTTGATGCGTGGTTCAGGTTATTGGTATAGGTTGTTTGGTGTAGGTTGATTGGTACAGGTTTACAACAATATATCTCAAATTGATAGTGTGACAGTGGTTCCATCATTCTACTTATATGTCAGGGCAGTTGGACGGGGAAAGGACAAATGGTTGTAGCCGGAGAACATAGGGGGTTGTATCCAGATAATTGGAGATTTGGAGCTTCCCTCATGTTGTAGCCTGAGAAACTAGGGTGTTGGAGCCTCCTTCCAGTTGCAGTTGGAAAACAAAGGAAGTTGGTGCTTCCAATGAATGTAATTCTTCAAGACATATGGGAAAAATCATTCTGTGGTTTTCTCTCGCCTTGGGTTTCCACGTAAAAGAACTGGAATATTGTGTATTGTGTATGATTGTTCATTTGTTCATTGTTTATTTACTCTGCAAATATTGGATGATAATTCTACATTGATATAACACTTACATTATATGGTTAAAAAGGATTAGATTCATCTATTACTGATTCACCCCCCCTCTCAATAATCCAACATTACTTGATGTCTCACCTGTGGTTTTCCATCGCATTTCCTCGCTAAGGATAACACCAACAAAAGCATCAAATTTTAGAGTGTTTGAAATAGAGACAGAGTTACTTACATCCATGACCAAGCCATTCCATATTTCTAGAAATGAACACAATATTAGAAGATCCCTCACCTCATCATCAAATTCCACTTTTACAGAACTTAGTTGATTAGTAACTGTATTAAATTCAATTAAATGATCTGCAATAGACCCACCTTCTGACATCTACATATTAAATAATCTTTGTTGATTAAGGTTGGTTGTCATTGATGTCAACCCTTGATGAAAGCCCCATAGCACAAAAGTTTGGGTAATGGACCCAATATTGTTTGATGTAAATATGACTCATTATTGCTTTGTCATGGCTGATAAGAAGTAAATATGGATGAACTCCAAAGTGGTCCCTGTTATCCCCGATATCTAGGGATAACTAGGAGATCATGTCTCGAGGCCCACATGGTCCTAGACATGGAGTACGAGAGAAGATTGACTTGAGCATGGCCCTTGAGGGCCCATCTTTTCTTCTTCTCAGCCAGACTTGTC
>ML778825.1:56063-71364 GCA_009831015.1 Picea engelmannii | reverse complement strand
CAAGTAGGTCATGGCTTTATGTCCCCATAGCATGAGCTTATAGCCATTGGATTTGAGAAGGTTTAGCCTAGCCATAGCTACACTAGCCATCTCTTGTCTTGTGCTAGTTTTAAGCATAAATTGAAGAAAGAAGGCGTCCTAGGACTAATTGAGTTTACACCTAGGGTTTCCTTCTAGGGTTTTGAAAAGCCTTGCCATAGCAACACTTTTCATCCATAGATTTATGTTCCTAAGCTATCCGTTTTGCCAAGAAAGTCTCAAGGAGAGGGGTAAAAGTTCTAGGCCTAGCTTTAGCTACACCTAGGTAATTCTTTTCTTCTTAGGGTTTGGGGTTGGTGGCCTTGCCATAGCAACACCATCAAACCCTAGCTCTCTAGTCTTTGAGTTTGAATCCTTCCTAAACCATTAGTCACATTTCCATTGACTCCATTAACCCAAGGCACTAGTCTAGAAACCCTTGCTTGAGCTTGGTATTCCTTAATTTCTCTCAAACTACTCTTTAAATTTGCAGCCCTAACTAACCTAGCGTCTAACCCTAGCTAGATTTAGGAATAAACCTAAGAGATAACATTTGGCCTTAATT
Organism: Picea engelmannii; assembly: GCA_009831015.1. Classification (NCBI taxonomy): domain Eukaryota; kingdom Viridiplantae; phylum Streptophyta; class Pinopsida; order Pinales; family Pinaceae; genus Picea; species Picea engelmannii. The sequence continues at coordinate 70,781 of ML778825.1, read as the reverse complement.
GAACTTTTTCTTGGATAGAAAGGTGCGGCCTTGTTGTCTCTTCTTAGCCGTGGAGTTGAATTGTCTTTTTGCTGGTTGAATTTGTCAAAACGTCACTCCTAAGCTAGCTAACCTGCAGAACACCAAAATTTATATATAGGTGATGTCATAGTCTTGATTTCTTGCTTATACCTAAAACGTTGTGGCTATTTTCACCTATTTTGATAGACATTTGAGTTATTACTTGCATCTGTGAGCTAATTTGATAAAACGTTCCACTCAAATTGTCTAATATTTAATGCTTGACGTCACACCTATTGCAGAAACAATATAGGTGAGACAGCAACATTATATATGAGCCTGGTTTGACATATTTATTGCATTAATGATATGATACAAAGATTTAATATTGAACATTGAATGCTCTTATGTCTCATGCATCTATTGAAGAAGTAATATAAACCTTTGTCTCTTTAAAGCCATCATTGACTTTGTCAATAATAGCATTGATCATTTGCTCATATATGTATTGGAAGATAGTCATTGATTTCATGAAGTACTAACCTACTGTAAGCACATTCTAGTTTTCTTTTTTTTGTCTTGTAAAACAGGTGCATCATCAGTGGAAGACTTCTCCTTGATTATCCAATACTTGGCTGTAATCTGTGAAAGGGAACCTTTTGTCTTGGTCCACTATCCCTTAGCCCTTCATTGACCAGATTACCTTAGGGACGTCTCCCTTGGACTAGCCCTCCTAAATAGAAAGAGCCCCCCATCGAGGTAACAGTGGGTGGGGAAGCTCCTGTTACGCCGGTTTCAAGCCCTGACTCAAGCTCTCTAGACCTTTCCTACAAACCGTGCGATAACAGTCCCCTTATGGTGAAATCCCTCACGTGAAGACACTTTGCGGAGTAAGAGAACCCATGCTTAATTCTGGAATAATGAGATGAAGGGTAGTGAATTTGTCAGGGAAACTATCCTAGATGGATAGTTCTTTTCATGCCATTTTCGGTGGTATGTAGAACGTCACATAACTGCTCACAATTAGAGAGTTATGACCATGTGAAGTTGGAGAACTCAAGTTTGGGTAATGGACCCAAGTTTGTTTGATGGATAACAGTATGAGTTTTTCTATATTTGAAGGTAATACTATTATAGATGGATAGTACATGTCATTCCATTTTTGGTGGTATGTGGAATGTCACATAACTCCTCATGGTTTGAGAGTTATGGCCTTATGAAGTTAGAGGACCCTCATATGTCATCTAGGAGCCCCAAAAGGTCAAAGTAGTCAAAGTGGTTTAAGATATTTTAAAAGGTAAATAATAAAGTGAAGTGATGAGTGTATTATAATTCAAAGTGAATACAAAATAAATTATTTCAACAATAAATTTAATGGATAAATTAGAAGTGGGTTAACCCTAAAATAAGGAAAATGGGCCAAGTGACCTAGAAGATGTTTTTAAGGAAGCTACTTGGAGAGTATAAATAAGAGGCGAGGTTATCTCATTTTAATAAAACTTGAGAATATTGAATATCTATAGGTGTCTGAGGTAACCAAGGATATATAAGCCAAATTTATAAGGGAAGGTGAATAAAAGAAGGCCGAAATGTAAGGAAGGATAAATTCTTTTGATGGTGCTTTCTAAGGTATGTTATTTACAGGTCATCTCACCATTTTCGCAATAAATATTTTTATATAATGATTAAGACTGTGAAATTTATATGACATTGAGAAAACATACCCAAGTATCTTTGGTAAAAATTTCACCTTGTGGGTCATTGTATTTTGGGAGTTACACTCCGTGGAAAATAGGGTCTCTGGCTAGTCCTAAAACTAGTCAAAAACAAGTGTTTCAGGTAAAAACGTCATAAATTATTCATAGCATATCATAATTCAGTGAGACCAAATGTGTTGGTTAGGGTAAATTCTGTCGTATGTTGTGTAACAATTTCAAATAAATTCAACAAACATTTGTTGCGGGGCACTCTCTACAAGGTCACTCTCTAGAATAAGTCAAAATTTAGAAAGGTATGCCATTTTTTATATAACTCCTTTTCTGAGAGGTTCCAAGTAGTGACACCTAGAGGAATTGCATAAAATGCACTGAAGAACATTATGTATCAGTTTTATATCTTTATACATTACAAGTTCAAAGTTATGATTACTTCAATTTAGGGTTGTTGACTAATCCAAAACTAGACATGTGAGACTAAAGAAAAGTTTGATCAAAATGCTAGTCTCTTGTTGTTAAAGTTAAGAAAGGTTTGTAGGAATGTGATCATATACACCAGGTCTATTACAGAGCTAAAAATCATATTTAGATGATGAAAATGATGAGGGCTTGTGGTTGAGGTACATATTGAGTACATGGTTGAGACAAATAGTTGATGAGTTGGCACATACATGAGGTGTATAGTTGATGATTTTGGTACATATTGATGAGTCATAGTTGATGAGTAGGTGACACCATATTGGTACATACTTGTTACATGGTTGGATGCACTTATTTGTGGTACAGGTTGATTACAGGTTGTTTGGTACAGGTTGGTGCATGGTTGATGCACTTATTTATGGTATAGGTTGATTACAGGTTGAGGTACAGGTTGATGCATGGTTGATGCATGGTTCATATTTATTGGTACAGGTTTACAATGGTATATCTAACAGTGATAGTGTGACAATGGTTCCATCATTCTACTTCTACTTCAGGGTGGCAGGACGGAGCAAGGATAGGTGGTTGTATCCACCTTTCGGTTGTAGCCAGAGAACATAGGGGGTTGTAGCCTCATTATGGTTGTAGCCAGAGAATTGGGGAGTTGAAGCTTCCCTTAGTTTGTAGTCTGAGAAACTATGGGGTTGGAGCCTCCTTCCAGTTATAGCTAGAAAACAAAGGAATTTGGTGCTTCCAATGAATGTAATTCTTTAAGACATATAAGACAAAACATTCTGTGGTTTTCTCCCAATTTGGGTTTCCACATAAAACACTAGTGTACTGTGTATGTGTGTGATTGTTTATTTCTTATTGCTCATTATTGTATAATAATTCTACATTGATATAACATTTGAAGAAAAAGGATTATAATTACGCTATTATTGATTCTCCCCCCCCTGTTAGTAATCCAACAATTGGTATCAAAGCAGGTTCCTTCAGAAATCAATTTAACCACTGAAAGGTAGATCATGGAGAGTGTCAACTCGTATAAAAATGGAATACCACAGTTTTGTGGACATAAGTATGATTTTTGGAGCATAAGCATGAATACATATATATAGGCACAGGGATTTCAAGTTTGGCAATCAATTGTAGATGGATACACAGCACCAGCAGTTCCACCAACAAATGACAAAGCAGTGAAACTCGGTGAGAATAATTCCAAAGCCAAAAATGCACTTTAGAATTGTCTCAGTGATACGGTATTCACCAAAGTTGCACGTTGTAAATCTTCTAAAGAGATTTGGGACAAGATTCAAAGTATTTATGAAGGATATTCAAAATTCTAAGTAGCAAAGCTTCAAACTTACAGAGGTCAGTTCGAACAACTAAAAATGAAGGAAGATGAAGATATCACAGCCTACTTCTTACGAGTCAATGAAACAGTGAATGCAATCATAGGATTAGGAGAAGAAATCGAAGAAGAAATTGAAGAGGCAGAAGTTGCCTTCCGAGAATAGTTAATGAGTTCCATAGAAGTTATTAGAAGAGAAAAGAAAAAAAAAAAACTACAAGCAGAACTAGATAAGAAAAAAGACACTCAAGAACTAGAACAAATGATCACAAAATTGAAGTTTCAAATAGAAGAAGATAAAAGAATTGAAGACGCACTCAAATAATAACTAGAAGGAAAGGATAGGATCATTGGAAACCTGGAAGCATAGATTTTCACACTAAGAAAGGATATTCAAAAGAAAAATATGCAGAATTGCTCAAAAGTTCTGGATGACATTATCAGCAGTCAAAAATCTCATCTTGACAAGTCCAGACTTGGATACAATCAGACAGAAAAGGGATCAAGATCCAAAACAAAAGAGCAAGAAACAAATCCAAAAATCTATGCAGAAACAATCAAAGGGGATAAAAAGATATACAAGGAAGATTACAGGGACACTCCTCCACCGAGAAGATTCAGATTTCAGAATCAACAACAGATAGACGGGCCTCAAGAAGAAAAAGGATTCATAAGAGCACCTCCTTTCAGAAGACCTTCAACTACCAGGTATTAAACTATATTTTTTGGTTTATTTTATGCATGTCATAATTTTGGACATAAAGGTGTAAATTGCAAAGCTAACAATATGAACAATAGCTACTTTGAGAGCCATACACAAAGGGGTTATTCAAGAAGACCTAGTGAAGAACAGAGAAGAAGTTACAACATGTTTGAATCTTTGAGCATTGAAGTGGAATGCTACAAATGTAACAATTTTGGACACATGGCCAAAAAATGCAAAATGACAGTCCCTCCTAAAGAACCTCAACAGAGTCACAAACAATAACCTCAGAAAACAACATGGATAAGAAAGTAAGATCAGTATAGCAATGAAGAATACACAGTCGCTCTACAAGCTAAAGAGAAGAAACGTGGTTGGTATGTTGACAGTGGATGGTCAAAACACATGACATGTGATAGAGACAAGTTTCTTACATTACGAAAGGAAAGAGATGGATCAGTCTCCTTTGGAAATGATGATTCAACCAAAATCATTGGAAAAGGAACAGTCTGAATTGGGAACAAGAATGAAAAGGCAGAAAATGTTCTATTAGTAGAAGATATGAAACATAATCTTTTAAGTGTGAGTCAAATGTGTGACCAAGGTCATAAACTTACTTTCGATTCACAAAAGTGTGATATAAGAAAAGAAGGTTCAGGGAAATTGGTCACTACAACTACAAGAACTTCAAACAACATATATGTATTAAGAAAAATTGGAAATGAAAAGTGTTGTCTAGGAAAGGAAGATGAAATTTGGCTATGGGACAGAAGAATGGGTCACATGCATTTTGATAACCTTTTCAAAGTCATCAAAAGAGAAGCAGTCAGAGAAATTCCCCAAATCACGAAACCAACCAACACTTTATGCAAGCATTGCCAACAAGGAAAGAAAACAAAGACCACGTTCAAATCAAAGGAATATTCAACAACAAAACCACTAGAAATTGTGCATACTGATCTAGTTGGACCAACTACAACAAAAGGCTCAAACAGTGAGATATAATTTAAGTTATTATTTGATGATTATACAAGAATGACTGCAGTTTTCTTTCTCAAGAATAAGTTAGAAGATTTTGAAAACTTCAAGATCTACAAGGAAATAGTTGAAAATGAGATGGATTCAAGAATCAAATGCTTAAGATCGGATAATGGAGGAGAATTCACCACAAAGGAATTTATGGACTACTGCAACAATCATGGAATAAAAAGGAATTTCTCTGTCGCTAGGACACCTCAATGGAATGGAGTTGTTGAAAGAAAGAACATGACAGTACAAGAAATGAATCAAACAATGATAATGGATTCAAAGTTGAAAAATATTTTTTGGACACAGCCAATGCATACAACAGTTCACATTCAAAACAAAGTAATGATCAGAAACAACACTGATAAAACTCCCTACGAGCTATGGAAAGGAAGACCAGAAAATGTGAAGCACTTCAAAGTTTTTGGAAGCAAATGCTACATCAAAAGAAAACATGACAGAATGGGAAAGTTTGACTCTCGTGTGGACAAAGGAATACTTGTTGGTTACTCAAGTACAAGGAAAGCATACAAGTGTTACAATCTAAGATTAAACAAATTTGTGGAAAGCATCAACGTAACAATTGATGAAACAAGTAGACCATAATCAAAGGAAGAAGAAAACAAATCAATGGAACAACTTTTCGAAGAAGAAGATGAAAAATAAGTAGAAGAGGAAGATGAAGATGAAGAGAATCCGACAGAAGCAGAAGATCAATTTCAGCAAGTATCTCCAAAGACACCTAGCAAACGAGTACATAAGAATCATCATCTAGATCAGATTATTGGAAACAAAGATGCAGGAGTTGAGACTAGAAGAAAAATCCGTTCACCAGAACAAACACACCTAGCACTCTTATCTACAATTGAACCAAATTGTTTTGAAGAAGCCAACAAGGATGAATTTTGGAACAAGGCCATGGATGAAGAATTGGATCAAACAAAGAAAAATGACACTTGGGAATTGGTTCCAAGACCAAAGAATAAGAATGTGATCGGCACAAAATGGGTTTTTAGGAATAAATTGAATGAATATGGATAGGTTACAAGGAACAAATCTAGATTGGTATGTAAAGGATATGCACAGGTTGAAGGAATCGACTTTGAAGAGACGTTTGCCCCAGTTTCTTGAATGGAAGCAATCCATTTGCTTTTAGCTTATGCATGCTCCAAAAATGTTAAAGTATATCACATGGACGTAAAATCATCTTTTCTGAATGGGGAACTTGAAGAAGAAGTCTACATTGAACAACCAGAAGGATTTCAGTTGTCATAGAACACAGACTATGTGTGTAAATTAAATAAGGCCTTGTATGGTCTAAAACATGCTCCTAGAGGATGGTACTCCAGACTAGAAAAGTATCTGCAGCAGGAAGGGTTTAGAAAAGGAAGTGAAAACAACAACCTCTACATAAAGGTAAGTCAAGGTAATATTTTATTAATTGAAGTTTATGTTGATGATGTTATTTTTGGTTGTGATGATGACAGGTTAAGCCAGAAATTTGCAAAAGACATGCAGAATGAATTTGAAATGTTGTTACTTGGAGAACTATCCTTCTTTCTGGGACTTCAGATACGTCAAACCAACCAAGGAATTTTTTTTTCTCAAATGAAGTATATCAGAGAAATGCTAAAGAGGTTTGGAATGGAAGATTGCAAACCAGTTATCACTCCCATGAAAAGAAGTTGTAAGTTGAGCAAAGATGATGATTCGAAGTCTACAGATCAAAGGCAATACAAGTCAATGATTGGTAGCCTACTATATGTGACAACATCCAGACCAGATGCAATGTAGGTAGTTGGAGAGGTGGCACGATTTCAAGCATCACCAAAGGAATCACATGTATTAGAAATAAAGAGGATCTTCATATATCTCAAAGGAACAGAAGAGTTTGGATTATGGTATCCAAAAGGAAAATATCTATCACTTATTGCCTACACAGATGTAGATTGGGCAGGTTGTATTGATGACCGATGAAGCACCAGTGGAGCAACGTTCTACTTAGGTGAGTGTTTGATATCATGGTTGAGCAAGAAACAATCATCAGTATCTCTATCTACAGCGGAGGCATAGTATGTTGCAACAACAACATGTTGTACACAGGTTCTTTGGATGAAACAAACTTTGATAGATATACAGGTTGAGTATGATGAGCCCATTCCAATATATTGTGATAATACAAGTGCCATCAGTATCTCAAACACTTGGTGATGCACTCCAAGACGAAGCACATTCCAATCAAGTATCACTTTCTACGGGAACATGTTGTAGAAAAGAACATCAGAGTTGAGTAGGTGGGCACAAAAGAACAAGTGGAAAACATCTTTAAAAAACCACTTCCACGGGAAGTCTTTGAATATATTCGCCAAAGAATTGGAGTTGTTTCTACTCTAAAATGAATGATTTTTGAATGATTATATTATATGTCTTAGATGTACACAAGGAAGCACCATAAGAGGATAGTTCAGTTAAGGGGAGCAGCCCCAGATGGAAAGATACCTTTGCCATTGATGACAAAGGGGGAGAGATTTATTAGATGCAAAGGACAGATGAATATGTATCATATGCAGAGGATAGAGGCATGGTTCCAGGGGGAGCATGAGTGATATGGTTTCAGTATTGCATCAGAGTGTTTCCATCAATGCCAAAGGGGGATATTTTTTATTAAGGTTGGTTGTCGTTGATGTCAACTCTTGAAAAAAGCCTCGTAGCACAAAGGTTTGGGTAATGGACCCAATATTGTTTGATGTAAATATGACTCATTATTCTTTTTTCATGGTTTATAAGAAGTAAATATGGATGAAATCCAAAGTGGTCCCCTTATGGTGAAAGCCCTCACGGGAAGATGCTTTGCGGAGTAAGAGAACCCATACTTAATTGTGGAATAATGAGATGAAGGACAGTGAATTTGTTAGGGAAACTATCCTATATGAATATTTCTTGTCATTCCATTTTCGGTGGTATGTAGAATGTCACATAACTCCTCACGGTTAGAGAGTTCAGACCATATGAAGTTGGAGAACCCAGGTTTGGGTAATGGACCCAAGTTTGTTTGATGGATAATGGTATGATTTTTGCTATATTTGAAAGTAATACTATTCGATATGGATAGTACATGTCATTCTATTTCTGGTGGTATGTGTAATGTCACATAACTGCTCACGGTTTGATATTTATGGCCTTACGAAGTTGGAGGACCCTCATATTTCATCTAAGAGCCCCAAAAGGTCAAAGTAGTCAAAGTGGTTTAAGAGATTTTAAAAGGTAAATAATAAAGTGAAGTGATGAGTATATTATAATTCAAAGTGAATACAAAATAAATTATTTCAATAATAAATTTAATGGAGAAATTAGAAGTGGGTTAACCCTAAAATAAGGAAATTGGTCCAAGTGACCTAGAAGATGTTTTTAAGGAAGCTATTTGGAGAGTATAAATAAGAGGCAAGGCTCTCTCATTTTAATCATACTAGAGAATATTGAATATATATAGGTGTCTGAGGTAACCAAGGATATATAAGAAGAATTTCTGAAGGAAGGTGAAGAAAAGAAGGCCGAAATGTAAGGAAGGATAAATTCTTTTGATGGTGCTTTCTAAGGTATGTTATTTACAGGTCATCTCACAATTTTCGATATAAATATTTTTATATAATGATTCAGAACATGAAATTTCTATGGCATTGAGAAAACATACCCAAGTATCTATGGTAAAAATTCCATCTTGTGGGTCATTGTATTTTGGTAGTTACACTCCGTGGAAAATAGGGTTTGTGTATTGTCCTGAAATTAGTAAAAAACAGGTGTTTCGGGTAAAAACGTCATAACTTATTCATAACAGATCCAAATTTAGTGAGAATAAATGTGTTGGTTAGGGTACATTATGTATTATGTGATGTAACAATTTCATACTAATTCAACAAATATTTCTAGTGGGACATGCTCTACAAGGTCGCTCTCTAGAATAAGCCAGAATTCAGCAATGTATGCCATTTTTTCTATAACTCCTTTTCTGAGAGGTTCCTAGTAGTGACACCTGGAGGAATTAAATAAAAAATATTGAATAACATTGTGTATCAGTTTCATATCTTTATACATTACAGGTTCAAAGTTATGATTACTTCAAGTTAGGGTTGTTGACTAATCCAAAACTAGACATGTGAGACTAAAGAAAAGTTTGATGAAAATAATAGTCTCTTGTTGTTAAAGTTAAGGAAGGTTTTCAAGAGTGTGATCATATACACCAGGTATATTACAGAGCTACAAATCAGATTTGGATGATGAAATTGATGAGGTCTTGTGGTTGAGGTGCATGTTGAGTACATGGTTGAGACAAGTAGTTGATGAGTTGGCACATACATGAGGTGTATAGTTGATGATGTTGGTACATATTGATGAGTCATAGTTGATGATTAGTTGACACATGATTGGTACATACTTGTTACATGGTTGGATGCACTTGTTTATGGTACAGGTTGACTACAGGTTGGTGCATGGTTGATGCACTTGTTTATGGTACAGGTTGATTACAGGTTGAGGTACAGGTTGATGCATGGTTCATATTTATTGGTACAAGTTTACAGCAGTATATCTCATAGTGATAGTGTGATAGTGGTTACATCATTATACTTCTACTTCAGGGTGGCAGGACGAGGCAAGGACAGGTGGTTGTAGCCACCTTCTGGTTGTAGCCGAAGAACATAGGGGGTTGTAGCCTCCTTTTGGTTGTACCTAGAGAATTGGGGAGTTGCAGCTTCCCTCAGGTTGTAGCTTGAGAAACTAGGGGGTTGGAGCCTCCTTCCAATTGCAGCTGGAAAACAAAGGAAGTTGGTGCTTCCAATGAATGTAATTCTTCAAGACATATAAGAAAAAACATTATGTGGTTTTCTCTCGATTTGGGTTTCCACGTAAAACACTGGTGTATTGTGTATGTGTGTGATTGTTTATTTCTTACTGCTCATTATTGGATAATAATTCTACATTGATATAACATTTGAAGAAAAGGGATTATAATTACACTATTACTGATTCACCCCCCCTCTCAGTAATCCAACAATATCTTCATTATAAATACTATATTGGACACCAAGGGTTTTTCATATAGTTTATCCAATCCATCCATCAACTCCTCCGTTATATTTTCTTTTGAAATATTGAAAGATGTTGACGCTTCCAAGTTCATCTGTATCATTCCTAGTGCCTTTCTGTCAAGAATCTCCCATTCTTCATCCTTCATGGTCATCAGATTCTTTTTTATTCCATCCAATGGTAGGAATAGATCCTTCCAATATAAATAATCTTCCATCCGCATCTTCCATAACTGGTAGTTTTGGCCGTTAAATTTCTCAACCCTAAACTTTCCATCTTCTGCCATTGCTCCCACTCGAACTAGGAACCCTCTTTTCTTGTGATTTACCTTTCTCTCTTATACTAGTTGTTAGAAAAACAAGATCGTAAAGCAATAAAATAAGAAAAATGCAGAAATAAAACACAAAAAATATGCAATACAATAGAGACACAGATATGCATGGTTCACTCGGTGTGGGCTACATCCACCAAAGAAATTTCCAGGTCTTTCCTTTTTATTATCCAACAAAATGAAGGGATACAACCTACAACACACCCATTGTAACTTCCTCTTCTTTGTCTCACGGTCTCCTCTCTTAGAATACAATAATCACACACATACACAATCACAATACAATTCCCTCATAAAAGAGGGTTTCCTTGTAGGGAAAAAACCCCTAAAAAATTGTTGGAGATACTTCACACACACCTAGGATTTATTTTTCCTAAGGTTTTTCCTTGTTTATTAGTCATAATTAGTCATTATCCAGAATCCTATATTTTAGGGGAGAATATTCCACTTGGAAAATATTCTCTTCAGTTGACACTTCAGTTTGACTAGTTGAGTTGAGTTTAGATGTTGCATTGGGATCATCACCATGAAAAATTGGGATTATCACCATGCTAATTCGACCTTGCCTTGGGATCATCATCAAACTAGCGCATTAGCCTTGATTCCCTGAGTTAAACCCTCACTACTCTCTGTTCAGTCAGTTAACTGAAGACTAGTTGACTAGTTAACTCAACAAGGTGGCAGTTCACTCCCATAACTGCCTGAGAGACTAGACTAGGTGGCATTTCACTCATGTAACTGCTGGTGTGTGTCCAGATCACTCTAGACCACCACTATGGATCATTATTTACTCATGTATCCTATATCTATTGTAAATTATTCACTCTTTGAGTGTGGAATACGATTAATGAGAATTCTTTCATTCTTTCTCTCCTTCTTCTTCTTCTTATTTCTCCAATTATCTATGCAAATGTGTGTATTATATTTTATCTAGATCTATTCTGTGCAGTTTCAACACATTTACATGGTATCAGAGCCGACAGAATGCTAAGAAAAAGCTACACCAAAATGTTTTTGCAGGTACAAAAGATCGAAGACAACAAAAAGATGGATTATTCACCGGAAATACTTCTCACGCCTCATAACTATTTGGAATGGAAGCCAAATATTCTTCTTTTTATCAGATGCAAAGGCTTGTACCAAATAACTATGGCAATAGAAGTAGAGCCTGATTCTGTCAATGAGAAAAATGATTTTCTCAATAGACAAGATATGACCATAGGATGTATCCTCTATTTTATTTCTCCCAAAATTCTCCATCAAGTATATGATGACTCACAAGAATTCACTCCAAATGATTTATGGAGCAGATTGGAGGTTTTATTTGGGAATAAGGAAGAATTTATGCAAAATGTTGACAAGATAGAGAATGTAGAAAAGCCATTGGAAGATAAATCATCTCAGTTTGAAGAGCCTTCTACACAAGTATCTACAAAAATTTGTATTCCATTAATTGAAGATGATGTCTACTCCTTTTCATATTTTTTTTATGAAATTCATGTGGAATATATATGGCATGCATCTCAGGGGTCACATGCAGATATTTTTCCATGCACAATGCATGCATCTCGGGAGACAAAAAGGGAGTCGCGCACATAAGACTCAATTATGATATTTTTTTAGAAATATTTGTAGAAACAAATTGGATATCTGAATTCCTCTCGGGAAAATATACAATTTCAAAAAAAAAATCGTCTGGAACGGAGTCTGGAAAGTGAAGTTATGATCGTTTCAAAATCAATTAAATTTTAACATTTTTCCAGAAACGGCCGCATGGTTTTCAAAGTTTCATCAAAAATTTATTTGGATATTATTTATTACAAGAAGATCAAGTGGATATGTGTGGGCATCCCAATGGTGCATATACTTCATTAGATCCATGCAGACATCTACATATTCAACAAAATCTTCAACGAGCACAAACTTGCACAATTGCGAGGTCTTCTTGGAGTGAAGGACAAGGTTGTTTAGCAACTGTTTTTTATTCCTTCTCATTTTATTTTTTTATGCATTGTAATTTGAGTGGGGGGTTTTCCCATGAGGTTTTCCCTCTTTCCTCGTCTATTTCAGTGTATCTTTTGTATTTGGGTACCTAACATGGCCTCATTACCGGGACTCATTCTTTATTTTCACCATAGTGATGTTCAGGGGGGGTGTTGGATTTACTTCACACACACCTAGGATTTATTTTTCCTAAGTTTTTTCCTTTTTTATTAGTCATAATTAGTCATTATCCAAACTCCTATATTTTAGGGAAGAATATTCCACCTAGAGAATATTCTCTTTCAGTTGACACTTCAGTTTGACTAATTGAGTTGAGTTTAGATGTTGCATTGGGATCATCACCATGATAATTCAACTTTACCTTGGGATCATCACCAAACTGGAGCATTAGCCTTGATTCCTTGAGTTAACTCCTCACTACTCTTTGTTCAGTCAGTTAACTAAAGACTAGTTGACTAGTTAACTCAACAAGGTGACAATTCATTCCCATAACTGCCTGAGAGACTAGACTAGGTGGCAGTTCACTCCCGTAACTGTTGGTGTGTGTCCAGATCACTCTATACCACCACTATGGATCATTAGTTACTCATGTATCCTATATCTATTGTAAATTATTCACTCTTTGAGTGTGGAATACGGTTAATGAGAATTCTTTCATTCTCTCTCCTTCTTCTTCTTTCTCCAATTATCTCTGCAAATGTGTGTATTATTGTTTAGCTAGATCTATTCTATGCAGGTTGAACACATTTACAAAAATAACTTCTACCATCAAATCTACGACCTTATAATGAATGATCCAGTTTGACTATGAAATTACAATATTTTACAAGGCACATTTTCCCAATATTTTTCTTCGAGGGTGCTTCCCCTGAATCCCCCCCCCCCTGGTGACAATTGTGGGGGGAAAGCCTCCCCACACCCCCCAGTTAGGGAATGGGGTCCAAACATGGTTGAAACAAACCTCTAAATCAAGAAGATAATCAAGCTCCACAACCAACAGGTTAGTCCTCGACATTGTGTAATTTTTTTTCTAAAGTCAACAAAAAAACATACGAGTTTCGTTTTATTATTGTGACACTCATTCACAATGATATTAAGCATAAAAATCAAGGTGTTCCAGAGTTAAATGATAGCTCTGAAATAAACAATCACAGTGAAAGATTATAAAAGTCACCCAATAACTTCCATTAGCTTGAACCCATTCTCTTACATGTTAATGTTACAACACAAGTTCAATTGGATTTCTCCCCCATGTTGCTCATTCCCTGCTCCTTATTCTAATTTTCACTAGTAGATAATTAATCTTCAACATATGTTGTATTAATAAAATGTATACCAAATCTACTTATAAAGGTATTTAAACTTTTCCACTACTTTTAAATATATTTGAGTTTTCACATGACTAATTGTTGCAGATAGGATAAAGATGTTTACATGGTTTTATAACTATCTAAAATCTATCTTTCTTTTGATCTATTAAGTATTAAGAGAGATAAAAAAAAAAATGAAATGGAAAACTCTAAGTAATTAAAAGATCTGTAAATGATATATATATATATATATATATATATATACAACAATGTAATCAACCCTAATCAACCCTATATATGATATATATAAATGGTATTATAAGCATGTAATAAACTCTAATCTAGAAGATCAAAATTATCTATCTATTTTGCCAATTGTAAAGAAAAAAATAAGCATTGCTAAGATAAGAACAAATTTGCACGAGCTCCATAGTAAAACTGGGCGTTGGCCAATTCCTAACAAGTCATGGGATGAAAGAGTGTGTCACCTTTGTGACACTAAGAAGGTTGAAGATGAAATACATTTTCTCTTAGATTGTCCATCCTATACCCATATTAGATTTCATTTTGAAAATATTTGTCACACTACCAACCTTCCTAACCTCTTAACTCAACAAAAGTATGGTGATCTTGGAAAGCTTCTCTTAATGTTTTTCAAGCACAGAAACAAAATTCTAAAGAATCACAAGTAATCACTTACCCTCTTAAGGTATGATAGACCAATTCAGTCTTAGTGGACGTTAATCATCATCATCATCATCATCATCATCATC
>ML778825.1:31883-45660 GCA_009831015.1 Picea engelmannii | reverse complement strand
GTCTTCTCTGTTACGAAATTTTTCAATACTTCCATGATCTCCCCTTTTAAACCATCCATCTTAGTATCCAACTTAGCTTCCATTGAATCCATCTTAGTATCCAACTTAGCTTCCATTGAATCCATCTTCTTTTGTAGTTCATTAATGTCCCTACGCATTTCTTCACCTTCATCAAGAGTCCAAGTAGGATTTTCTGGAGGCTTATTTTGTGTATAAGTTCCCTTTTTTGGTGGCATGTTGGCCAAGGATCACTTTTGAACCTTGATCTTGAGGTGGTTCTGCTAGACAATATTTGTTCTGTTGTATCTCCCAAGTTTCGGCCCTTCTGGGTATGAAACTTTCTTTTATATAGTTCTATGATATTTCTTCTCTGGAATGCCACAGGTCTAATCAAAATTGGATGTGCCAAGTGGAATTTATGGTAACTTCCCCACAACTTGTCGATTTTTGGCCTTTCTAGGAGATCTCACTTGTATAGCATACCCCACACAAAATAATTGATATAAAATTATGAAACTTGCACCAGAAATACTACAGACTGTCCACGATCCAATGAAACTAGTCCCACTCAATTTGGATACTCTTGGAAGAAGTTATGATTGTTTTACCTGGAACACCTTCTTGAGACTAGTCAATAGGACTAGTCAAATACCCTATCTTACACAAGGTGTATCTACAAATTTAAGATGACCCAGAAACTGAAATTTTTTACCATAGATACCTTACTAATTTTTATAAATAGCCTCCAGATTTCAGGGTTTGAAACATTACAAAAAAGTTTTTATAGTGAAAATTCCGCAATGACTCAGTTCAGGATGATTCCAGAACCCTATCTTGTACAGGTTGTATCTTCGAAAGTATAAGGCCTCAAGAGATTAATTTTGAACCCAACGTACCTTGATCTATATACTAAATATCCTCCAAGTCGTTCCTTCTGAAATGTTGTAGAAAAAAAGTTATAGCGAAAATTCCAAGGTGTCTCAGATGTAGCAGCGAAACCCCAAGACCTTGAGCTATGATACCATATGTTAAGAACCAAATATCAATATAGCATAGAAAAACCTCAGAAAAAGTACTCAACGCCTTGAAAAGGAGATAATTTCAGATAATAAGCCTCTTCGAGGGGGCAACTTCCTTTTACCCCACTTAAATGTTCAAGTACAAGATGATTCAAAATGAAAATTTCTCCTTGGTATATATAGGAGACTAGGAGGTATAATTACAACTAATGGCCTAAAGCCGACATAAATAAAATAACATTTTTTTTTTTTACAGAAACGGTTATGGAGCTTTATTTAATATCTGGCAGAGGGGGTTGCCTAACCCTTACATTTCAAAATCAGAGCTACTGCTCTGTATCCCATCTTATATCTTGAGTGCTAATCTTTTCTTACAACCTGATTCTAAATTCTGGTGAATCCCAAACATATAGAGCTTAATCTACTAGATAACAAAACATTGTCTTCATGCTGGAGTTCCTCAAAACACTGTGGGCAATCGGACAAAGCCCACCACCGAGTGTCTTCCTTACCCGACTTTGGAGGCTGCCTCTGTTGTAGCTTCCAAAATCTTGCTTAATGCCTTAGTGAGCTCTTCAACCTGTTGCTCTAGTTTGTAGAGACGCTTCCCCAGATCGCCCATAAGGATGGCCGCGTCCTTCAGCCCCGTCTGAATTTCTTCTGCTAGATCCTCCCTCAGTTCCTCCATTTCCATATTTAGCATTTCCCATTTCCACTGGAGCGTGGACGCTCTGATGCTTTCCAACTCTGCTTTAATCAATTCAATTCACTCCTTCAGGGTGAGAGATGGCTTGGATGCCGACTCCATACCTTTTGCTCCTGAGATTATTGTTTTCCCTTATGCACAGTGAAATCGTCTGCGGGGATGAGGGTTTTCACCGAGAAGGCTTCCTTTAAAATCTAATCTGCCTTCCCTGTCACGTGACCCCCCTCAGATTGATCCTGACTCCGAATATCTGTACTAAGATTTCACCCGTCCCATAGGAGCTATGTTGGATCTGGTGTCCTTCCGGACCGACGCCTTGCCCACGTGAAGAGCCATGTCGCGATTGTCTGTAAGATTAGGGAATGGTATGATAAGATGTTCCCCCATTGACATTCAGATGGGATTTTCTTAGCTGAGTACCATGATTTTCTTCCTTGTCGGCCTGCCCATTCAGAGATCTCAGCACATGATAAAATTTATATTCCCTGAGCTGCGCCAGAAGTAGGAGGATCTTCTTGTATAATTGAGCCAAATTTATAATCTTTGGGATCCTTTTAGATTTCAACGCATCAACAACCTGTTTTGAATCTCCAAAAATCATGATTTTCTGGATTCCCATTTTTAACACCTGAATGAGACCTTGCCAAAGTGCTAGGAACTCCACTTGACTGTTAGTGGCATAGCCTAAACCCCAAGCGTAAGACAAGTGAATTTTTCCAGAGGGTTCAAAAATTATTCCCCCTCCCCCTGCCTGACTAGGGTTACCCTTGGAGGCCCCATCAAAGAAGAGGCACCACTCATCGAGCGACGATCTCCACTTCATAAATTCTTGTTCCTCCAACCTAATCTCCCAGTTCCTTTTTTGCAGAGGTTTGATTCGCTTAATGTCAGGTTGGGATTGGCTGAATTCCTTGAGCCACCTTCCTTCTTCATCAGAGAGGGTGGTCGAGTTCCGAATAGAGGTCTTCGCATTTAAAGCTTCTGAAATCATAGTCCTAGCTTTAATAGCCACCTGGGATGGCAGTCTTCTTTCATCTTTGAAAACTCTGTTATTCCTCTCCAACCAAATCTTCCAGCAAAGAAATTTGGGGATCCACATCTAGACGGTTTTGAGGAGGTTCTTCTTACTCAGATCAAACGGTGACAAGGACAACCAACTATTTAAAATCTCTGAGGCTGAGGTTGGAAGGTTGGAAGAGGCTGAACCTATTAGAAAGCCCCAAACTTCTTTGGAGAACTCGCAAGTGATAAGAAGGTGTGCAGTGGTTTCTTCTTCCTGGTTACATAGGGGACAACGAGAAGGCCCTTCCCAACCTTTCCTCTTAATATTTATCAAAGGTTAAGATGTTATTGTGGATCGGAGTCCAAACAAAGAGGTCTACTTTAGGAATTGAGGGAAAGCTCCAAAGTGCTTTCCACGAACCTGGATTAGGAGGGCCCACGGTAAGTCAAAAACTACCTTATAGACAGTTGCTGCTATGTATAACCATGGTTCTGAACCCCAACCTCGCTTATCTTTGGACCTGGCACTAATTGGCGACTTCCCTTGAAGGAAATCTAGCAGAAGCGTTGCTTCCTCTTTGATCTCTTCCGGATAGCTCCCTAGATTCTAGCCTTTCCAAGATTGCTTGTCATCATTCTTCCAGATGGAGATATCCCAAAGTGTTCTGTAGTTGTTGGCCAAGAGCCAATCCTCTATATTCCTTGTTTTCCTTAGCCCTGTGAGGGGTTGTTCTCCAAGAATGGAGTCCTCCCAGATCCGGATTTTTGATCTGTTTCCCGGTATCTAGGTGAGTTTTGGATGAAAGAATGGCAGGGCTCTCTAGCACAAGTTGAAGATTGGGGAGCCAATCTGCACTTTTGCAGGTCTCTCTAGGCATCGATCCTTATCGCCTGTGAAATATTTTTTCCTGAGGATTTGCTTACTCCAGGTTCTTTTCCCGGTAATCATTCTCCAAAGAAGCTTGCCTCCCATAGCAAGATTATGAATAGCCACATCTCTTATACTAAGACCCCCTTCCAACTATGGCTTATTGACCTTGTCCCATTTGACTAAGTGGAGTTTCCTTTCACAATTCTTGCCTCCTTCCCACAGAAATATCCGGAGCAATTCATCGATTTTGTTTGTTATAGTTTTGGGGGCGAGAAGCACTGAACACTGATAAATTGGGAGGCTGGTAATGACCAAGTTCATCAACACCACTTTACCTGGTTTGTTGAGCCAATTTGCTCCCCACGCTTGAATCTTGTTTTTGAGTTTATCCACCATGGGCAGCCAGTGTGCGACCTTAGAGTGGGCTTTGAAGATCGGGATCCCCAGATAGATAAAGTTGTCCCAGGTTGTTATGCCTTCCATATCAAGGATACGGCCTATTTGCAGCAATTCACGAGGATTACAGTTCCAACCGAAAATCTTACTCTTATGGTAATTTATTTCACTGCCCGAGCAGGCTTTGTAGAGGTCGAGTTCTGTTTTGAAATTACTTGTTGTCTTGAGGTTGGCATTACCCAATAAGAGGGTGTCATTAGCGAACTAAGCATGGCCAACCTCCTTGACTGAAGGGACTACTCTAATGCCTAGAAGGATTCTGTTTTGAAGACAACTCTACAGCTGGAAACTTAGCACCGAGGTTTGTAAGACATAGAGCACAGGGGATAGCGGACAGCCTTGCCTTAGCCCTCTTGAAGCCTGAAAAAACTTAGCAGGGCATCCATTTATCAGAGGGGCGATCCAAGGTGTTGTAATACAGGACTTAACCCACCCAATGAACTTCTAATTGAACCCAAAATTCCTCATGACTGCAAACAGAAATTCGTGTCTGACCCTGTCGAATGCATTGGCTAGATCCAGCTTGACTACCATGCCCTTCTCTTTTTTCTTGCAGCTGGTATGGATGGCTTCTTGAACTAGAATAATGTTATCTAGAATTTGTCTCCCTTTCACAAACCCTCCTTGATTTTCCGGAATCAAATTTGGCAGAATTCTTTTGAGCCTGTTAGCCATTATTTTGGTAATGATTTTGTAACCCGTGTTACAAAGGGATATCGGTCTGAATCTGTTGAAGCTTTTAGCCCCTTTTTATTTTGGAATGAGGGCTAAGAAGGAGGAGTTTGTGTTGCCACCCAACTTGTTATGGGTCTGAGATCTCGTGACCATTCTGCATAAGTCTTTTTTTATGATATCCCAACAATGAGTATAGAAGCGAGCGGTAAAACCGTCTGGCCCAGGCGCCTTATCTAGATTCATACTGAAGACAGCTTTCCTGATTTCGTTAATACTGACAGGTCTGTTCAGCGTCCAATTCTCCTCTTCGATGACCAGAACTGGAACTTCTGATAACGGATAGGAGTTCGACTCCAAGACCTCCATATCGGGAGCTGAGTAAAGATTTTTGAAATAGGAATGAGCTGCCTCCTTTATGCCTTGGGTATCCTTGAAAACTTGGTCTTGCCATTGAATCTCACTGATGGAGTTGTAGTTTATCCTTGCTTGAGCTTGATTGTGGAAGTAAGTTGTGTTCTTGTCTCCATCTTGAAGCCATAGCGCCCTTGATTTGATTCTCCAATAGGTTTCTTCTTTCCTGCAACTTTTATGATACTTTCTTTGAATTTCGGATTCCCGGCTAAGGAGCTCCTGGGTGACTTGGGGTTCTTCCATAAACAATTGATGCCTTTCCAAGGTCTGCTGGATTCTTTTCCTTTCATCCATGGGTGAGCCTAGCTTTTTTGCCCACATTTTTAGGTTAACTTTGAGTCTTCTAAGCTTCTCTTCCCAAGCGAAAAAGGGGGAACCAGAAATAGGAACATTCCAGGAGTTTTGAACTAGGTTGAGGAAGTCATATTGACCTGTCCAAATTGGGCTGAATCTAAACGGAATGGGGCCTAGCGCTGAACCAGGAAGAAGGGATAGGGATAAAGGTTTATGGTCAGAGGTGTAATGAGGGAGAATCTTGGATGTCGCCATAAGCCCAAGGGTAAGGAAGGAGGACTCGATGAGGAAATGGTCAAGCCTAGCTGCTATGTGACCTGGTCCTAATCTTTTATTGGACCAAGTATATTTCCCGTTGGTTGGTGAAATATCTTCCAAATCCCACTTCAACATCAGGTCTTATACCCATTCTCTAGCAGGGTCCTGGACAATAGAATCCCCTTTCTTCTCGGCCAGCGAAAGGGTGACATTTAGATCACTTGCCACTACTAGATTCTCGAAAATTTGTCGATTAAGAAACGATTTTAAAAAGTCCCAACATTCTTTCTTCTCATTAAATGTAACAGGGACATACAAGTTAAATAGACTTACCAGATGTCTAGATCCTTTATGGTACAGTTTGGTAAATAACCAATGGGTGGTTCCTGCTTCTTTAACTAGCTCGAGCTTTGCGGAATCCCAGAGTGTTTCCAACCCCCCGGAGGCTCCTCTAGCGCTTACTGCCCTTCCAGGGCCATTCTTCCAGAATACTTTTCTTACCCGAAGGAATTCTTCCTCCTCCATTTTCGTCTCCTGGATTAGGAGGACTTTTGGTCTCACAAGCCTTACTAAATCCCTCAATGCTTCTTCTTTTAGTTTGCTTCCTAGTCCTCTGCAATTCCAGGAGACGTATTGCATTATTTTCCTGGATGGAAAGGGAGCCCACCTTTCAGTGTCTTCCCTAGTTTCGCCCCCGATCTAGTGTTCACCATCTCTAGGATTGTGTACTGTGTGCCTTGAGCCACTTCCTTGTAGGTTTGCTCTTCCCTTCTCTTCTTCTCTGTCTTCCTTCCCCTCTTTGGCTGCTCAGGTGTTCCTTTCGGGCTGCTTACTTCTGTATCTTCCTCTTCCAGGGTGTCCACATCTGTAGTCATAGCCAAGCTGATATTCTCCTTATTTGGACTGGAACTCTTGGAGGGCGAGATTGGTTCAACTGGAGCCAAAGGCGTTTGGTTTTTCTCTCCTTCTGGTTCTTTTGTGGGGGTTTGCTTCTCTTTTGGGGCTTCTTGGGATTTTTGTTTTGGGTTGTCATCTTTTGGTGGTTCCTGGTTCATTTTGTCCTTGCTTTTAGCGTTATATGAGTTTTTCTCTTTCTTCACTTTCTGCCAGCCTTCTGCATCTTCTTTCCCATTGGTTTGCATTTTGGGGCAGTTTCTTTGGAAGTGTCCGTGCTCTTGACAGTTCCTACACTTGAATGGCAGGTGCTCATAGTCAAGTTTCTGATAATGAGTCCAAGATCCAAGCGTTAACTTAACTGCTTCAGGGAGCCCTGCCTCCAGATCGACTTCCACGTAGATTCTGGCGCAGCTGTACTGTCCTTTGTTGTCAGCTCTGTCAATAAACCTACCAACTCCGTTCCCTATCCTTTGCAATGATTCAAAATCCCAGCAGTGCATAGGAAGGTTTGGTAATCTGACCCACACCGGCACTTCCTTAGGCGTGTCCACCAATGGATCAAAATCGGGTGTCCATTTATTCAAATATAGTCCCTGCGTCCCCATAAAATAGGGGCCATTCCTGAAGATTAAATCTCGATCTTCTTCTGAGATGAACTTGAACACAAAGAACCCTCTTCCAACCGGGTAGAAGGTAACTCTGTGTTCCAGATTTGGCCTCCAATTCCAATTGATCCAATCGTCCGTTGTTTTGGTAGATGGACAAAGACCCATGAACTGACCCACAAGACCTTTTTGGTCTAGAGCTAAAGCAATTTTCATTGGATTCTCTTCGGGTAAAACGATTTCCGGAATTTCCTCCAGCTTCTTAATGAATTTCGGAATCGCGGGAGGGGAGGACTTCTTCCCTCTGTTGTTGACAAGCCTGCGAAAGGCATCCTCGACCGTCCTCAAAGGAGGGGGGCGGCCACCCCGCCCCCTGGCGCCGCCATGGAACCACTCTACACTCCGCACCAGCACCGAACCCTAACACTCGCACTGAACCCTAGCACAAAGCATGTAAGGCAATTATATATTGACATTTTGACATAAATAAAATAACATTACTAATATAATATGCCCCAATTAAGGGGTAATGAGCCAATATTAGGGCTTAACATAGAACTTCTTAGGATCCACCTTATATAGTTGTGAAGTTGCTATTTCCTTTTATTGATATAGTATTTTTTTTTTCCTTTTATTGATATAGTATCTTTTTTTTCCTTTTAAGTAGGGCTTTGTACATATTGATCTTATCGAGTTTTAAGGACTCATTAGAAGCATTCCTAATGACTTTCCTAACAATTTTACATTCTTTATCATAGCAAGGGTTGGTCATTCTATTTTTTTTTTATAGGACACCTCGAAAGAGAACTTGTTAATAGAACTAGAAAGGGTAATTTTAAAATTATGATAGAGTTCTTCAATGTTGTTCTTATAAGTTAAGAGATTTAATTTACTATTTAAATCCTTTAAGAAAATGTCAAATTTACTTTTTTCAAAGCGCAAATTCCTTTGATTATCAAAATTCTCTTCAATGATGTTGTTATGCCTGGAAAAGTTTAGAGTTAGGGTTAAAGGTTTATGATCGAAGTCAGGCTCATGGTCATTTAAAAGGTCAAATTTTTCTATTTGGTTGGAAACGGGGATATCAGATATCACATAATCTACAACACTACTACTTAGCCCATGAATACAAGCCATCTGGTTGGAGTTTGGCCACTTCATTACTCCATTACAAATTATTAGGTCTTGAGAGTTGTAGAGCTTGACCAACTCAGTACCAAACAAATTCTCAATTAGGTCTTCAAAGCTTCTTTTGTAGCTATTAGATAAAACAAGGTCGTCATCTAGCCATAAAGGATTATGGTTGGAGTCATTACTTTAAAAAGTAGCTTGTTTAGTTGTACTCCTAGCATTAAAGTCTCCAAGAAGGAGGATATTACCTTCATTTTTCAAACTATAAATATCTTGTTCTAAATTATTATAGGGACAATTGTTATCTAGATTGTTTTTCTTATAAAAATTAGAATTAATAGGTGCAAAATAACAAATTGCTATATACATCTTAGCATTGGTGTCTGAAATTTCTATCCAAATGTATTGATTAAGAGGGTCAATCTTATGAAGTTGAATGTGAGGAGAAATTCTCTTTCTAATATAACAAGTTATGCCTCCTATCCCTCTACAATGGGATTTTTTGTTCCATGTCGACCACAAGACAAATCCTTCCATGTTAGGGACCTTAGACTCCTCATGCTTCCAAGTTTCAACTAGACAGATAATATCAATATCACTCGGGATCCAACTTATCATAGGACCTTTGCGCCATGGAAAGCCACGATAATTCCAAAAAAGGATCCCGAGTGTCCCAAATTCCTATTTATTATTATCCTTCTAGTCTCTATCCCTAACAATAACTTTTCGATTTCTAATTATTGTCCATTTTCCTTCTTTCCTGGCTTCTTTTACCTTTTGAACTTCCTTCCTTAATTCATCTTGATCTTCGGGAGTGAGTTCATCATTTATAAATATTCATGACCTTTTTAAGCTTAGAGATTTACTAAGTATGTTATATTTATGGTCATTACAACTTACTTTGACACAGATCAACCTATTTTTGTGATCATTTTTTTTCCTAGCCTCTTTGCTTCTATGAGGTAAATTGTATCAATTTGTGATTTATTATTTAATTATTCTTTTACTATTGCTAGTGTATCCTCCTCTTGTTGTTCTTTTATACCAAAAATTATGAGGTTCAAGTCTCTTTTGTTACTCTCATGCTCCAGTTCGATTAGCTTATTCATTTCCTCTTTGATGGGTTTGATATCCAATTTGTTTTCCATATTACCGAGGGTCAATTTTTTTGTTAGTTTTTCTTCTATCTCTTTAATCCTATCTCTAAGTTGTGATTTCTTCAACCCCTCCTTCTTGGGTTGATTGTTTATGTTTTTCCATTTCTTGAATCCTATCCTTCATTGTCTTCAATTCACTCTTAAACCCTAAGAATCTATCCTCTATTTGAGTTTGAATGGTATCTTTCATTTTTTTTATTAATCATTGCCTCTAGCTCTATTTTGAGTTTTACATCTCTTTCTTCACTCCTTTTTTCTAATGTTTTTAACTCTATTTGGATTTTAACATCTCTTCCTTCTCTTCTTTTTTCTCTAGGGTGATTTTGGTGGGCCTCCCTCTCTTAAGGGGAGTTTTTGGAATAGGTGGTGGAGTGCTCATATTGAAAAGAAGAGAAAAAAATGTAACAATTATTATTTTGGATTGACTTTATCTCTCAAATCAACTTTTACTTATGAAACTTAAAATAAAAAATAAATAAAAAATATTTAAATCTCTTTAGGTTAATAGATTATAAATATATTTTAAACTAAAATTGAATCAAAGTAGAAAGTGACTCACCTCATTTCACATGTCCAATTGCTCAAAAATAATTTCCCAAAACCATAAAGAAGTAGGGATTCTCATTCAAAATAACATATATATAATCTTAGAAATAAAATATCTCCTTAAAAAAACCGAGAAGTATTATTCAGGTTCAAAATGAGAAAGATATAATTTCAAAACTGCAGAGAAGTTTTATTCCCATTCAAAACAGCACAAAAGTATTATAGAGATATAATTTCAAAACCTTAGAGAAGTATTATTTTCGTTCAAAACCTGGAATAATATAAGAGTATTACATTTTTGTATTTTATTAAGTAATGTAAAATGATAAAGTTAAAATATATAAAATTTAATTTTAATATTTCAATAATTATAATAGTAATGTAATTGTAAAATTTGAAATTATAAAAAAAAAATAAGTTATTTAAATATAAAAGTAAAAGGTTAAAATCAATGAAATAATTTTTTAATTTTTAAAAGTTTGATGAATTAAATTAAGGTTGATCTAAGTAATATTAATAATTATCATTACTCTAAAATAAAATTAACATAAATTTATTTTAAGTTTTGATTTCTTATATATGGAGATATCAAAATTTATAGAGTATAATTTTTTTAATTATTTAAAATAAATTTAAACTAAAATGATGATAAAAGTAATAATATTATTTGTAAATATCATATTTATAATATTTTTTTATTTTTATATAAATTTTTTAATTATTTGAAATGAATTTAAAGTGAATGAAGATAAGAGTAATAATATTTTTTTTTGTAAATATCATATTTATTATATTTTTATTTTTATGTAAATTTGGATCTCTTATTTTATATTATAAAGTGTATATATATATATGTGTGTGTGTGCTCCCGGGTGTGTGAGAGATGAAAGTTCACTAAAATTTTACTAAAATTTTATCAAAAGATAATCATATATATTATATTATTATTATTTATTGATGATGATAAAGACATGTAAGTCTTATTTATATGTGATAACATTTTCATTGTAAATCAAGATAAGATAAGATAGATTTTATTATTATTATTATTTAATTTATTATTATTATAATTATTTTTTTATTTATAATTAAAAAAAAATTAAGATAAGATAGATTTTATTTATTTTATTTTTATTAATTACGTCAGTTAACATGTTTACTTTTTAACATTTACCTAATCCTATTAAGAAATTATTGTACCACCATATGATTGCCACATTTAACTGATTAACCTTTGGAATTACCACATTTAAGATTAACTTTTGGATTTCTTCGGCTTTATGTGCGTTTCAGATGTCCGTGTGTTTCAATTCACCAGAGTGTGCGTTTCAATTCACTAGAGTGTTGTCCGTCCATATAACTTTTAGTTGTCCATGCGTTTCAATTCACCAGAGTGTTGTCCATCTAGATAACTTTCGGCATTCACCAACCACTTTACGACTATGCTAGTTTTTATATATACTTACGTTTTAGGTTATAAATGGAGATGAACGTGATTACCGTGGGTTATACCATTAAATTTTTAACATAGAGATCATAGGAAAAAACCAGCAATCATAATCAACATAGAGATCAGAGAGCATAATCAAATTTAATTTTAGAGATCGGAAACTACTTAACGAACCAAAATGAGCATAGATACTTTTCTATTTTAAATGCTATTTAAAAATATAGATATATATATTTTTAATTTTTTAAATTAAATTCGTTAGTTTAATCTTTTATTAAATTAAATTCGTTCTCAATTTTTGCCTTTTGTTTCTCGGAAATAAGAGGCGTGTCAGCTATAAAGCCTTTTGCCTGGCGATCCAATCGCGGTTTCCCATGGGCCGTCGGAATCAGTTGCTGGGGGTCTCCAACTTCCTGGTCGTGGCCGCCGCTGCTGCTCTTTTTACGCCAATCGAAGTTTTAATTTTTTTAAATTAAATTCGTTAGTTTAATCTTTTATTAAACTAATTTATTTCGTTCTCAATTTTGCTTCTTATTTCGGAAATAAAAGGCGTGTACCTGTAAAGGCCTTTTGCCTGGAGATTCAAGCCGATCTCCCGTGGTCCGTCAGAATCAGTCCCCTGAAACTTCCAACTTCCTGGTCACGGCGGCGGCTGCTGCTGCTCCCTTGACGCCGATCGAACGAACGAGGTCTGACCAAAACCGTAGATTAAATTCGTTCTCAATTTTGCTTCTTATTTTGGAAATAAAAGGCGTGTACCTGTAAAGGCCTTTTGCCTGGTAATTCAAGCCGATCTCCCTTGGCCCGTCAGAATCAGTCCCTTGGGACTTCCAACTTCCTGGTCATGGCGGCCGCTGCTGCTCCCTTGACGCCGATCGAACGAACGAGGTTTGACCAAAACCTCCGGTTCAAATCCAAAGGCCAGTAGAAGTTAGTAGCAGTTACAGCCAGCGATATGTTTGAAAAAACATTTCCCACGTTTCCACCAACGACTATGTTTGAAACTATATTTCTCGCGTTCCCACTAGGTCTTGTCTGCCCGAGTCTTAAGCCCCATTCCCAGTATTAAATCCCAAATCACCACAACCTTCCTACCCCTCCATCCACAGCGAGATCTAAAAGCTTGCTTCTTCTGAAGATGTGCGATATCGAGATGATGGACTTCATTTTGTACTTAGACAGCCAGTCCCTGCAAGAAATAATGAGAAGCATTGTTATACTTTTAGGCTGGACTTATATTGCGCTCTGGTCGTTGGATCAGCAAGCACCGTAAATTTCTTTCCCCCTACCCTCATCAGTTTTTTTCGCATGAATATCATTTGATTAAAGCATTAAGGATATTACATCTTTCCCCCTATTCTCATGAGTTTTTTTTTTGTCATGAATATCATTTGCATAAGCATTAAGGATATCACATTTTGTATATAATTTATCGTTTTCATTTTCAGAGAGTTAGCATGTAAGGACGGATGGTTTAACCCAGAAATGGAAGCTGGATCCTCCACAGCCCAAAGTCTAGGTCAAACCATTTTCAGTTTATACAAGCTTTGTCGATTTGCTCTGGATACTGGGTAAGTTTAAGCCATACTCAGAATACCCATTTATAGGACGGATTTTAAAAGTTGCAATCTATTAGAATAGATCGGTTTTAAACTCGGATTTTTTTGAGTGTATAAAGAGATACAAAACAGAGGTGTCCTCTTACAGCACGCATTATATGCTCACTTCTGTCTTCTATTACGGACTATGGACCACCTCGTTTCTGTCTGTCCAGTAACACTTTAAAATTTCTAAGAAGATAGCAGATACTCGGAGTATTAATTAATAACTTCCACATGTCCATCTTTGATAACAATATGCGTCCAGAGATTTTGATTTAGAAAACAAAATCGAGTTGTGGAGTTGCTAAACCTTTACTTTGTGGACCTGTTTTCCCTTCCCTAACCCTAACCCTAATATCCATGGAGCTCTATCTCTATCGATGTTTTCCCTTACCTAACCCTAATATCCATGGAGCTCTATCTCTATCGATGTTTTCCCTTCCCTAACCCTAATATGTTAAAGAAACCACAATTAGCGTCTCTGATGATTCCATGAAGAACAGTTGATGTAGAAATAGTGTGGCTTGGCTACCTGTAAGCCCTTGCCGTGAATACCGATTTCAAGATATTCACCTGTAATCTTCTTTATTTTAATAGACATGCCGTTAGTACTTCCTTCATCGTTTGCACACCAATATTTTCTTAAACAAATTATTTCCTTCATTGTTTGCACACCAATATTTTCTTAAACAATTTAT
>ML778825.1:6833-24041 GCA_009831015.1 Picea engelmannii | reverse complement strand
TATATATATATATATATATATATAGTTTTGTTATCTTGAAAGTAGGATCTAATGTGGGTGTGTGTAGGATAATATAAGACGTTAGTTTTTTAGCTTGGGAGGTACTCCTATGCAGATGTTACTTTAATGTTTACACTACCAGGCACTTAACTTTGTAATAGTTTTTATAAAGTTGTTTAAGTGGTTCTTTTATTAAAGTGATTTTTTAATAAAGTGTACTTTCTATTTTTAAAGTGACTTTATTTTCGTAAAGCACTTATGTAATAAAGTGAAATTCACTTTAATTTTAAATGACATTTTGGAGAGAATGAATCATGACCCTTGATCTTGGAAAAGGCAAGATCTAATCTTGGCCTTTGGATCTAGGGTTGGGGAAGGTGAAAAGACACTTTTGGGGGGAAAATGTTATTTTCAGATTATAAAAGAATGCATTGGGTAGTGTGCAAGACATGTCGAATGTCGAGAGAGGACATTGGGAGGAGAGTTAGAGAGATTTTATGAGCAAGCTTGAGAGAGGAAAGTGAGCAGCAAAGAGGGCACATTTTTTCGAGGAAAGTGGGCAAGATTCCCGAGAAAAAAATTCTGTGATTTTTGGCAGAAATTTTTTTATGCTGTGGGAGGCCATACTATACGGATCCATACAGTCCATACGATTATGTACAGTCCGTACAGTCGTACGGATTTGGCACGAAAGTTGATAAATTTTGGGCATGGATTTTGAGGCAGATTTTTGTTTTTTGTTCATTGTTTTTGGGCCGTACGGAATAGTTCGTACAGTGGAATATGAGCACAGAAAACTACGTATAGAAGAGGCAGGACAACGGTACGATTTTGGCATGGAAAACGAGGCAGATTTCTGTGGGACAGATTTGGTGCTGTGAGGTATTTTCCTTGGCTGGAAATGTTATTTTACTGCTGATATGTACTTTCCTGAAGCTGAATAATAAATTTCTCTCTCTCTCTCTCTCTCTCTCTCGTTGGGTTTCCCCACATTGGGGTTTTCCCTGGCATTTGCCTAAATTTCTGCATGTTATGGGTTGTTGTCCACTGTGTATTTCCGCTGCATATTTTGCTTAGCAATGTGTATTTCTACTTATGGAAATTTCTGAATGTGGGTTTTATGCATTTCTGAAATTTATGAAGACAGTTATCTCTAGGTTGCTAAGTGTTTGACAGAATATTAGCTTGTTGGTTTTTTGTCATTAAAAATCTACATGGCATCAAAGCTTTGTCTCTGACAGTGGGCAGTGTGATATTTGGGCAAAAGGGTGTGATTGTTTTCCTTGAGGTGTGATAGGGAATATGGATGCAAGCATTAGATATGAGGATCAGTTGGATGGGATTTCCAACTACTTGTAGTGGAAGGTTCGTTTGTCAGCCATTCTCAAAGAGAACAAGATCTATAGCTATGTTAGCTCTGTTGTAGCAGCTTCCGCAGCAGATCTTGTTTCTTTGGACTTCCATGAGGTCAAGGAAGCCAGAGCTCAGAGGATTACTCTGGATGGGGTGAAGGATCACCTTATCCCACACTTGGTTGAGAAAAAGACTGCCAAGGAGATGTGGGATGCACTTAAGAACTTGTTCGAGGTGAAGAACGAGAACCGGAAGATGGCCTTGAGGGTTAAGTTGCATGATACCAAGATGGGTAAGGAGGAGAGTGTCTCTTCTTATCTTACCAGGGTGGCTCAAGTTAAAGATGAGCTGATAGCTGTTGGAGAGGTCACTTCGGATTCTGAGTTGATGAGGATAGCCTTAAATGGCTTCACCAAAGATTGGGAAGTCTTCGTGAAGTGCGTGGTGGGTCGTGAGAATCTACCAGATTGGAGAAGACTGTGGGATGATTTCACTCAGGAGGAGATCCGAGAAAGATCTCAGAGCAATGATCAGAAGAAAGACAGAGCTAAGCAGAATATTTATCTTGCGACAAAGAGCAAGAAGAAAGGAAGTTCCGGAAGGGACTTGAGTAAAGTCAGATGTTATTGTTGTAATCAGTTGGGGCACCTTTCTTCTTAATGCCCTGAGAGGAATAAGAAGAATAAGGAGTTAGAGGGGCCTGAAACAGCTGCTACAACATCCATAGAGGACTTTGCTTCAAAGTTTGATAGGGAATTTTCTTTGGTTACCCTAGTTTCCAGTGTCGGCAGTGGAGGATTTGGAGGTGATGTCAAATGGATTGTGGATAGCGGAGCCTCTAACAACATGACGAGAATCTGGCGAGTATTCCCAGACTTCACAGAGATCGGTCCTGGCCGACATGTGGTAAATGAAGGTGGTATGGCGAGAGTTGTATGTGGAGTTGGGAATGTTAGATTCCAACTCGAGTTTGGGGGACTCTTGGAGATTGATGGAGTTCTCTTTGTTCCAAGGTTGAGTGTTAACTTGCTCTCAGTCTCAGCCTTGCAGGATGTAGGATATTGCGTATTGTTCAAGAGGGAACATGTCTTTATCTACAGAGAGGGAGTGGATCCGGTAGAGCTGCAACTGATCGGTAACCGGGTGGATAGGTTGTATATGTTGAGAGGACAGCCTATGATGTATGATTTAGCGTCAGATGAGGAGCGTGAGGAGGCTCCTGAGACTGCGGTGGCACCAAGGTATCAGTCTTGCATTTCGAGAGAAGAGAGTGAGTATCTTCTAAGCACTGGCAAAAGGCTCAACCAGGTTGATCGAACCGATGCTCAAGATGAAGTGAGCTCAGGGTTCCGGGAGGTTACCAAGAGAAGATCTTCTAGTTCGAGTTCTGTGTAGGTGTTGCGGATGGCTCCAGGTTCAGAGGGAGCTCCTACAGAGCACAGTGTGATGGGACCATATGATGGAGATGGCAGTGAGAGAGAGGTACAGAAATGGAATTAAAGATAAGTTGAAAAGTTTTCCCGTCATTAAAGAGATGGTAAGTATTATTTTTGGCATTATCCAAGGCATTGTGTTGTTGTTTATGGGGGATTCCAAGGAGTAAGTTAGAGTACTTAAGGGGAGAGACATCACAATCTATAGTGTCATGGAAGGGTCATATGGAGAAGGTTACCACACAACATTTGTTAATCAAAATACAAGGGTTGTCTTGTTGGAACCAACCTAGATGATAAGGTGAGGGGTGTGGGGTAGTAGGAAGTTATAGGAAATCGATGAAGGTCTGAGAAATGAGGTTATTTTGGATTCCATTGAAATGATCATAATGGATAATTGGTCCTTTAATTGGAAATTGTGAGTAAAAGGGTGTGTTGCAGCTTGTTATCGCACAATTTGTACTTGCCCAAAATCCCAAGGAAAGTGGGTACAAAATTAGGGTAATTGGGAATAACATATCATTGTCACATTAATAGGAGATCCCTTTCTATTTAGGAGTATGTTAAGGCTACCCCAGGGGATACATCCTCGATGACCTAGGGGGTTTGAGAGGGCTAAGGAAAATAGTCACAAGGAAATCCTTCCCTCTCACAGATCACTCTAAATCAAAGGTTTCTTTTATGTCTTAAGGATGAAGCAAATGGATAATATTGTGTACCTTCCCAAAACAAGACAACAAGGAAAACGGGGCACTTTCCAAGTACCAGATGATTGTTAGTACTTCATAAGACAATAATCCTTCATAAAATAAGCTAGCTAATTATGAATCTACAGCAAATGCATCAGTTTATAAAAACAATTAATATCTTATAACAACCACAATATTCAAGCCTTGACATTGCTTGAAAAAGACAATAAAAGGTGACTTTGACTAGGCAAATTGATAGTAAATTGTCACAAGCAAATTTGGCAATGTTTAGCTAGATTTTAATGTCACTTTTGTAGAGATTTTGTTGTCGTTAGATGGTTGTAACTATATTTTGCAACAAAAGAAAGTTTAAATGGTCAAAAGTGCAAGAAAAATACATTCAAAACTAGCACTTACCTAGTAGATTCACTAGGAATTATCACAATTGAATTTTGAATGGTTCTAGTGCAAGTTATGTGGGTAAATGTGTTAAATTAATGTAAGTTTATATGGCTGTAGTTTTTTTTTATAAAGAAGCAAGTTATCTTAGGAGTTAGTCTAATTGAGGATTAGAAAATGTTAGTAAAGGCTTCAAGGATAAGAGTATGAGTGTTTGTTTGATCAATCACCACTTGTAGAAAGTAGTCTAGTGCCTTTCTAGGGTAAATGGAGTCACTAATGGAAGAAACAAAAATTAAAGGAAGATAACAATGATAATGATATATTGAACGGTGGAGAGGATAAGAGAGGTGTCAGTATCCCCTTTTCTTACTGAGAAACCTTTTATTTCTTTCTCAGGAATCCTTGGGCGAAGCATCTCAAGGTTTCAATTTGGCTTTTAATTTTTTCCAGCTAAGTTTACCCTCTGGGCCTTTAGCACCTTCTTCCCACAAGGCAAGGTACAACCCTTACTAGTTTGGCAAACCCAATGCCCAAACCAAGGTAGGGGAAGATGAGAGGGACAATGATGAAAAGTGGTAAGTATGGAAGGAATGGACGATGACCTTTCATAGACTCACCTAGTGGAAACTCATCCCTAAGGGAACCAACTTACTAGGGAACTTTGTCACCTCCCCAGGTATGAACAAGTTAAAGAGCATATTTTCCAAGAAAACGTTATGAAACAAAAGAGAGTTCGGTGCACATATTCAAATTCTTTGAAAATCAGAGTGACACATACCATGATACCCAGACTCATTACCTCATGGAGCAAGACCCACTGCTACTTCAGGATCAGGGCGATGGGATGGATGTTTTTGTTGCTGATAGATAGGATGCACTTAAGAAAATATGGGCCCTCCAGGGCCATGCTCAAGTTATATGGATTTTTGTACTCCATGTCTAGGACCTGTGGGCCTCGAGACATAATCTCCTTAGTTATCCCTAGGATAGGGGATAACATCTGGCTCCAACTCAGGGACATGTGCTCACTATAGAGCACATGAGAACCTCAACATCTCTAGCATGACCTGTAATCTGCTAGATCTCAACAAAATTAATCAGTAATCTTTTGGGGTGGTGATATCACCCTTGGCTCATATATGATACAATGAAATAAAATTAAGCAAGCATATATATACAAATGGAAATGAAACTACAACTATAATACTCTAGAATGATATGCAGATGGTATATACAATGAATGCAAATTTCTATCTACTTACTTGTACTTACCTTTGAAGTCAAATCTCTTCCCCTTGATGGGGTTTGAGGAGGTGTCCACTAATTGATAATAGACGTCTTCTTCCTTCTAACGTGGATGGATAGTAGGTATCATTGATTGAATTCATTCTAACTCTAAAATGTCCAAGCCAAAATTGTGCATTCCCTTTAACATTAGTAGGCTATCCCTTTTTTGTATCCCAAATCCAGACCGCATCTCTCTCTTGATATTCCTTTTCTTTGAACTTGGATTTTTCTTATACAACTCTACTATATTTGTTTGAGGGAGGAGGGTGAGATTTTGTTGTGAAGACTTCCTATTGGGTTGGTCTGATCAATATGTCATCATCCCCTTTCTTTAATAGCTTGATAGTCCCAACTTATTTCTCCTTGTATCTTTCTAGGAGTTGTTGGTATTCTTCCTTCTTTGGCCATTGTATTTTATCAAAGTCTTCCTCTGAAGCGAAAGGAAAATCCCGAGGAGAAAATATAGGAAGGTATTCCTTGATTGGCTCATGTGTTTCTCTAGTTTCAACATCATTATCAATTTCTTTCACATGGACCTTGGCCATTGGCACATTTGGGAGGCAGGTTATTGTCATGTCATTCATAGGCACATTGATGTAAGTTAGATCCATTGCTAAGGTGCCTCCCAACATTGCAACAAACTTCCTGGACAAAAACATTCCCCATACATCCGGGACATCCACAACCACAATATCCATGTGGATCAATCTCTCAGGATAAATTCCAAGGCATACTTCAACGTTTTCAACTACCCCATTAGTGGGTATGGCCCTGGATTCAAAACCACACACATTCTTATAAGGTTTTGTGGCCTTTAGGCCTAATTTCTCCATGTCCTTCAAAGACATCATGTTAGCATCTGCTCCTGAATCAAGCATACAATTTTTAAGGCATTTGTTATTGACCAATAATGTCATGAAAAAAGGCGGGTGTCCATCATACTGAACCCTAAAATGGTCTACTTGTAACATGATAGGAGGGTCCATTGGCTCATCTGATACTTTGAAAAAACATTTGAACCTTTCTTTTACAGATGGGACCATGATGACTTCCCGTAGTGAAATGGTTACGTGCATTTTTGCCAATACACCTTCAAAGTCAAAATTCAAATCCACCTTGTTGGTTTTGGGAGGATTTTTAGGAAGAAGTATGTTCATAGGTGGAGGTATTGGTTGTGAAATTACAGGTTCAGTAGAGAGAGGTTGGTTCATTCGTTTTTTCCTAGTGTACACTTGGAATTATTTTTTCTTCAACTTTTCTCTCGAATATTGATCAAGGTTGTTTATCACCTCCATCCTAGCCTTCCTGGATGCTTCCTTTATTCCTTCTTGATTTTCTTCATGTGTGACATTAAGGAAATATTGAGGACCTTCAATGGTATGATTGAAAATATTCACTTGGTCATGTTCACCATTATTCAGGGGACACTCATGCTCTCAATATGAGTCTCTACACTGTAAGCACCAAGGGTTTTCATCTACCATGTTTGCAGGGGCTAAAGTATTAACAACTTCTTGATCATTTTTCGGTCTAAACACTTGAGTTCCTTTTTGGAATTGCCCTTTGTAAGGAACCCTAGGAGCTTGATGTTGATATCTTTCCAAGTTGAAAATACTATTCATCATTAATTCTTGGGTTTTTACCATGCCATCTATAGTCAACTGTATATTTGTTAAGATAGTGCTAATATCTGAGGTAGATTCAGCATTATAGACTATCTTAGGTTTAACATCTATTTTGTCTCTTGAGGTAGAGAAAGGCTCAATTATGGATGATGATAGATTATCTTCAATCCTTGTAGCTACCTCTTGGGCCTCTTGGATTGTTTTAGGGGATTTATCTCTGAGGAGAAATCCCATATGTCCTATAAAGGATTTGGTGTAACGAAAGAGAAGGAAATTGTCTGAAGGATGATAGCTCACTGGGATAGTTTGCACTAAGTTCTCAAATTTATCATGAAATTCCCTAACAGTTTCATTCTCTTGTTTTGTGATGTTATTCAGTGTTATCAACAACATTTTGGGGTCTTCCTTGACAATCCATCGTTTGAGGAAAATTTCCTGCAACTTATCCATGGTTTAAATACTAGCATCAGGGAGACCATTGTACCATTGTATAGCGCCATCATGGAGGGTGGAAGAGAAAAATTTCATAGCTAAATCTCTAGCATCATCATTAATGGGATGAAGCTGAAAAAATGCCCAGAAGTTGCTCATATGATCCTCAACACTAACTACATCATTACCAGTGAATTTAGGCAACCATTTCTTATACTTAGGGGGCATTTTCCTAGGGTATCCTGGTATGCTTGTCATGTCTAACAGTTTGAAGAGCTTGGATGACCATTGTTTCTAGCTATTATTATGATTTGGATTGACAGTCTAAGTTCATGCGCTAGACATTGTGTTTAAAGGAAGATTGCCTCCAAACAATGATGTTACTATAGGAGAGTTTTGGGGAGGTTTTCTTCTAAAGGACTTGGGAGGGTTGGTATACCTCCCTGAGCTTTGTGGATTCACCAGATAATTTTCTTGAAACTATCAAAGGGATGAGGGGATCACCATCAGTGGAACCTCCAGGTAAGCTTTGTAAGATAAAGGCTTTTGAGAAAAGGCTTACCGAAAAAGTGTCGTCTGGAGGAAAATTGACTCACTCTTCCCCGACAACGGCACCAAAATGTTATCGCACAATTTGTACTTGCCAAAAATCCCAAGGAAAGTGGGTAAAAAATTGGCATAACTGGGGATAGACTATCACTGTCACCTTAATAGGAGATCCCTTTTTATTTAGGAGTATGTTAAGGCTACCTCAGGGGAGACATCCCCAGTGACCTGGGGGATTTGAGAGGGCTAAGGAAAATAGTCACAAGGAAATCCTTACTCTCTCATAGATCACTCTAAATCAAAGGTTTCTTTTATGTCTTAAGGATGAAGCAAATGGATAATATTGTGTACCTTCCCAGAACAAGACAACAAGGAACACATGGCACTTTCCAAGTACCATATGATTGCTAGTACTTCATAAGACAACAAACCTTCATAAAATAAGCTAGATGATCATGAATTTGTAGAAAATGCATCAGTTTATAACAACAATTAATATCTTATAACAACCACAAGATTCAAGCCTTGAAATTGCTTGAAAAATTCAATAAAAGGTGAATTTGACTAGGCAAATTGATAGTAAATTGTCACAAGCAAAGTTGTCAATGTTTAACTAGATTTTACTGTCACTTTTGCAGATATTTTGATACAGTTAGGTGGCTGTAGCTATATTTTTCAACATAAACAAGTTTAAATGGTCAAAAGTGCAAGAAAACTACACACAAAACTAACACTTACCTAGTAGATTCACTAGCAATTATCACAATTGAATTTTGAATGGTTCTATTGCAAGTTATGTGGGTAAATGTGACAAATTAATGTAAGTTTATATGGTTGTAGCAATGTTTTTCTACATAAGCAATTTACCTTAGGCCTTAGTCTAATTTAGGGTTAGAAAATGTTAGTAAAGGCTTCAAGGATAAGAGTATGCGTGTTTGTTTGATCAATCGCCACTTGTAGAAAGTAGTCTAGTGCCTTTCTAGGGTAAATGGAGTCACGAATGGCAGAAACAAATCTTAAAGGAAGATAGGAATGATAATGATATTTTGAAGGGTGAATATGATAAGGGAGGTGTTGGTATCCCAAGGCCTCAAAAATCCAGTTTCAAGAGAAAATTTGCTAGAAAGTAACAAGGGTTAGGCCCTAGCGATTTTCTCTTTCCTTGAACAAAAATGTAATAAAATATACAATTGGGCAATGGAAGTAAGGTTACTAGAGTGATAAAATGATAGGGCTCTAGTATATACTTCAAATTAGGTTCCTTTCAATAGATTTTAACACATGGAATATTATAGGGAAAAATATAATAACATATGTCATTCCCCTAGGGTTTCAAGCTAGCAATT
The DNA here is from genome assembly GCA_009831015.1 of Picea engelmannii. Classification (NCBI taxonomy): domain Eukaryota; kingdom Viridiplantae; phylum Streptophyta; class Pinopsida; order Pinales; family Pinaceae; genus Picea; species Picea engelmannii. Next base: position 14,928 of record ML778825.1, on the reverse strand, counting down.
TCATAATATTAGACATGAATTAAGTAAAAATAACCATAAAATTAATTCATAATAAATAAATTCATAATTTCCACTTACTTCACCAAGAATAATCTAGCAAATCACCCTAGTTGAAGATCCTCCACAAGAAAATAGCCAAAATGCACCAAAAATTGCCTCCTTCAAGAAGTGTGCACCACTAGTTTCAACTAATAACACTTAAGGGAGGCTGAATTTTAGACCTCTACTTGAGTGACGAATTAATGATGAAAAAATATAAGAGTTTTATATCTTATTTATACAATGACAATGACCTTTAATTGTCTTTTAGGTCACAAAAGGCCAACATGGCCAGTTTACATCAAAAATCCAATTTTTACATAAAATTAAGAATTAAAACCCTAATTTGACTTTAGGGATGACATAATGCCCTTCTTAGGTTGACGTTAGGCCCCATCATGGAATGATAGGCCTCATAATTGAAACGTTGGACCTCAAAAGGCATCATAAGTTGCCACACATGCCAACTAGCACCAAATCTTCCTCATGCCAAACCCTAACCGATGACATCAAGGGTCAATATGATGACATTAAGGGCCAATGTCATGGTATAATGGAAACACATCTCTGGGTCTAAGCCTACCAGAGTGTCTCGGGGGAAACATTCGTCTTCTTTCCTGGTGCCATCCTCTCGTGTCTCTCTGCCCCTGGTTGGGGTCACAACATCCATTTGGTGGGATTTTAGCCGCATGGAGGTCCAAACTAATAATATCTATTAATGGAAAAATCGGTAAGTGCCGACATGAACTAATCTCCCTAACTTCAACAAGAAATTAGAATAAAACATGACAGAATACAAACTTCTCCTTAGATTTCCATTGTAATGTATACTAGTTCAATGAGGGATAAACGACATATCGATTAAACATTGTTTGATCCTTGCTAGTAGTGTCCTTACTCGATCTCAATATTTGTGGGATGTTGAACCTGTTGAGAAACACAAACCAATAAAGAGAGAGCAAAAATATATATATTCCAGTGAAATCTATGCATAAGATCAAGGATTTATGCAATAAAAATGGAGAAACTTTTATAGGAAAGAAATGTATTACTATATTATATTGATGAAAGTGGAGAATAAAACCTATGCCTTGATGTTGCAAGGTCCCTTCCAATGGCCCTTTTCCTCAACACATACACACCTTTGCTCCAATTCTTTTGATGAAGAGTATACACAACCTGACTTGGAAATCTAAAGCAAAGCTATCACAAGCATAATCTTCAACATAATTCTTCATACATAAGCCAACCCAACTCTTCTCATGAGAGATCCTTCCTTATATAGAGTGAAGAGGGATGGATGAAGGGATTAGGATGATCCCACTAAATCAGAGAAGAGGGTGAGATCCAAATCGATTGGATACCACCTCATCCTTTCAAAAATTCCATTCTAGAACCTTTGAGAAATTCCTCATTTTCCTTTGTTTAAACATTGTCGCACCTTCAACACTGAGAAATCTACGAAGACGTCACAGACCATTGTGGTGCAACATGCGACAATTTGTAATCTTCACACCCTTAACACTAGGAAAGGTGCGACGATCCTTCTTGATAGGGTTTTTCAATAAGGAAAAGATGATTCCACCTCTCAAGGAAAGTCTCATTTATTCAATAGCCTTCAGGGAATAGGGAAAATGATCTTTGTTCTAATAGGTGATACACATATCATCAGTGGTCACGGGGGTGACTAAAATAATGTGTAACAATCTCCCCATATGTACTTTTCCACCGGGCATGGTCTTGAAGCAACAACAAGTACACTCTCCATGGGCTCATAAGTCACAGGGATCATAGCAATGTCAATAACATCCAATAATCAAATTACCTAAACATGTGCATCAAACCCCCCTTTACCTAGACAAATACTCAAAGACATTATGTAGTTTAATAAGCCAAGTTTGGAGAGGGTCTCAATATGTCCTATTGGGAGAATCCTCCTCAATTTTGGGGTGTTTTTCAGGTGAAGACTGATCTAGGTCATGCAAGTGTATGAAACAATATAGAGGAGTGTTTTGGAAATGGGTGCAGTAACAAGGAAATGTAGGTCTTTCCTGCAGGTGCCTCTATAGAGGGCAAGTTGCATCGTGTCATGGATGCCATTGTTTCCTAGCCCATTCAATGCCTTTTATTCTTTTTCTTATCTCTTTTTCTTTTCAAGAGAATAGTTGGGGGACACTGTCCTGGCGTGGTGACCAGTGGTGACAACGTTACCCACAAGCACTTCACGGAAATGAGAAGGTTGGCTCATGATGAGACCCCCTTTCTCTTGGCTATGCCACCAAGAGCCACTACCCCTGTTTGGTGACCAAATAGATGGTAGTGCCACACTGCTACACGCCCATGGACCTAATAGGTCGGCTCATGATGAGACCTCCTATCCACAAACTAGACTTTGAGTTTTATTTTATCTTACAAGTCCCATTTTCTTACTGAGAATCCTTTTGTTTCTTTCTCGGGAATCCCTGGGTGAAGCATATCAAGGTTTCAATTTGTCTTTTAACTTTTTCCAACTAATTTTACCCTCTAGGCCTTTAGCCCCTTCTTTCCACAAGGCAAGGTACAACCCTTACTAGTTTGGCAAACCCAATGCCCGAACCAAGGTAGGGGAAGATGAGAGGGATAATGATGAAAAGTGGTAAGTATGGAAGGAATGGATGATGACCTTTCATAGACCCACCTAGTGGAAACTCATCCCTAAGGGAACCAACTTACTAGGGAACTTTGTCACCCCCTCCAGGTATGAACAAGTTAAAGAGAATAATTTCCAAGAAAACATTATGAAACAAAAGCGAATTCATTGAACATATTCAAATGCTTCAAAAATCAGAGTGACACATACCATGGTACCTAGAATCATTACCTCATGGAGAAAGACCCATTGCTACTTCAGGATCAGGCCTATGGGATTGATGTTATTGTTGTTGATAGATAGGATGCACTAAAGAAAATATGGGCCCTCCAGGGCCACTCTCAAGTCATATGGCTCTCGGTACTCCATGTCTAGGACCTCTGGGCCTCGAGACATAATCTCCTTAGTTATACCTAGGATAGGGGATAACATAGCTCAAGGAGAATTTTCATTTGTCATCAATAGTAAAGAGGGGTCAGTGGTAGTAGGGTTGGGAAGAGAAACAATTTCAAGAGGAAGAGAATGTTTAGGAGAAGAAGTGGCTATGAAAATTTCATTGGTTAGCTCATGAAAATATAAGGTTTTAGATGTGCCTTGTCATTGAAAGGATTGACATTCAACAACATCATGTGTTTGAGTCATGTGATAGTGGCATCATCGTGGATGATGGGAAGAATTAGGGTGAGGGTCAGATATTAGTGAATTACATGTTGGAGAAGTAAAAAGGTTTGGGGAATGGAAAGTGTTAGGGATAGAGCGCAAGTTAGGGTTAGGGTTAGGGTTACTAAAGGGTGTAAATCTAAATCTTTGGTCAAATTGTAATTATATAGATAGGTCATGGAGAAAGGATTGGTACGAAGTGGTTCTCTCAACTAGAGCTACTTCATTATGAGAAATAACAAGAAAACTAGAATTGAATGTGAGAACAAGTAGTTGTTTCAAATCTTGAATCTAAAGTTGGAGGTGGACCCTAGTTGATACTTCAATAAATTGTTGGAAATTTTTTCTTGGAGATTGACACAACTAAAACCACCTACAAATTGGGTTGGATAAATAATCTAGAAGATAAAACACCTTCTCAAGTACAAGGCATCCCGTGTAGTGATGTAGGTGGGAGTGTTGCTGGTAGCTTGTTCTTCATTTAGCTTCATACACAAATCGACATAATTTTGATGAGACTTCAACCAAGCTTGAACAAGTCCCTCTAAATGAATACCTACAAGAAGGAGGCATTTCTCTTTGGCTATCGTTGGGTAGGTTAGAAAATAGGCAATGAAGTTGCGTATTTAAAAATAAAAAAAATATATGTGCATTTGGCTACCATATTTAGGTAATGAGATTCTAGTGTCTAGTTGGAAGGATGTGGTGTTAGGATATTTAGACACTTAGGAGTTAGTAAGATCTACTTGGTCTATTGTGTCGTTAGGTAATATTGTGTCGTTAGGTAAAATTTTGTTTTCTAGTGTGTTTCTTTAGTATGCATTAGTATGCATTTGTAGTTAGGAAATCTGGCGGTCACGATATGTTCCTGACATAGAGTGATCTGACGGTTCATACTCTCCTCGATCTTAACGGCTATTGATCCATGGCTTAGCACCCAATTGGTCCAAGATATCTATTTAAAGAGAATGGAGGGTCATTTACCGATGATCGATTGTGAGAAACTCTCGTAAAATATCTCTGTAATATTTTTCTTCGCATTAATAAACTGCTTCAAGTGGTCGCATTGGCTGGGGCCGTGGATGTTTCCCCATAGGGGTTTTACCACGTGAAAACATCGGTGTGTTGATCTTTGATCTGGTTATGTGATTGTTTATTGAAGTTGTTTGTCCTTTGTTGGAATACATGTGTTGTCGAAAATGGTATCAAAGCCTGTTTGAAGACCCGCTCCTGTTGAAGATCGAGATCGTGAAGTCGAGTTGCCTCATCTCCACTTTCTGTCATTTATGTATATTTATGGGCTGAGAGGACTATTCCATTGCATCCAGAGCGCTATTTTCAGTCAGGAACACTCTTCGTTTCACTCGTAAAAGGTTTATGTCTGCCCAGGATACGACCATTACAGTCTGATCTGGAGGTATAAAGCTTGAATACGCATTTTTTAAAAATTTTCCAGAGTAGTAGTTTGGTTTTATTTCGGTTTTGTTTTATTTATTTCCGGGTTGCTACTCTTTTAGATCTGTGTATTCTCTTTGCCCCACGCCCTGTGCAATCTCATAAAATAAGAAATAGATAGGAAAAGGTGCATCTTCTGGGTAAGCTAACCAAGATCTAAACCTTCTTGTCATCGAGAAGCGAAATTTTTTCCTTGTGTGAAAAGAGATTTTTTTTAGCACACTCTCCAAGGCCGTCTTCAACAAAAACAACAACAACAATCCTCCTTCTGAACATTACAATATGTTTTGCTAGATCATTTGGTTAAAAGTTGCCTTATTAAGTAAGAGGTCTTGAGTTCAAGTCTCTTTTTTGTTACCTTTTTTGAAAAAGTTCATGCTAAAATTGTAAAGTGTATTTCACTTCAAGTATAAAATTGAATCACTATAAGTAGCTTTAATATTTTGTTTTAGAGTTATTTATTTTGCAAGAAACTTTTCTGTTATAAAGTAACTTCATTGTAAAAGTGATCCCCACTTCTCTTTATAAAAGTGGGTCACTTGATAAAGCAACTTGGACAATCACGTGGTCATTTGGTTACCGATTGTGCCTTTTTTTAAAGGGGCATAACTCTAACATCGGAAGTCCATTTTCAGTGCCATTTTTTTTAAAACCGCATAACTTTTCGAGATCTTTCCATCCAAATCATCAGTTTCAGTTTTTAAATCCACATTATCTACATATTTAATATGTCTTCTACAAGTACTGTCTTGCTTACCAGCAACAACTACTTCCAATGGAAATCTCATATGGAAGATTCATTAAGAAGTAAAGGCTTGTACCGGATTACCTTGTGAAAGAAAAAAGAACCCACTGATGCTAATAAGAAAGCCAAATTTCCATCTCTCCTGATTTAAGGTACCACCTTCAAGATATTGATGACCCCAAAGAAGTTTTGGACACAATTAAATATGTGTTTGGTAAAATCAATATTATTCGAGCACAACAGTTAGAAAATCAAATATTGACCTTGAGTCCAAATGATTTTTCTTGCCTTGGAGACTATCTATCTAGGTTTAAAACACTCAGAATTTTATGTGAATAATGTAAGCTAAAGATGGAGGAAGAGAGTTGCATCTATCTTATTCTTTCTAAGGTAGGTAGTGCATATTCTTTGTTTATATCTACCTTTTATGCCATGAGAGAGGCTCTAGGGGAAGAAGCTTATGAAAAACCTAGTCTTGAGTCCTTTTGTGCTTCTTTGATTCACGAGGAAGATAAGTTTGTACAATTTGGAGTGATCAACACTGCAGGTCCCTCCAACAATGCCTTAGTTTCCCAGAAGAAAGATAAACCCAAGTATCCCAAGAAGCAACATCCTCGCTACAACAACAAACAACATAAGGGTCTCAAACCTACTCAGACAAATTCAACTCCTACTAGTGACAAATGAGCAAAATATAAAAGTAAGAATACTAACAGACATTTCAACTTTTGTGATAAAGATGGTCATGATGAGTCCAAATGTTTCAAGACTATGGCAACTTTAGAGCAACAATGAAGAATCACAACATCAGTATTGATTCTACTTCTTCTTTTCACGGACATGCACTTTCTGCTTCTGGTTTCTCCTTCAATTCAAAATCTACTACTACTTCTTCTTCTTATGAGTGGCTTATTGATTCAGGAGCATATTATCATATGGCTAAGGATAAAGCCATATTTTCTGCTCTAAATGAATGTAACACCAAGAAAATATTTGTTGGTGATGGTAGATCTTTTAGTGTTGTAGGATCTGGAACAGTTCAAGTAGATAATGGTCATTTAAATGATGTATTATGTGTTCCAAGTCTTTCTTGTAACCTTCTATCGGTATATCAAATCACTCATTCAGGTGAAGGTAAAACCGTTGAGTTTTCACCTCACCAAGTTGTAATCAAGGATCTAAAAGATCCTAAGCATGTTCTTGCAACTGGAATTGCTAATGATATTACCATATTGTACAAGTTTGACAATTTTGGGTCATCATCTTTTTCATCATTTTTTGTTGCTCATAGCGATGACTTGAGCAAACTTTGGCATGAGCGGTTTGGTCATCTAAACTATCACTCATTGCAGCAACTATGTAATCAACAGATGGTGACTGGTCTTCCTCTTGTTTCATGCAAAGATGATGTTTGTGCCGGTTGTGTTCTCGGAAAACATCATCGGGATAGTTTTGACAAACGTGCCTCTTGGCATGCCTCGGGTCCTTTGCAGCTTGTTCACAATGATCTGTGTGATCCACTTTCTTCTCCTTCTTTTTTCTGGGTGCAAGTATTTCTTAACTTTCATTGATGAATTTTCCAGACGTACTTGGGTTTACTTCTTAAAACTCAAGAGTGAAGTTTTTAGCCTACAAGGCTCTTGTAGAAAAGTAATCTGGACATCAAATTCAAAGATTAAGAACAAATAATGGAGGCAAATATGTGAACAATAATTTTACAAGCTACTGCACTACATAGGGAATCCAAATGCAACACATTGTTCCATATACACCACAACAAAATGGTTTTGCTGAGAGAAAGAACCGCACATTAAAAGAAATGGCTAATTGTATGATCCAATCTAAGGGATTAAGTCTAAAGTATTGGGCGGAAGCCATCAACTATGCAAATTACATAGTAAATTGCACTCCCACAAAGGCTCTTAAAAATATAACACCAAAAGAAGCTTGGACTAAAATTAATCCAGATGTAAGTCACTTCTGTGTATTTGGCAGTATAGCATGGGATCACATTCCTGATGAGAAAAGGATAGCATTGCAGCCTAAAAGTGAGAAGTGTATATTTGTTGGTTATTCTGAAGATGTCAAAGCTTACAAACTTCTTCAATCACATTGTAATGAAATTATTATTAGAAGAGATGTTAAATTTGATGAAAATCTCTTGGCCTGCGAGCCTAATTCGGCGATTGTGCCTTCTTCAGTCTGTGAGCCATCTTCAACGTTTGTGCCTTCTTATGATTTGGTTTCTTCTTCAGATGCTGACAATGAGGATGAAAATCCACCTCCGCATGCCTACCCTCCTCCAGATGAGTTTTTTGAACCTGAACCAACACCAACTCCACCGCTTCCTAGATGGGTTTGTTCAACACGAGAAGCAATTGGTGATCTTGTCGGTGATCCTTCAGATCAACGTCAGATACGTTCACAATTCTAGCGAGCCTCTTCTCTTTTGGATCAAGTTTCAGAAACTCATGATCTAGAGACATTTGCAAAAGCTTCAGGTCATCCAGATTGGGATACAACAATGAATGAAGAGTATCGTTCTTTAATGGAAAATGATACTTGGG
>ML778824.1:622646-639707 GCA_009831015.1 Picea engelmannii | reverse complement strand
CCGTTGTGGATGCAATCCTGGTCATGAATTCCCATTACTTTGAAACCATCATAAAACCTAGTTAACCTCCATACTTCCCAAGGAATTTGATATATGATGCCTATAGTTGAAGAATAATCCTTCAACATAAGTTTTCTTCATCTACTATTTCCATCCGAGGAATGACCAATAATAGGTCCCCAAAAAAATTCAACATGTTTCTTCCACATGTTTTCTATTTTTTCCCATTGGTTATGAATAAATTTGCATTGAACCTATTGCACGTTGAATGAACAACCAGAACCAAACGGGGAATCTTGTCATGTAAAGGGTTTGCAATAATAAAATGTGCATAATGGCCAATCACACAATTCTTAAAAGTTTCTGTAATAATCTCATATGCTGAAACTCCCTCACCAATTGTCACTAAGAAATGTGATTGGCACTTATGTTCTTCTTTCTTACCACAAAATCCCACCAATGTATCACTTTTTTCTACCCACCTGACATATTTTTTCATGATGGTTTCATATTCAGCAAGCAATACATGAATTGGGCCCTCTATACCGTATTTAGATTTATAAGAAGCATAAACTTTTCCAACTACCTCAAAAATGTAATTGTGCTCCCCTGGGATATATGCCAATGATTTTCTAACTTTCCTTAAAGTTGTATATATTGAAGGGCCATCCAGATTCAAACTAATAAAGATTGTAATCTAGGACCTCCCCACAACTTAATCATATCATAGATAGATTTAGTCGATGTAGTATACCTTCTTCCTACTTTTGGATGCATCAAGTTGTAAAAAATATCTTGGAAAAATTCCCAAATTGCATTTTTACCTTGCAATTTTCCTTGCTTATGAGCCTCACACACATCCTAGAAAAACCTAAAGACATCCTTTCTTTATGTAGATTCAAACAATTTTTCCTTCAAGGACCTCATTCTAATAGACAGTGTAGCAACCTTCGTCCTCTCCCACCAAATAGCTTGCATTGTTGATCTATGGCTAGCATTTGCAGCTCGTTCAACAGTTTTGATTTCAGTTTGAGTCAAATGGTCTAGTCTTATCCCTTTCCCTATATCTCTCCCATGTATTTTAATGTTGCTCCTTGATTCATGATATAATCACATTGTAAAGTCATTACATTCAGGAATCAACTTACAAAAATTACATGTAAATGAACTAAAAGGGATCCTTGTTTCAGAATCCCTCTGGCAATGAATATGTCTATACATGCCATCAATACGACATTCAATACCATAATAACATAATGTCCTCTTGGTATGCTTCTTTATGGCCTATAATTTCCCACCTTGTTGGTCATCAATTATGACCTTTGTATCTAGTCTCTCCCCATTTCTATGAGTATAGGGATCCCAAAACCCCTGACATTGTAATTTCAAGGGAGATAAATTACCTACAATAATATGAAAAATACATTAAAAAATGAACTAGTTTCAAAAAAGATAATAGATAAAATAATGTGGACATTCAAATTCAAAAAGGAATTAAATTAAAACTTGCATAATTAACACACATGAAGAATAAGCACCTAGATTTGTAGAACCCATATGTAATAGTGATGGTGATGATGGAACCAAGAACCTAGTCAAACTTTGTTGGGACTTCTCAAAGGTAGGATTCTTGGGTCTGTCGGTTGTGCCAATCCTCAACCTACTTGTATTATGCAAATCCTCATATGTAGAAGTAATATGCTTCTTTGATTTCACGTGTTCATTCAAAGAGTTGACAATATAACCAATAGTTGGCACTAAACAAAACCATTTATTGCATCGTGTACATTCCACTTTTACTTTTCTCTTGCCCTCATATTCTGCAAGTGTTGCTTCCACCACCTTTAAAAAATCAGGATCATGTGTCTTGTTGAAATCATTTAGAAGTTTGATTGCTTGCTCAATCTTAAATCGATCTCCAACCATTGTTGTTCATGTTGCTTCATGATCACATGAAGGACTTTGACTATTTCCCACTGCTAAAATGTTACATCGATGAGTTGTTGATCTGATATGGGATTTTTTGAAGTTGATAAAACATTTGAGATTCCAATGATATTTACCCTGTTCCATAAGCAACACCACAATTTTCACACAAGATATTTATTCTAGGTTTTTCCTTTTCTGGAGATACTTGGAGACTAAGCTTCTCCCCAACAAATTGTTCCATTAAACTATTCACTTTGTTTTTCCAAGATGCCAATACAACATGATCAATAGATATGCCTTGTTGTACACACTCTGATGCACTTTCAAATGTTGGTTGCTTATGCATAGGTTCCTCCACATGCTCGTCAATGTTTCCAACATTTGGATATTTTTCCACTACGCTTGATCTAAATGTTTCAATTTCCAATGCGTCTAGTTTCCTCTTGACAACTATAGTTGTTGTTTCCACTCTCCATTTTTCCTCTTGATTTGGATTTAATGAGTTCCCTTTAATACCAACAAACTCAAAAGGACATCTAATGACTCCATCATCCATAATTTCATGACATATTTAAGAAAATGTAGAATCTTTTCAACCCCTAACTATGCAAAAGACACAATTCCCTTCACTGCCTACAATTTCATATTCCAAATACATCTACATTTCCATCCATATGTACCTAAGTAAATTAAGAAAAATAAGTATACAAACTATTAAGACAATGTAAATTTAAAATTACATGTAGATGTAACAAATGTATAGCTACCTATAAATTTATGGGATTAAGAAGAAAATTTCAACCTAAATACTTGAAATACTAGACACTACAGATTACCTACAGTTTTTGCGTACAAAAATTGCAAGGAGATGCCAATGTGATTGGTGGTGGTATTTATTTTTAATTTTTTTTTGTGTTATTATTATTGCTACCATACACAGACTACTACAAGACAAAGTAGATTGTGAATGACAAAGGTAAGAATATATTTCTTTTACATAACTGTATAAACAGATCTTGGAAAACGTTCCAATTGAGATGAGTAAATGGATTAAATGGAATTCCATTCAAGGATAAGTTCCTTTTTGTTGATTTATATAGCTAAGCATTATTAAGACGAACAAATCTAAAACTATAGTCTCATACTTCACAAGGATTTAGTAGGTTCGTGATGAACTATTGGTTGTTGGGGAAGTCGTGGAGATGAATTGGGAGGAATCTATAATTGGTAGACAATGCAAAAGTGTATATGAGGAGAATCTTTCTGTAGTTGGGAAAACAAAGAAGGGAAAGGGTAAAACCAATCAAAACCAGAGTGGAGGAGCATATTCACAATGAAAGATTGACATCAACAAAGTTAATTTCTTGGCATGTCATGAGAAAAGTTAAGTGCTTGGGCCATTTGGATTTGCAAGATGCTCAAATGGTTATTTGGTCCTTAGATGGGACCTATGGTGATCCACTGTGATAACCAAAGTTGTATCAAGCTTTTATAAAATACAGTTTTTCATATCCACAGTTGAGTAGATAACAAACATTCTCACCAAGCCTCTAGTGAAAGGGAAATTTGTTTTCTTCAAGGACAAGATAGGGGTGGTGGATAATCCCTTTTTTTTCTAGGAGGGAGTGTTTATTTCTATAATTTATGGGTTTTAAATAAATTGCTGAAGTAAAATAGATCAGATATGGTATAAGACAATTAACTCTTTTGAAGGATGTGAACTAATAATTCTTTGGATTTGAAGATGAACTTTAAAAATAAAAATAAAGGTTATTTGTATTATCCAATTCCATTGTGGCCCAACCCATACAACTTTCATTACATTCAACAAAGTAGTGATATATAGATTCAAAGAAACCAACAACAAATCTATAAAACTATTGTGCATGCAAAGCCAAGTCCATTTGCTCAAAAACTTGTGGGGATATTTTATTACATACTGGTTAAAAAGTAGTATATTTCATATTTCTTTTATACAATCATTACAATGCCACAATAGCTATTGAAACAATATTTTGTATTTTTAATTATCCATACATTACACAAGGAATGGGCTATTGGGTACATAGGTTGTCCCCATTTATCAACTTAAAGAAAAATGTTTAAGTAAGTTGGGGTATTTTCTGCATGGGGGAATAAAATTAAAATCATGTGCCCTAAAGACTTAACGTCCTTCCTCTCATAGTCATTAGGCTTTCCAATAGCTCTCAACAATGGGGCATGAACCCACCGGAAGAGAGGCAAATGAAGGTACGAAAGATCAATTATAATGAGGGGTAGAGGGTGCATATCCTGACAGGACTAGCGGTATTTACCAATAACTGTTCAAAATATGATCAAGGTGTAGTTGCAGCCCACAACCGTCACCTGTGTAGAAAATCTTAGATTTTGGCCTCTAGGTTACCTCGTTCAAGTGCAATAGGGGAATCTCGACCTAAGATATCGGTCACGAGCCAAGTAACCTCACAAGATATGAGTGACTCAAGAAGGCAGGCGCGGAACAATCGGACCTCGGTACTCGCCCCTTCACGGGTATCTCCCAGCCTTACGACGTAAGAACACTTGAATTGGAGGATTTTAAGTATCCCAATCAGTCAACCACTAAGTTGTGAGTGAAAAAGTGATAACGGGGTTGTTTTTGGATCCCTACCCCCATAATCCTAACTTAGACTAAAATTTTCTTTTGTGACCTCTCAAGGGAGGATTTTAGTAGGTTCTTAGAGTTGTTTTTTTTTTTTAAATTGGGGTCATAAATCAATCTCGTTGCTTAAGGGTTATTAATTTCTGTATTATTCTTTAGTAGGTAGAAGGTTTAAACAAAAAAAAACAAGTAGCATCTGAAACTTGAATGCCTTTTAAACAATGAAAGGTCAAAATGAACATGGAAATGTTTTTTTTTCATTGTAATTTCTTGTATGTTAATGATACCACAGAGGCCTTTCAAAAGAAAAAGAAAAAAATCCAGGGTAATGTGGCACTTACATTGTTCAATATCACAAAAAATACCGCAACCAAATTTGACAAGCCTGTGGCAATCACCATCACTGCAAAAGGTAATAAAAAATGTTAGTCTAATCCAAGCCCTTGTGAAATAAGAAAAATATATGTGATGCAAAAAAAAATGTAAAGATCTATATAAAAACTCAACATTCATAGTTCCACATACTAGATATCAAAGACACAAAACTAAACATGATAAGAATGATAAGAAAAAGATAAAAAGTAAATTATTTGATGTCTGATTTTCCTTGCTAAGTTGGTTGATTTTCCTTGCTGTAATTTTTTCTTATAATCTCCATAAGTTCAACCAAACAAGATGGAGGTGATGTAGATATTTCAAATTCGGGTGATGCAAATGATATGGATGTTTCATATGATTATGAATTGAATTTATCTACTAACTTTGAACCAACTTCCTTTGAATAAGTTATTTCTCATGATGAGTGGAAATAAGCCATGCAGGAGTGAAATGATCTCATCAAGAATGGGAAGTGGAATTTGGTGGATCCTCCATTTGGAATCAAACCAATTGGTTGTAGGTGGGTCTACAAGAACAAGTAAAAATCAGATGGCTCACTTGACATGCATAAAGAAAGGCTCATTGTGAAAGGATTTGCACAAAAATAAGGCATATACTATGAGGAGAATTTAACCCCCATAGAAAAATGGGATACCATTAGTGCTTTGTTGACTTTGGCAGTACATAATAGGTGGAAAATTCATCACATCGATGTGAAGACAACCTTCTTGAATGGAGACATGAAAGATAATGTTTCCATGTCTCAACTAGAAAGATTTGTTGTGAAAGGTCAAGACATAAGGTATGCAAGCTCATCAATTATTTATACAGTCTAAAGCAAGAACTTCACACATGGTATGAAAAGTTAACTAAGCATCTTTTGAATATCAATTTCAAGCATTTTTATCTCGATGATGTAACTTTGTTTGTCAAGAAAGTTGGAAAATTTGTTGTATATCTTTTGGTGTATGTATATGATCTTTTGATAACAAGGAACAATTAAACATATATCGCATCCATAAAGAAATAATTGAATAAGGATTTTGAGATGACAAACATGGGACATCTTCACTACTACTGGGGTATTGAAGTAACTCAGTATCTAAAGCATGTATTCATCTCCCAAAAGAAGTATATTGGAGAATTGTTGAACAAATTTCACATGGTTGATTGTAATCCTCTCTCTACTCCAATGGATCAAAATTTGAAGCTTACTTCTAAAGAAGGGAATGAATTTGAGGATGCAACTAAATATAGACAGTATTTGGGGAATCTTATCTACCTTACTAAGTCCAAACCAAATATTTCATTTGCAGTTCGGATCCTTTCTAGGTTCATGCAAAAACCATGTGAAAGACATTGGTGTGTTGCAAAGAGAGTTATGAGGTACTTGAAGGGAACTAAAAACTTTAAGCTCAATGTAATAACCCCATAAATATAATTACACCCTAATCATTAATTTCTAGCTTCTAACAATATCTATTAACTATATATGATGGCACGAGAATTTGACAAGATCCATTTTTTTAATAGTTTATTCAATTGTGAGAATCATATGAAATTGGTTGACTAGATTATAAAAGAAACCAATACTGATTTCCCCCCTAAAAATCATCAAAAACATATGTTGCAAAATTTCATTCTTTTAATATTAAAAATCAAATCAAGACAATGAACTAAGCAAATATGTAGAAATGATGCATAAAATGTTAAGAAATAAAATGTATGATCAATCCACAAGTTAAAGTTTAAACAACTTTACTTGCCTCAAATCTCTCAAAAACATCACAAACAGAAAGCTAACCTTCTGTGTGGGAGACATTTTTTGCAATCCATGGAACAATCAACTATTTATTGTCATTTTACATCAAGATTCCATTAAACCTTGCTTCAGACTAGGACTGAAGTTATCCTTTTTCTTTTTATACCTTCTAACACTTCCCAAAACAAACTCTTGGAGAAAAATATTGGAGATACCTAATCATCGGTGGCATTCTAAAATTTCTCATAACATTCTCAAACATTATCTACAATTAGTGACAATGTCAATACATCCTCGTAAATTTTTGAATCTTATCTTCTTGTACATAAATCATAAGTTTCTTGCATTATGTACATAAGTTGTAGATATACAAGTTTATGCTAGATCTTTCAATGATATTTTTGGTTCTTTGATTTATATCCATAGTTATTAAGAATAATATGATGAGCCCATCTAAATTTCAATTTCGTTTATGTAGATTGGAATTTTCTTAATAGAAAAATCATCAACCTTGTCAGGTAAAAATCAATTCATTGTCTTGGCAATACACATTATTGAACTAATAGCTAGATATATTGCAAAGAATCATTTATCATGAGTACGGATTTGGATCTATTTTGGAGAATTTTCTATGTCAAATTCCATGAACAAATTACATTCTACTATTAAAAACAACAACATTGTAGCAAGAACAAATCCATTGTTTCATCCCATTTGTTGAAGCAAAGTTAAAAGTCAAATAAAAAGAGTGTAAGATAGATAGACGCATATTTTTAAGAATTGCAACAACATGCCAAATAACAACATTGTAGTAAAGAAACAAACCCTTGATTCTCCAAAACCAATATTTTCATTTACCTACAGATGAACAACATTGCATACAAACCCACCATAATACCCTTCTTCAACGATGCAACACAAAGATTTTGGAAAATGGGAAGTAAGAATGATCAAAATTAAAAGTACCATTTTTTTGTTTTTGTTTTGGACAACATTGCAACAAAACCATCATAACCCACTTCCCCAGCAATGAAGCACAAAGAGTTTGAGAGTAGGCAGTAAATATTCATAGAAAACATAACAATTTGTTGCTTTGGACAACATTGCAATAAATCCATTACATGTTAAGCCATCATAGGATCCATCTAGGACAACAAATTCCTTATGGGGCAATTGAGAACCTCTAAATTTTTGGGGATCTTTCTCCTAAGACTGTCATTTCTCTACTCATGGGATTTTCTTAGTAACTATCAAATACTCTTATCATTGGGTTGAACTATTTTTTCATCCATGTTCTTCTTGAAATGCATCTTCTTATACTCAAACAACATGCATAATTTCAAATACCTAATTAATAATCATAAAATAGTAAAATATGGAATGCAACAAATAGTGGAAAATTTATGTGCATATTCTCTAAATTAACACTTGATCATTGGGATTAAACTTGTTTTCCCCAAGCAAAGTCTATTGTGGCACAATGTGCCTTTCAAGAAAAGTAAAATTTTAGGTGCTTTTCCAAGTGGATTGAGACTACACTATCTTAACTCTAGCTTGCCCTTCTAGATAAGCTAACCACCATGAGAAATGCTTAAAAATAACAAGTGACTAACATAAGAGCCAAAGGTCACTACACAACTTTCTTGTGTGATATTCATAGTTACATATTGTATAAGATTGTAAAACTAGGATGCAATGGCACTTCAACAACCATCTTTCTTAAAGTAACCATTCAAACAATTGTTTTCATTTTGATCTTTTGCCTTCCATGTGCGGTTCGTCTTCCAAACCACTTCATCTTTCTGAATGTTAAATTTCCTGCATTGTACATAAATCTTCATTTACTATGAATCAAAACCATAGACTACATATCTGAAAATTCTAATATGTATATGAAAACCTTAGTTGTGCATAAACTATAATATGTAAGTGAATTCACAAGTATAGACGTTGCATACTATGGAAAACACAGAACAACAAATAACAATCCTAAATATACTAAATAGTGTTTTGGAAATTATGACAACAAACAATATTTGCAACACTCAATCACATCACTCTCTTATACTATTAAAATAAATAATCACAAAGAAATATGCTCAAAACCCTAACTATCAAACTATTCGAGTGGAACACCCTCCTTTTTTTTATACTAAAAAATGTTATTGTTAACAATGAATATCAACCATCCTTGTTGTGCACCTAGGATAGATAGGAAACCATAATCTCTGCCTAGAAAATAGCACCCAAGTTTCCTAGAATAGAGTGCCTAGGATAAATCTAGAATCTCCCTAAACTTATCCTAAATTAGAAACTGTGCTATAAACAAACTTAAAAAGAAACACTTTCAAACATGGAAACAAAAGACAACACCTTCCTCATATGGAAAAAAACACCTCTAAATATAGAAAAATATAAAGGTGGGGTACATGTTGCAAGCATGCATGTGCCTCACACAAAAAAATCAAGAATGTTTTACAACATCTACCGAATGTAATTGTCTTTTGAATAAAATTATGATATTTTTTCATATATATATATATATATATATATATATATATATATATATATATATATATTGGATCTTGGCTTTGCTAAATGTTTCAAAATGTTCTATGAATATTAAATCACTGGCCCATCTAGATCTGGAACTTGTGACCTTTGACCCTCTGACTAACTAAGCTAACATGAAGATTTGTGATTTTGTTTATTCCTACTATTTTGTAATTTATATTGCAAAGGAAAATGCACTCCATGGAACAAATTTAATTGCATTCCAAAGCAGTTGGAAGGCTAAGGTTTTGCTTTCAATATGTAGAGAAGATTTCAAATTCGATGAAGTAAATGTTACCTCAAATTCCAAAATAATAAATGAAATGAATGGAATGATAGATGAAATTAATATCAACCAAAAAAATGACATATGTCTTACAGTTTTATGTCCACTTTTAAAAGAAAACATTGGAATCCATCTACCATAAATTCAGTCCACAATGCCCTGGTCTCCTCTCCACTCAAAACAGGTTAAAGTTTTCAACATTAAAACAAAATTGTTTTTGTATATGCCAGGATATAAATAAAGCATGTTTACATCGCATGGACAACAACAAGAATCCAAAGATCATACACAACAATAAAATCTGTGAATTAAGAAACAAAGATCATACATCGCAGCAAAATTTTGTCCAGACAAGTGATCAAAAGGGTTGATTGCTCACCTACAACTTCTCCAAATATGGGAGCTTACTCAGATCATTGTTGAAGACTGAGTGTTGAATTCTTGTTGACCGCCTCTACTAAAAAATGAGCTAGGTTTCTAAGTTCAAATTCCCATAATGTGTGTGGACTTCGATTGTCTCCTACCTCATAATGAGCTAGTATTTTGACTTCACCTTCTTCCATTTTGTCACTTGCCTCATTGAATGTGCCCTCACACTTACCTCATTGAATGCACCCGTGATGCATCTACCTCATTGAACATGTGATGCACCTATCTCATTGAATGCCCACACGACTCCCCCAACCACCCTCCCGCCCCCAAATTCCAACCCCACCCCCCCAAATACCCATATTCCTCTATAGTGTTTAAAAACACCCTTCCTCCCTTAATATGTATCAATATATTATCTAACCATTTCATTGATTTTCCCTTCCCAATATGAACAAACGTGATATCATATTGGTTTCTGGGTGAAGCGCCCATGATGTATTGCTTAATTCGACATTTTTTTTATAAAGGGGTTGGTTTCATGTTTATTATTGGGAAAAAAAATGTCCATGCTTCTAATAAGTGTTTGGTATAATGTTTGAACATATTAAAATCATTGTGTTACTAATATTATCGATGTAATGTTCAATATTTTTACAATAGGGATTCTGATGACGAGCGACCTATCCACCATCTACTATTGCACCCCACTATGATGTCAAGTCGTGAAATTGTTGCTAAACGAAAACAAATTTGAGAGGAAGCATACCGAGAATGGTTGAAACAACCACCTATTCAATTCCCACTATTTCCTAAGTCACAAATTCAAAACTTCAACAATAACATTAACTCTTCACATGTTGGGGATGAAGGCAATGATATAGAGGTTGGTATGGATGATTTCTTGTGGGATACCTAGGCCATGGAGGGAATGTTGTTATATGCATTCTAGTAAAATGAACTAGGGGTGACATTGATGTCGTATATACCTTCTACGAAAGCCTGAAATTCGCTTCCACCACCCCTCTATTTGGTCGAGTACAGGGGTTTGTAAGTTCTACATAGCTAGGGACAACAATGCTACTGTACAACTTGAAAGCAATATACTGTATGTCAAACACGTGTTTCTTGGAACTTTTGAGGTAACTGACCATTAAGTCCTTTAAATAATTAAGGAATTTTGTCACACAATGAAGGACGAAAATGGTTGATTTTATTCATGCTTAATGATAGTGTACATTTCTATTTCCCACTAATTGTAGGTTACTCAAAGATAAGGTACTTTTGAGTGGTAATCTCTTGTCTGATTGTTGCGCGGAGGCAAAGTAAATGTTGAAAATATTGGGTGTTGAGTACATATCATACCACACATGTCTGAATGATTGTATTCTATACAGAAACAAATATGCAGACAAAAAGATATGTCTAGAATGTGGGCATGATAGGTACCATAAATAAATAAAATAAGGGTAAGGTACATGGTCCTCCTCATAATATATTTAGGCACACACCTATAATTCCAAGGATTCAAAGGCTCTTTCTTTGCATACAATTAGCCATGTTGCAGGGGTAGCATGCCTCACATAGAAGTGAGCCAGGAGTTATGCAATCCCAACAGATTCAATAGCCATGAAGCATATATAGGATACATGGCCCAGTAAATTCAAAGATGATGTAAAGATCCTCTGATTGAGCATAAATATGGATAATGTTAACTTGTATTCCCTCCAAAACGCCAACTATTCATTTTGGCAAATGGCGGTGATCAATAACAATATCCCCCCATGGTTTTCCGTGAATAATGAACAACTTATGTTTTCTCTTATAGTATCGGGTAGAAGACAAGTGAAGAGAATGGATGTCTACCTCCAACCATTGATCGATGAATTTAAGAAATTATGGGAAGGAATACATGTATATGGTGTATCAAGACCCATCCCAATGGAGAGGTATTTTATGTTGTATGGCATATGTGCATACACCACACACAATTATATAAGACTAGGATTTTTCTCTGGTAAGCATGTTCATTGATTTTTTTTATATCTATAATTTTATTCGGCATGCTTCATTTGGTGCAACTATATTTTTTACTCTAACATGCTATGTATACAATAACATCTCAAGTCTTGTAACAAAAGGGTATCGTGGATGTAAATGTTGTGTACCTTCTATAAAGGGTAGGTAGTCCAACCACCTACGAAAGCCAGTGTACGTATGTTCAAGGGTATTCCTCCCATAAGACCACCCTTATAGAAGAGAGACATCTTCTTTCAATGGTAAACCAGAGAGAACCTGGAGACCTGAAATAATGACACCGATAGATTGGAATAGGGCATATGACATAGAGAAGGAGAAGGAAATGGCATAATTGTTTGATTCAACTGGGGAACCTATGCTCGATGATCCTGAATTATTTGACACCTATGTTGAGAAAACACCCATTGGAATGAAAATAAAATATGTATTTTATGAGCTTCCATATTAGGAGAATATTAAGATTGACCACTTAATAGATCTCATGCATATATTAAAAAATGTTTCATCTTCTTTATGGAGGAACGTATCATGGAATACAAGTGACACATTGGTTGTCAGGAGAGATCATATTGCTTTGAATACTAAAAAGAGACATTGGCCAAGAAACAAAACTAGAGTAGAGGTTGTTCCCTCTTGGCATTTTAAAGAAGGTGATGTCCCATGGATTTTAAATAAAGATGATCTTTCTACGACGAAGGATGTTATATTATGTGTGAATACACCTTCTTTATATGGGTCACCTCTATGACGTTGCTTCACTATAGATGGGAATTTTTCGGGGTAGAAATCACGTGATCATTTGAACCTTCTAAGTGTATGTATGATGAATACATGATTCTTCTTCTATATCGACGTTAAAAATATGATATGCACTCATATTTTTATGGAAATTAATGATCTGTGTGTCTATTTTGTAGTGTCATTATCATTTGTTTGTGTGTGGTTTTGTGAACCGTGACTTCCCCTAGGACCCGAGACGTGCCATATCAAAACTACCTACATTTGTACATTGGATCACATCAAGGGAGATTCATATGGCTAGCATTCCACAATGGCATCGAGAGATAGATTAGATTTTATGTATGTTTGAGAAGGAATTGCCCACAAATTTTATGGACTTGTAAGTCCATCTTCTAATTCACCTACTCGATGAGGTTGAATTAGTTGGGGTGCGCTGATGTCATTGAATGTTCTTCTTAGAGAGGTACATGAAAAAATTGAAGGGGTTAGTTTGACAAAGGGAAAAACCAGAGGGCTCTATGGAAGAGGGGTACATAATATACAAGTTGTTCTATTATTCCAGTGAGTACATCAAGCAAATTGATGACACAATACAGGCAGTCATTTGGGATGACCAAAAATATGAGGACAAAAGGGAAGGGGAGCTACTCCAAATAAATAGAAAAAGGTGTTTGATAAATAATAATCTATTATATTTTGTCAATTTAATACAAAGAAATTGTTTACATTGAAGTTGATAATATATATTTCATCCCATGCTATTTGTTTTGAATTCTTTTATACATCAACGAATTTAGAAATTTTGATGCCATCAATAAATTTGTTCTTTAAGTTGATAATATATATTTGATCTCATGCTATTCGTTTTGAATTTTTGTATCCATCAACGAATTTAGAAATGGATGCCATCATTAAATTCATTCTTTACAACATGGAGGAAACACAACCATGGGTCATGTTGTATGAAGAGAAAAGAATGAAATGGGATAGTGACAGGGAAACATTCAAACAATTGAATAGTAGAAGCATACCTTATCCTGATCATTTAAAAGAAAATATGCCAAAAAATGTTCCAACAGTTGGGTGGCTGACCAGATACAAAATAAACATGTGATGTCCAGTCATAACCCAAATGGAGAAGATTTGGATGCACTAAACATAGGGATCAAGTGCAACAACTCTTTAATAACCTCTCTGAGTACCACGCTCTATTTATAATATTGCACATTTGAATTGTAACATGCATTATGTTTTTATTAATGCTTCGGTTATTAGACATATGACACCATCCTTTGTTCTCATTTTTAAAGGTGCATGTGTTCCCATCTATGTGGGAATATGGACATCATTTTCGCACTGAGTATGTTGATGATGGACACATCACACAAGATTGTGGAGTGGAGGTCGAGTTCAACCAAGCTAGTCGTGCTAGCCACCATGATGAAAACCTAATATAGGGAAGTTAGGTTGCATTGGAAAGATACAAGAGATCATGCAAGTGGACTTATCATCGTTTCAATGTGTTATTTTTTGTTGCAAGTGGTGGGATACCTTCAACCATAGAAATGTAAAGGAATATCGTGATAGTGGGCTAATATGTATTAACTCTAAAAAAATGTGGGTAGAAAGTAAGGAGCTTTATGTTTTCCCAAAACATTGCAACCAAGTGTTTTTTACCCAGATGTGTTGGATGTGGATTGGTGGTTCATACCGAGACATGATCTGGGATCTAAACATCTTTTTGAGAACAACAATGTTACAATGCCAAGTGAGAAAGATAATCAAGGTGATGACAACAAAGACTGATTTGTAAATGATTTGTTTGGATATTTATATTGTGGATGTGTCATTTTATTATGGGTATCTATAATGGACAATTATGTTTTTTTTTTCTTCATTTTATGATTATGTTGGATATGAAAAGTTAACAACCATTTACATCCACCATATTGAAAACACATTAATAGTACAAGCATAAGATGTGATTTTGATATATTTTTATTGTCATATTTATTGTTTATTATAGCAAATTTATGTTGTATTGTATTAAAATATGTTTATGTTAACCTTTGAATTACTAAGCATTAATTGAGATATCACAAAGTTGGTGGCGTACAGTAGTAAATATTTATTTTAAATTATGTTTTTTGAACAAAAAATATTCAAACCTCAAAATTTTTATTGTTTGAAAAAATCAAAATTCAAATAAATATATACTTTGATGGAACTTCTAAGGACAATTCCAACAAAATAACTTTGTGCAACATCTGCACTTGTGGTGTTGGCATTAGCAACTTTGATGGCATTCCCCACCTTAACAAGTGCAACTATAATGGGTTTCACCTATTCCACTCCATCCTTTAGTTTTATAATCATATAAACTTGTATTAATAATTTTGTTTGCATTCTCCTTGAAATAAGTGTCAATATAGGAAAAACATGGAAATTCTTAAAGAGACTTTTTCTACAACATAGTCAGAATTAAGGAAATTTTTAATGATCCATACTTATCTAAAAGTATAGAAACCTTTGTCAATTTACTAATTTGTAAAATACTAATTATAAAATGTTGGGTGATATTATTTTTTAATAGAAGATTCATAAAGTTTGTATTAGAGTAAAAAATTGCCAAACCATTTCATTGAAAGTGTATAGATCAAAATGTATTATTATTCTCTATATTTATTATTTGAAATTTAATTGAATAAATTTCATATATTATAATAGTTGAATAATATAAAATAATATTTGAGCAATCAGGAGCGCAACCTAGCGCGTGAGGAGCACGACGCAACGAACAGGGGTTCTCTATCCATGGACACTGGTGGGGGCGCTATCCCCGCCCCACCCCCTTTGCCAGAGTTCGATGCCTTCAGGAAGCTCGTTGTCGAAGCTTCCAAGAGACCACCGTCAGCAACACAACATAAATTCGTAAAGAAATTGGAATGCATCCCAAGCATTGAACTGCCTCTAGAAGAAACTTGCAGATCGACAGTCAATCTAGTAGACAGAGGTCTTATCGGGTAGTTTACCGGGATTTGGCCCTCTCCCAAATCCGTCGAAGCTTGGGTGCAGAGGAACTGGAGCTCACTCATCTCAGAAGGAATAAAGATTCATTTTGTAGGGAAAGGATACTTTGTATTCGTCTTCGAAAACTCTGAGGACAAAAACCGCATTTTCATAAATGGCCCATACTTCATGGGGCCACAGGGGTTATATCTGAACAAATGGACCCCAAATTTTGATCCAGCTCAGGATGTGCCATCCATCGTTCCAGTGTGGGTCTGTCTACCTCATCTCCCTTTACGCTGCTAGAATAAAAAATCATTGCATGCAATCAGTAACACGCTCGGAAGGTACATTGACCAAGCAGTGAGAAAAGACCAGTATTCATGCACACGGATCTGTGTGGAGGTCGATCTGGAAGTGGGATTACCAGAGGCAATCAAACTAACTGTTGCAGATTGGACGCATATTCAGGAGCTAAATTATGAGCAGCTACCCTTCAAATGTCAGCACTGCCATGGCTATGGCCACTTTGCAAGACACTGCAAAAAAAAATGTAGAGGAGAGTGAGAACATGAAAGCAAATCAGTGGATCATAGTTTAGAAAACAGGGACAGCGAAATCTAGAAGCAAAGGAACAATGAAGAATAGCAACCCCGGGCAACTGGGGCAAGAGCAAATCGACGGGAGCTCCAATCCCACGCCGTAATTAGGATCTCAAATAGTAGAGCCCAACAAGGACATAGAAGAATCAGAAACAATTATGGACAACAGGGAACAATCAAAACCCCCCCCCCAAATGGGAAAGACACAGGGGAACAAGGGAAAACAGCAGGAACCCTGGAAGTAGCCCCCTCTCCCTCGTACGCTGACATAGCCAGAAATAAAGTATTAGAATCACCAAGTTCCTCGGAGGATGAGATCCTAGAAAGGCCAGCCAAAAGAACAGGAAGGAAGTCCCGCAAAGAAGCAAGGGAGGAAGAGGCAGGAAGACAAAAGACCCAAGGAAGACAACCTACAATAGAAATGTCATTCGGCAGAAACACAAGAATAAGGTCTCTAAAAGGAGGAGGCCCAACCACCCCCAATAGTAAGTAATGAAATCATCTCTTGGAACTGTAGAGGTCTGGGGAATTCGTCGAAAATTGAAGCGGTCAAGGATCTGATGAAAGCGGAACCAACAGACATCCTCATGCTCCAAGAGACAAAAATCGAAGGGGAAGCCCTTCTAGAGATTAGAAAAAACAATTGGCAGAAGAATACAGGAAAAACAATTAGTGCAAGGGGCTCCTCCGGAGGAATGGCAACACTGTGGAAGGAAGAACAGTTCAGACTCGTCAACTCCTACAACACTCA
>ML778824.1:554069-611054 GCA_009831015.1 Picea engelmannii | reverse complement strand
ATATATATATATATATATGAGACATATTAGTGGAGATACTCACTATGAATTCAACACAGTACGAACTGTGTCGGGGTGAAGCGAAGCATTCAGGCACACTACACGAAATTGGGAAAAAAATTGAAAAAAATGCCAAATTTCAAGCTAAATTCAAATTTTGATTGGATGAAAATGCAAATAGGAAGGTAATAAACAATTTACTTGGCCTATTATGTCCTGAGGAGGCATGGTTTAACCGTTGATAAGAAATTAAAATTCATGGTAATTTCCAAAATTTGGAAACATGTGGAATCTACCAATGGATCTATCCTTGTAGGTGTAGAGCACCAAAAACAAGGCGTCTTAGGAAATATGGTGAGCATCGGTGCTTGCTTAATATTTTGGAAGCATGGGATGCACTGTAACATTGAAAATTAGTTTAATAATATTTTATTTATTTACCCTACGATGGTGCACTTGACAACAGTGAGGCACACTGGTGCGTAATGCTCAACGACATCGGTGCAATTTATTCAATGCATGTATTTTTTATTGTAAAGTATGGAAGTGATTTTGAACATTGACACACTGGTGCTTTATGTTTCGTGTATGCCCTAGTGTAGTTGGTTAAACTGGGTGCACCACTATGTTAAATTTTATAAATCGTTAAGCTAATGGTGTGGTTAATGAAGTGAAATGTACCAGTGCGAGTCAAATCCAATTGTGCATCGGTTGTAGGGAATTATGAAGGATGCACCACTTTGTTTTTATAATTTATTATAGTGCTCTTGCTTGAATAGTACCAATGTATACATATAGATGAGATGCATTGATGACGGTGCTCACTATGAATTTAACATAGTACGCATCATTTTGGGGCAAGTTGAAGCGTTTAGGCACATCGCTTCAGGGCAAGCCAAAGCATTCAAATAGGAAAATTTTGATTGGATGAAATGAAAATAGGAATGTAATAAATAATTTACCTGCCCTCTTATGTCTCGAGGAGGCATGGTTGCACCATTGAGAGGAAATGAAAAATCATGGTTATTTCCAAAATTTGGAAATGTGTGGAATCTACCAATGGAGTTATCCAAGTAGATGTAGATCACCAAAAATAGGGCGTCTTAGGTAGGAAGGTGAGCATCGATGCTTGCTTGAGAGTTTGGAAGCATGGGATGCACTGTAACAATGGGAATTGGTTTGGTAGTTTTTCTTTTTATTTACCCTACCGCGGTGAGACTGATGATAATGAGGTGCACTGATGCGTAATGTTCAATGGCACTAGTGTGATTTATTCGGTGCATGTATTATTTATTATAAAGTATGGCGGTGATTTTGAACATTGACGCACTGGTGTTTTATTGTTCATGTATGCACAAGTGCGTATATACCTTAAAGGCACACTAAAAAAAAACCTTCACAAAAACCTCCAGTCACCCACCTCTACTAAAAACCTTCGCTATGAGCAGTGACGATGAATTTGAACATTTAAGCATCGATTCAGTATATTTTAGTGTGCATTGACGTATATACCTTAAAGGCACATCGAGAAAAAAAAAACATCCACAAAAACCTTTGGCCACTTGCCTCTGCTATAAACAACTAGTGGATAAAAAAATTTGGGAGGTTCCGTAAAAACCTCTACAAGAAGGTGTTCTCCTTGTAGTGTACATATGAAAGGTTATTCACGATGTAGTGTGTGATTTGTTGGACAATCCATGAATTTCTAGGGCTAGGAGTATGCTAAGGTATAACCTTTCTTTTGGAATAGTGTAAATCATTTTACTAATTATAAGTCAATAGGGTTCATCAACAATTGATTCATCATGCCTATTTTTCTTACTTTTGTGGTTCATGACTGAGGATGAAAAGATTATTCACTTGTACACATTGTGGTGAGTTTTACGAGGAAAATTACTCTATGGCATGTGGTAAACCAAAACAGACATAAATGACTTCATAAATCAACTCTAATCTCAAGTATGCTATATAAACAAACATGCTAACAAGACAAGATAAAGATCCTACCTCATCCAAACGTTCGATGAAGTTTATCATTGAGCACTTGACTCAAATCTATACACTTTCAACTTGTCCTCAACAACCAATATACGCAAGCATATGGTGATAATATATAAAGTTATCACATATAATAGCATAATCCATCAATATTCATAACAAATACACCCATGGAATAATAATTCAAATATTTGCAAGACATTAATTGGATGAGAAAAGAGTATTTCTATTAAAATGTAATCAACACAAGTGTATGAACGACAAACTTTTGTGTCGCCACATTTGGAACCGAGAAACTACGTCCCTTCCAGTTGGGCCTCCACCACTTCAATCCTCCACCAAAGGCAAGTTCATATAAGAGAGACAATGAGGTTCTCCATCAAATAGGGAAGAGCTTGGGGGCTGAACAATGTGTTCAGACTTAAAAGGACAAAGGGATGCAGACTCGATATGAAGTGAATCATTTCTCCAGATTAACTTTTCTCTCAAAGTTGAATTCTGCTCTCCTCTTCCACAGCTTGGATATGGCCCATTTATATCATTCAAATGGAACTGAAGGGCTGATTCATAACATTTTGAGTATATGGAAGGTCAAGGATCATGGATCTCGTGACGTGACATGGAAACCCGACACCATTTTTTTTTATTTTGGGCACAAAACCTGATGTACGTGAGTTGTAATGGTGCAACCTGCGTATACACATGTTGTATAGCTGTTATGGTGTGTATATGTGGAAAAATGTGTTTTTTAGCTCTGGGAATTGCAAAAAGGGACTTCCAGTTTGCATAGGGAAATGGAAAAAGGCCTTCTGAGCAAGTTGCATGGGGTGAGGCAAATCTTGCTATAACACATTCCCCCTAATGTGTGAGGTTAAAGGAGTATTTGCGATGGCCAAAATACATTATAATTCCCAGAAGTGGAGTAATGGAGACCCAACTGGATGAACTGATTTCTCATAAGAAAATTACAATCCATAATGACTTTGTACACATGGCTGCCAATTTGAATTACACTGTAGATCCATGTGGAAATATACCAAACAATTGTTCATGGCCATGAATAGGCCATACAAAGGTAGATACACGCCATAGGTTTTCATAATCACGAACAAGGCCTAGTGAAAACCAGTCTCAAAATCAATCTAAAGAGTTATGTATACAATGAAGTACAATATGATCTCCCATGATCACTGAAGTCATATAGGTACTAGTCCAATGAGTGATAACAATAGCTCAGGAAAACTATGACTATGAACTGATGTCTTCAAGTCTTCTATGTGATCCGACAAAGGTGCAAGTCTACATCATGTGAATAAAGGAGTTGAGTTCGAACACAATGAGACTTCGTTTGATTACCGTTCATTAAGTTATACCATTAACAAATGTGAGACAACCTACCAATAATGAAAGTAGGTATCAAGGCACCGAGTACATTCTTACAGGTGTGAATAAAGGAGTTGAGGTCAAAAAGTTGAAGAATCCATCGATCAGGAGACATTGATGTATTCCCAACTGTCGATGGTGAGATAACCTACCGTTGATGACTACAA
This sequence comes from Picea engelmannii, assembly GCA_009831015.1. NCBI lineage: Eukaryota > Viridiplantae > Streptophyta > Pinopsida > Pinales > Pinaceae > Picea > Picea engelmannii. The sequence continues at coordinate 607,506 of ML778824.1, read as the reverse complement.
GCCTCTAGGTACTCATAGGACTCTAGGTCTCATTTCCAAAATAGATGAGGTGAAGTCAATGGAAGGAGACCCGTTGAAAGGAGAGCATTAAGGCATATCTCATCAGTCAACGCGAGGTATAAAGCAGTAGCTTGATGATTTGGAGGAACTCAAACGAAGAACATGTTCATGAACCAACAACCCTGTGTGTCTTTTGCATGCACCAGATGCAAGCAGTGCATGAAAAATACCCTCTGAATTGTAACCAATAAGGAAAATTGCCGACAAAGGCGAGGAGACCACCAATAAGGCTAATGGTATCCAAGACATTGCACGAATCCTAATGTGTGAATATATTTCTTGTCGTTGAACACAAGGAAAACCCCCCAGTCAACGACCAATGAGGAGTTGTCGACTGTTGAGTTCAAGGTTACCTACCCATAAGGAAAGTAGGACCAGGGTGCATGGTAGGAAAACAAATTCATGTAACTATGAGACACATTGAGGGTATGGTCGACATGCAAAGTCAAGATTTCTGAGAAATGGCTGACACAAGATTATAGACATCCTTTGAACAAGAGCATGAGACATATGGAGGAGTCTGGCAGCATAGACTTAATGATGAAACTTTGTGATGTAGGAGGCACCACTCAAACTCTCCATAGGGATTGGAAGAGTAACCAGTCGGAGAAGTAAAATCTAAGTAATGAGCTCAACTTCCTAAGGTCATGATAAACCCAAACTTTGGATGAAAAGTGGACTTCAAGAGTTTGTGCTCTGTTCAAAGGCAACACGACTACTGCCAACATGAGATAATACTCTTCTCACACCTGTCTTTTTTCTTTTTTTTCATAGACAAATGAATGCTATGATACAAAGGAGGAAGCGAGTGTCACAAGTAAGCAACTAGTTCCAACAGTGGAACATGCCTATGCTCAATGTAAGGAGGTTCATGTAGGATATGGACACTTAGGGGAATGTTTCCTCGTAGGGTACAAGGTCTCAAGCTGCAAAATATATAAACAAGGATCTGCTCGGATGATGATGCAAACTACTGAGATAATAGGCTTATAATGCGAAGGCGGGAACCGAAAATAGGCTAAATACTGCAAGCGAGAGGATGATATACAATTAAAACTTAACTCCAAAGAATGTCCTTTTTCATAAATTTAGTCTACTTGGTCTGAAAAATGGGTTAAACTTACACCAAATAGACGTCCTATCAAATCCAATTAATGAGTATGAAAGAGACAAGTTCACTCGACAATCTTTTCACTTTTTTGAAAGAGTTGGAAAAGAGCTTAAACAAGACTCAGGGATGCTCTTCTAAGCAGCATATCATGGGGGAGGCCAGGTATCCCGTGCAGAACTTCTATCGAAATTCATCAATTCACATATAACTGACACAAGATTGGGAAAACCCAAAGCTTTCCAAGTCAACAAGGATAAAATACTTGCAGAGGTTACCTTCTCTACAATATATCAAAGAATGCCGCTTATATGGAAGGGTGTAGAAAAAGGAAGTCAAGGCTCTACAAGATCAATCCAATCAAAATAAACCACCCTAGTACTTGGAGGGAGCATACTCTAAGACAGTGGAATGCTCCCTTGTTCAGAAGGTACAAGACTAGAAATTCTAAGGATGTGGTCAAAGGACACATCACCCTTTAAAAGAAGAGTGATATTGACTAAAGATTGCATCAAAAATTTCACTTCCTTAAACTTACCACTCTCCAAGAGAAGAGTGGGATCAATAGAAGACTTCATAGACATGATCACTTCTTCAACCATTGGTTCAATAGGATGCGATACAACATGGTCTAGAGACGCATCACCCCCCAAAACAAGAGTGTTTTCAGTCGAAGATTGCATCAACGCGACCGCTGGTTGAACAAGATGCGAGACAACATGGTCAAGAGATGCCTCACTCACAAAAATAGGATTGGTGTTGGACGAATATTGAATCAGTGTGATCCCTGTATCAACCAAAGAAGGATTATAATGTTGGGAAACCAAATATGACTTAGAACCCGAAGGGATATAAGACAAGGACTGTGTTTCTTGTACCACAACAGTAGCAGGGCACAAGCGGGTAAGATTATCTCATTTGCAAAGCCTACAAAGGAACTTGGGCTTATGTCTTATATGTTTAGGCTTCTTAATCGTATGAATTCCCCTAGCATGGCTTGCAGTGGCTGGTGACATGCTCCCAGCATAACTTGCAGAGGCTAGTAGCAAATCTCCAACATGACTTGCAGAGGTTGGTGATGAATCCCCAACATGACTAGCAGAGCTTGGTGATGTATGTGCAGTGTGACTAGCAGTGACTAGAGTTGTGCCCCTAGCATGACTTGCAGTGGCTAGTTGTTGGTATTCAACATGACTTGTAGAGATTTTTGACCAATCTCCAATATGACTAGAAGAGGTTGGTGATATAATGCCAGTATGACTTGCAGTGACTGGACTGGCGGCGGTTGGTTTTGACATTTGAGACCAAGGTTCCGAGAAAGACTAGTTTTGAGAAATTGTAGGCCAGGAAGGGTTATGGTATAAACCATGGCCAAGTCCAACAAGAAAGTATTCTACTCCAAACTGATTTATAAATGGTTGTAAGGGCATCATCACCGAGGAAGTTGCTTGTGAAGAGAAAGCAACATGACAAGGGTTACTCAGGTGAGGATATATGTTTCCCCCAGACGAAGGAACTTTGTGAAGGGAATTGTCCATACTATAAAATTGACTCCCCTGGGATGAAAAACTAGAGGACAGATGGAAGTACGCCATGGTAAAATCATTTGTAGGAACCAACATAGAGAAATAAGGATAGATGGACGGGATGTAATAAGTAGAATGACCGCCCATTTGAGAACTTTCTCCTAGAAAAGTGAAGCTAGGATTGGATCCATAGGAAGGAAGATTCCAACCTTCTACCATAAGAGTTGGTTGAGGGATATGACTCCCACTACATGAAAAAGGAGAATAAGGAGGCATCATGCCTCCAGACCCAAAAATAGGATTCACATAAGGCRACGAGACAGAGGATGGCAAGTGCGAAGACATGTCTRGCATACCAAGAGAAAAATGAAAAGAGGCCCAAGGTATTGGYKGAGTATCATGATTCGGCATACCACATGGAAATACAAAAGGATTCATCCCCATGGAATGAGAAAATACCATGGGTTGGGTAGTGCTAACTGAGGGAGTCAAGGGGGATCCACTAACCATAGCAATGAAAACTCACGACACARTACAAAATCCTAAGGCCAACTAATAATCAAAGAGCACACCAAAGTAAAGCAAAAATGYCAATGCATACAAACATGATATAGTGGCTGAAAAGGGGACTCCCTCACTAGAKTAGGTATGTCTCGCCCAAGAGRGGCCTGAGACTCCCTTCAAAAKATTGGAGGTATCATAATCAGTTATAAGGGTCCTCGTGGGCTTAACAATGTAGTCGGTYAGATCCCCCTGGAGAGGTAATCCTCCATAAAGGTTGTGTGTTGTCTGACCCTTAACYGACTCAGGGTGCCTATAGAATAACCCCTGTAAGTAACCTATGTGGCTACCTATGTCAAGCAACTAAGMAACCACGATATAACCAATGTGCARGTGAACAGTCGTAATTCAGGTCCATCATATGGGCAGGGTAACAAAGGTCTAAATCTAGAAAGCACCACCTCTCACAGAGGTAAAGGTACTAGAAAGACCCCCATATACAAATAGATCCCCAAAAATATCTTTGACGCTAAGAAGGTATTGGAGGGATATCTCCTCAACCAACTTTGCACGACCTTGTGCTTAACCCTAGTGTGAGTGGAGCCTCCGGGCATCACCAATTATACAATGGATTTCACCACTCCCTTAGTCAGACACATATGTTGAGTTTAATAGCCTTGGAGAAGTTTACTCACAAAATCCTATTCCAAGGCTCTAAATCTTAGGCTAGTTTGTGCACCTTGAAAAATAAAATCATTTCTAATCAATTTTAAATTTATTATCGTTACTTTTAGTGGCTTTGTTTACTCAAAATATGTGGTCATGAAACTGATGATGTTATAACTCAACAAGTAAAATAAATGAATATGAATATAATTCAAAGTCTGAACTTCAATTCTCAACAAATGATAAGCTTTTCAAAATGCAATTTTCAACTCAACTCTGTGATTTCAAATAAGATGCAATATTTCTATACATGTATCAAGATCAATCATAAGAACCCAAAAGATCAAATGTCATGATGCAAAATGTACTTTTTTTTGTATTTTCAATATAAAGGAAATGAAAATGCAAGGATTGAACAACAACTTGATATATGAACCCTATTGTAAGAAAAAGAGACAAACCAAGCAGGATATCAAGAAGCAAACACCCAACCCAAGATGCAAGGACAACTAATGAAAAAAGATGATGAGAAAGAAAATCCGCCTGAAAATTCAACCAAAGGAAGGTTCCCTATAAATCTACATGCACTTAACAGTCACGACAGAGATCCAAGAAGACTTAGCAACCATCGAAACTTGCCCAACAAACACCAAACTCAACAATCAAGCAAAAAAGGATGATGTACGTGGTTGTTTAAGGAGAAATCGTGTATGTATGTGCCCTATAGAATGACAACTTGCGTATGTACACGTTTTTCAAGGGAATACCTGCGTATATGTATTAAAACACCTCCAGGTTAAGGATAACGCCAAGAAACTCAAACTCAAAATGAAAATAGGATGTCAAGCAATCAGATGAGAAGAAACTCAAGGTAACTGAGAGCAATCAAAGGAGAAAAACACTCCAAACCCTGAAAATAAGATTCCCTCCCGAGTATGGTCGCCAATTCTGTTACAAGGAAAATCACTCTATGGCATGGGGTAAACCACAACAGATGGAAATGACTGCAGAAATCAACTCTAATCTCAAGTATACTATATAAACAAACATGCTAACAAGACAAGATAAAGAGCCTACCTTGTCCAGACGTTCGATGAAGTTCACCGTTGAGCACTTAAATCAAAGATATACACCTGCAACTTGTCCTCAAAAACCAAGATACACAAGAATCTGGTGATAATATATAAAGTTAGCACATATAATAGCATAATCCATCAATATTCATAACAAATACGCCCATGGAATAATAATTCAAATATTTGCATTACATTAATTGGACGAGAAAAGAGTATTTCTATTAAAATGTAATCAACAGATGTGTATGAATGACAAACTTCCATGTTGACACGTTCAGAACTGAGAAACTAAGTCCCTTCCAGCTGGGCCTCCACCACTTCAATCATCCACCAAAGGCAATCTCATATAAGAGAGACAATGAGGTTCTCCATCAAATAGGGAAGATCTTGGGGGTTGAACAATGTGTTCAGACTTAAAAGGACAAAGGGATGCAGACTCAATATGAAGTGAATAATTTCTCCAGAGTAACTTTGCTCTAAAAGTTGAATTCTTCTCTCCTCTTCCACGGCTTGGATATGGCCCATTTATATCCTTCAAATGGAACTGAAGGGATGATTCAAAACTTTTCTAGTATATGGAAGGTCAAGGATCATGGATCTCGTGACGTGACATGGAAACCCGACACCATTTTTAATTTTGGGCACAAAACCCAATGTACATGGTTTTCAAAGGTGCAACCTGCATATACGCATCTTGTATAGTTGTTAGGGCACGTTTATGTGGAAAAATATGTTTTTTAGCTCTGGGAATTGCAAAAGGGGACTTGCAGTTTTCATAGGGAAATGGAAAAGGCCTTTTGAGCAAGTTGCATGGGGTGAGGCAAATCTTTCTATAACAGCGAGGAAATTTATTCAAGGTATTGTAAAAATTTACATAAGTGTGTATATGAAGGACACACGTTGTTCTTGTATCGAGACCATCATTTTTGTCAAATGAACATAGATTTCATTTAAGGATTGAGGTAAGACCCCTTCCTTGCAATATGACATCAACATATTGGTCAAAGAATATTGAGTCTTACATTGAATTAGTATGAGAGGATATATTCAATTTAGACATATGTGATATCGATGATGGTCTAGATGACTTCAAAATTCCTCTTGATTGCATGAACAAGCCTTCCAAATTCTATAATCTTTTGTATTGGAAAGAACTTAAAGTAGCACATTTATTAGATCCAATGTGCATGTTCAAGAATGTGTCAAATTCTCTTTATAAACATATTTCTTCCACCGAGAAAGATACAAATGTATCTATAACATATTTGATCGTGTCAATGACAAACACATATCTACAAGAAAAGGAAACAACTAATGTGGATCGCCAAAAACATTATCCTACTACAGCGTGGATGTTATCTAAGGATGATTTAAAGCTTCTGAACAATGTGATTCATACAACACCACCATGATATGGTTCTTCATTGAGAAAATAATTCATTATTAATGGTCAATTGACGAGTCTTATAAAGGTACATACTACTAATGTGGTTTTCAATTAATTAGTCTAGAATTGTCAATTGAGAAACCCTTGTAATATTATGACCATATTCTAACTCAATGTTCAACATATCTATACGATATCTATATGTGGATACACTAGTCTCAAACAAGATTTGGTCATGTTATCAGACGATTATCTACATTTGTAAGGTTGTTTTTTCATATTTTCTATCTATGTCATAAATTTATCTTCACTGAGTATATACGTCAAAATATCTAGTAGTATTGTGACAACTTTGTATATAAAATTACTAAATAGTAATTAATTAGGGTCATATTGCATTTAGGTTGATCACATCCAAAGAGATACAAGTTACAAGCATCCTAGTATATGACAAAATGAAATAGTGGAAATTGTTTGTATATTTGAGAAAGAGTTGTTGACTAGTTTTATGGATATTGAGGTTCGTATTTTGGTAAATTTGGTTTAAGATATTCAATTAGTTAATGTTGTGAATTATAGATGGATTTTCTTCTTAGACAGGTACATGAAAACACTTACGGGGGTTGTAAGGAAATGAGCACATCCTGAAGGGTGCATGGATGATGGGTACATTGTTAAGGAATCTTATTTTTTTATGATCGAGTTTATGAAACAAATACTTATAGATGCTCCACTCATGTGGGTCAGTGATCATAATTAAGAATGATTAGAAGGGGATATACTTGAAAAAAATGGAGAAACACATGTTAGGAGAGGTAATATACGTGTTTCATATATATATGATTATAACTGTGTTATTTAGGGAATAATTTTTTTCCTTCTAAAAATGAATAATATTAAATGATGACTCACATTGAAGATGAGGGTGAATGGGATAAAATGAATAAACTATATTTGTTCAATATGGAGGCTACTAGGAAATGGGTGGTGATGTACAATGATATGTGTAAAAAACAATGGGAAGGCATACAATCATTTAGAAGGTCAAACTTGGCTCATGTTTCCTCACTACAAAATTACATTATCAATAGTCTTCAAAGTGCACAAACACATGGGTGAAGGAGCAAATTCAAAATTTTGGACTAGCCAACAAGGAAATTGAACTAGATGCATTGAGCACATGAATTAGATGTGAAATGATGGTATGTGATGTTGGATTGATCATGAGATTAATTTCATAAATTTTCATTGAACATATTTATGTATTGTTATAATTTTTATTCTAGTTATTAGTTTTAATATGCAATTTTTTCTATGCATGCATGTACAAATATATCTTGCAATGTGGGCATATGGTCATCATTTTTTAGTGGAGAGTGTGGATAATGGAAAACACACATGTGATTGTGGAGTGTTTTCTTCACTTGATCAAATAAGTCATGCAAGTTCAAAGGATACAAACCTAATAGACGGATAACATGATTATGTTGGCACTATTCAGGAGATCATTTAGTTGGACTATAGGTCCTTTAAACATGTGATTTTTAAATGTAAATGGTTTAATATTTTTTATAGAAGGAGATTTGTTAGATATGACCTAGATAATTATTTATATTCTATTGACATGCATGGATAAATTTTAGCATCACGGGCTAAACCATTTGTGCTTCCAAAACACTGTGAGTAGGTTTTCTTCCATCCCAATGTTTGTGACGAAAATTGGTGTTTTGTTATTCCATGTAAACCTTGGGGAAATGATCCAAAAAGAATCCATAGAAGACTAAGGACAACTCAGAATTCGAAAAAGCAACTCAGGAAGCTCAGAATGGCCTTAGCAGACAAAGAAACGGAAAAAAAATTCAAAGTCCTCAAAACTCAGTGAAAGTGGCATCATTGTGAAGAGAGCATCGCAAGATTTCCAACGACGTAAATGGCTCGTCAAATGGAGTTACAGATCGAAATATATTCGTGGTCAAAGTTTGGTCAACCTAGCCTAGTCAGCAGGGGATGAGTCAGCATCCGTATTGCTGATGTCAACATCAGCACGGATGACATCAACATCCATATAGTGTAGGTGGCACATGCATGAAGCGACATGTGTCATGATGAATTCACCATGACATTAACATGGTGACATTGCAGCACCAGAAGCTACCATGTGTCACTCATTTTTGGATTTTTCGGTTCAATCCGTGCACCAATGAAAAAACGCCACATGGTAGACCGTACGGTGACATGGAAAGATGATGTGGCAACTAACGTGGTAAGTGACTGTGCAGGTGGTTGGCATGGCCCAATGGTTGTCTGCCACATGGCCCAGTCATGGGTTGCCACATGGCAATGGGAAAATGCCCAATGAGGGCCCGGAAACCGAATTTTAAAAATAAAAAGGGCAGGCCCACCAAATCTGGCGAACCCTGCTAGATTTGGCGGCCAAACAAAATCCTCTGACAAATCTAAACCACCTCCAAAGTTTGCAAACCACCACTCCACATATATACATATATTTTATAACAACAACCCAAAAGGGGAGGCTCGTAGGCTCGACCCCGGGACCTCCCCCTATACAAACGCCTTAACTATAGCTCTGCCACCATTGGGCCAACAGACTACCTTGTGTAGTTTTCCCCACTTTTTGGTTATAAGCCAATTCTGCCCATGGACGGAGGGAGGAAGGGCGCATGATAGTATGGTTGGGCATGAGAACCGAGATGTAGTACAGAAAATTAAATGCAGAGAGCATGCACATAAACCGAGATGCATTTTCTCAAGGGCCTGGGAGTGCCAGAGTCATATTGAGGCATGGAGACAGTCATTTTTGGGTAATTCGACGCCACGAATTCAATGGTGTTGTCTATTTTCTGATCTGAGAAAATGTTCTGCATCTTAATTCCAGAATGAGGTATACTTAGGTATTTTGCCAAATTCTTTTGCTAAGTTAATAAAAAGGCCTACCCATTTGAGAGAAGGACCCTAAGACGTAGTCCACCACGGACGAAATCCGTTATCAATTTTTTGTGTTCATATTTTATGCTTATGTATCTTCATTATTGATATTTTTTTTATTTAATGGTGCACTTTAATTTATGCTCATTTAATACAATTCTTTATAAGTCACTTCGATGAAAATATCCTGGATCATGTTGGTATCAAAGCAGTCATCTTTGACGTGAATTGTTGAGTGTGAATTCTTACTAGGGCCAAGCATAAACAGGGTGAAGGAAATCTTAAGACTTCCAATCCCGAAGTTGGTCGTGCATCCCGAAGGAATAAAATGGTATAAGAGGACAAGCGTGATGAACATGAGAAAAACTTCCATATGGTCTTTTATCGCATGTCAGAAATGGTCTAACAAATGTATGGAGACTACGAGAAGAGGATGAAGAAGAAAGGGAAGAAAAAGGAATCACAAGTTGATGATGATGCTTTGGTAAATCAAGGGGCTGGAGGAGACCCTCGTGAGCCTCCATCTTCACCATCAAGTTCTATCTCTTCTTCCTCTGAGAATTCTCATCATTCTCATCATTCTAGCCATAAAGCTTCTTTTTAGAAACCATTATTATAGATTGATGTAAAATTTTCTCTACCTATGTTTAATGGAGATGCTAATCCTGAAAAGCTAGATAATTGGATCTGACAGGTTGAAGTATATTGACATCTTCAATAGATTGATGAAGAGGAAGTTAAAGTGAAACTAGCTTCTCTTCAGTTGGAAGGCACCGCTCTCGTATGGTGGGAGAGAAAACTTCAGGACAAAAGTAAGTGTGGTAATATTATTTTCTCATGGTTGGAATTTAAATCAGCGATAAAGAAGCAATATTATCCATTGGGTTATTTACATAAAGCAATGATGGAATGGAAAACTTTAAAACAAAGTAAAGGTCAAACTGTACAAAGTTTCATAGAAGAATTTAGGAAGAAATCTCTTGCATTAAACATTCCTTTGGATTCTTATGAAACTTTAATGAAGTATATTGGTGCACTTCATAGTTATATTCATCATACTTTGCTATTGTTTAACCCCACCAGTCTTGACAAAGTTTGTGTGCAAGCCACTCACCTTGTTAACAGGGGAAAGCATGTTCAAGAACATCCCACAAAGAAACCTTCCAATCTCCCACATAAGCCATTTAAGAAGTTTAAAAGGAAGAACAAGAAGACCACCACGGTAAAGAGAGAAGAAGGAAATCCATCTTGCACTCATTGCAAGAAAAGTGGTCACGATGATGAACATTGTTGGAAACTACATCCAGAGAAGAGACTGAAACAATTCAGTGGAAAGGGGAATACAAAAACCATTTCTACAGTGAAACAAGATCTTGGTTCTAATTCAGGAGATGAAGGAAATATCATAGCGGTTGGAGTGCAAGGTAAATATTCCCTTCATGCTAGTTCAAATTCCAATAACGAATCTCATGATGATGAAAGAAAGAGGAATGAATTATTTCATATAACTAGAGTTGTATCTAAACACACTAAGATAGATACATTATTTGATCTGGGTTCCCAAGTAAACTTGATATCTGAAGCACTTTTCAAAAACATGGGTCTTGAAACGAAACCACATCGAAAGCCTTATCTTCTTGGTTGGGTATGTGATAAAGTAAAACTTAATGTCACCAAGCAAAGTAGGGTCAGATTTTCTATTGCTTCAAAGTTGATTGATGAAGTGGATTTGGATGTTGTATCACTTGATATATGTGGCATAGTGTTGGGGAGTCCTTATCTTTATGATAGAAAAGAAATCTTATTTCTTCATGAGAACAAATACCACCTTACTAAGGGGGGAGTGGAATATAATGTTAGAGCTCACATCATGAGGGTAAACACAACACTTGTTAGTGCAGGACAAATGAAGAGACTCATAAACACTAATAAGAGATATGTACTCATGGTCATAAGGGACAAAGATGTTGGAACATCTGAATCTTTCCAAGGATGTGATCCTTCTCATAAGAAAAAATTAATTGATATGTTTTCTAAGTATGATGATATTTTCCAGAAACTAGATGGATTACCGCCTGAGCCCAAAAGTGTAACCGAGATACAAATATTCTTAGGTGCAGTCCAGTATTGGAAGAGGTTCATTTCAAACTTCTCCTTTATAGCAGCTCCTTTACATTCCTTAACGAGCCTGAAGAACACTTTTCAATGGGGAGGAAAGCAACAAAAATCTTTCGACACTTTGAAGGAAAAGAACAGTGCCAAACCAGTATTGGCACTGTCGAATCTTCAACAACCTTTCGAGATCGAGACAGATGCCAGCGGATACACCATGGGTGTAGTATTGATGCAATATCGTAAGCCTATCTGTTACCACTCTGAAACTTTTAAACAAGTTGTTGTTAACTATCCTACATATGAAAAGAGTTGTATGCATTAGTTCAAATCATAAATAAATGGAAGCACTACTTGTTAGGGAAGGAAACAATCATATGTACAGATCATCAACCCTTACAGTATCTCCAAGCATAAACCAAACTGCAACAATCTCGACATTATAGATGGATGGGTTTTCTACAACAATTTCATTTGGTAATCAAGTAGAAAAAGGGTACAAGTAACAAGGTAGTTGATATGCTTTATAGACCTCCTATTGTTGCTTCTATTATTTTGAAGAATGCTTCTTTATCTCATGATATCTATGTGGAACAATATGCCATTGATGAAGATTTTAAAGAAGTATATGAGAAGCTAACCCATGGTGCACAGGTAGAGAACTTTTATCTGGAGGGAGAACTACTCTACCATATTGGAAAGCTATGTATTCCTACAAGTGAACAAGTCCATGTAATACGAGAAGCTCACACTTCTCTTGTGTCTGGGCATTTTGGGGTAGGAAAAACTATGGCTCATTTGCAGAGATTTTGTTACTGGCCTCAAATGAAAGCAATTGTAACTAAATATGTAAAGGGGTGTGTGATGTGTTCTACTTGTAATCCCACTAATAGAAAACTGGGGCTATAGTCACCACTGTATGTTCCATCCCATCCATAAGAAAGTATCTCCATGGATTTTGTAGGGGGTTTACCAATGTCGAAAAGGGGTCATGACTATTTGTATGCTGTAGTAGATAGGTTCAGCAAGATGTGTATCTTAATGCCATGTGAAAAGCATATCACTGCTGAGGAGACTACTAATCTCTTCTTTCAGTATGTTTGCGTTCACTTTGGGTTACCCACATCCATTATCTCGGATCAAGATACTCGATTCCTTGGGGATTTTTGGACAAGCTTGTGGAGAATGATGGACACTAAGTTGAAGAGGAGCATTGTTTTCCATCCATAGACTGACAGACAGAAAAAGGTTGTTAACCGAACAATGGTACTTTTTCTTCGAGGCTACTGCAGCAAGCATCCCAAGTTATGGGATGAATAGGTACCCTATGTACAACATGCTTACAATCGAGCCTTACATTCCTCCACTCAGTGTTCGCCTTTTGAGACATGTTTTGGGTATTTACCTAAATTTCCTTTGGACATGATGTATGGGAGATATGTCGATTCAAATGAAGAAAGAAATGAAGACATAGCCCATAATTTCATCCAGAAGATCTAGAAGGTACACCAAGAAGTCAGGGAACAATTGGAGAAAAGTCAAGCACAGTATAAAGCTCAGCATGACAAACACAGGGTTGATGATCGGTTCCAGGTTGGAGGCCAGGTATGGATACACATAAACAAGGAAATATTGAAGGGTGAAGGAAAGAAACTCAAGCCCATTCGTTATTGACCCTTCACTATTTTGGAGAAAAGTGGTACCAATGCTTTTCGTCTAGATATTCCACCTTATATGCAGATCTACTCAGTTGTAAATGTAGAGAACTTAAAACTTTTTTAGCCTCCCATGATCATGGATCGGGATGAGGAAGTTTCAATACCTTCAGCTGATGAGTTTTCTCCTGAGTATTTGGATGAGTTAAAGGAAGATATCATCCTGGACAGAAGGACGAGGACTTCATGTAGGGGTGATGTTGATTATCTTCTAGTAGGTTTAAAGGTCACACCTCCAAGCAAGGCAAAGTGGATTGAGAAGGACAAGGTGAGAGAACTCTTCCCTCACTTATTTGTTGATTGATGAAAGCTTTTGGTGGTCCAAAAATCTCTCAGTGGGAAGGCGTGATCCAAAAAGGATCCATAGAAGACTAAGGATAACTCAGAATTCACAAAAGAAACTCAAGAAGCTCAAAATGGCCTCAGCAGATAGAGAAAGGGGACAAAATTCAAAGTCCTCAAAACTCAGTGAAAGTGGAATCATCGTGAAGAGCGCATTGCAAGCTATCTGACGACATAAACAACTCGTCAAGTAGAGTTACAAATCGAAATATATTCATGGTCAAAGTTTGGTCCACCTAGCCTAATCAGTAGGGGATGAGTAAACATTCGTATTGCCGACATCAGCATCAGTACAAATGACGTCAACATCCGTACAATGTATGTGACACACGCAAGAGGTGACATGTGTCATGTTGATGTCAACATGGTGACGTGGCAGCACCATAGGCTGCCATGTGTCACTCATTTTTGGATTTTTTGGGACATTCCCTGGACCAAAGAAAAAGTGCCACGTGGTAGTCCGTACAGCCACGTGGCATATTGTACGGTGACATGGAAGGATGATGTGGTAGGTGACGTGGAAGGTGATTTTTTAGGTGGTTGGCGTGGCCCAATGATTGGCTTCCATGTGGCCCAGTCATGGGTTGCCATGTGGCAGTGGGAAAATTCCCAATGAGGGCCCGAAAACTAAATTTCAAAAATAAAAAAGGGCAGGCCCGCCAAATCTAGTGGAGCCCCACCAAATCTCATGGCCAAACAGAATCCTCTGAAAAATCTAAACCACCTCCAAAGTTGGTTAACTACCACTCCAAATATATACATATATGTTATAACAACCCAAAAGGGGAGGTCCATGGGCTCGACCCTGGGACCTCCCCCAATGCAAACACCTTAACTATAGTGCCGCCACCATTGGGCCAACAAACTACCTTGTTCAGTCCGCCATGATTTTTGGTTATAAGCCGAGTTTTCCCATGAATGGAGGGAGGAAGGGCACGCAATGGTACGTCTAGGCATGCGAACTGAGACGTAGTATAGAGAATTAAATGCAGGGAGAAGGCACAAAAATCGAGACAAGTTTTCTCAAGGGCCTGGGAGTGCCAGAGTCGGATTGAGGTATGGAGACAGTAATTTTTGGGTAATTCGACGCAACGAATTCATTGGTGTTGTCTATTTTCTGATCTAAGCAAATCTTCTGCAACTTTATTCCAGAATGAGGTATACGTATGTATTTTTCCAAATTCTTTTGTTGAGTTAATAAAAAGGCCTACCCATTTGAGAGCAGGACCCTGAGACGTAGTCCACCAGGGACGAACTCCGTTATCAAGTTTTTGTGTTCAGTTTTGATGCTTATGTCTCTTCATTATTGAGCTTTTCCTTCTTTAATGGTGCACTTTTATTTATGCTCATTTAATGCAATTCTTTATAAGTCACTTCGATGAAAAGTTCCTGGATTAGGAAAAGAGGTTTTGAAATTGCACTTGTTGCAATTGTTGCACTAGGTCAAGAAGATGGTGATGTAGATGATGTGTAGATGTAAGTGGTGAACTAAATGTGCTTGATCGAGTAGAATTAGAAGTGTAGTTTTGTCAAGCATTATTCATTGTACTCTTAGTGGCTTTTTAATACACACATAATATGGTGGTTCATATTGTTATTTTGTGAATTTAAATGAATTAGAGTTGTTAATTAATAAGCTATATTTTGATGAACAAAAATAAATCAATGTTTGTCTCAACCAATTAACGAGCATACAAACATAAAGAGGGTTTAGGTGTTTTGATTAGTTAAATATCTAATCTCCAATATCTTCATTAATTTTCTTGGATTACTTCAATGACTAGGTAACAAATAGATATAAATATTTGCAGTGAACACAATGGACTATGATTAAGATCAATAATTTATTATAATTTATAATATTATTAATTGATTATTATTATATGGTGGAATCAACAACTAGGGCGGGCTCTTACTCGCGTGACATGGGGTCAATTCCGATCGCTACCACTATAACCTCTAGCATGCCCACGTTGCCCCACACACGACATACAAGGTAAGTTGAGGTTTGAACTGGCAACCTTCAAACAATGAGTGCCTTAATAGTGCACTTTGTCGTCAATTGATCTACACCCTAAGGGAAATCGATTATTATTATTATTATTAGTTATAATAGGTAGTATTAATTATAAATTATAGTATTAATTGTTAAATAATCCTCAATAATAACAAATTATTAATAAATAAATATAATATTTTGTGTTAATTAAAAATAATATTAACTATTAATAAATTATTTTCAAACTCGTCTAATCTAATATTATTCAATTATTCAATATTTTAATAATAATAAATTATTGCTTTTATTATAATTATAATTATTATTTATGTAGAAAAATATTGTAATTTATTATTTGAAACAACAAATTTACATTCCATAGAATGTTTGTCGACATTTTCATAAGTTCAACATATAGGGCATAACAAGTAAAACTCCTCCTATCTCAAGTCACCAAAAAAGTGAATCAATTTATAAATTGTTTACATATCTCTTCCTATTATATTCAACTATTCACATAGATGTATACATCATTTAATTTAGAGTTGAACAAAAAATAAAAGTCCCTTCAACAAAGTCCTGACATAATACCATCATATTACAAATCAAAAGGTCCTCAAAAGAACCTTTTCAGGTCAAAATCTCAGAGTGAGATAGAGATTAAATAAAAGGAAAATGTTCAACTTTAGAGGTATGGCCACCAACATTTTCCAGGATAATCTACTTTCCATCGTCTAATTGTAAACCTTCCTTAGATAAGGCATATATTGTATGGTTCCTTTCCTTGAAGACATGAGAAAATGAGATTTGATTAAATTGTCGAGATAATGCAATCACCTCATTCAACAAAGGTTATAACAAGTAGTTCTTCAAGACACATACCTTCCTCATCCATTGAATCACAAGTTGAGAATCACCAAATATTTGTATCCTTTGGACACCCTTTTCTAAAGCCAATATTAAAATCCATGTTAGAGCCATAAATTTAGAGAAATTATTTGTTCTAGTCCTGAACCCACCTTTAAAGTTTAAACACTAATCTTTCTTCAAATATAAAGAACCCCTGCTCCACATAGCATAGGATTTCCTTGGGTTTCTCCATCAAAGTAGGCCTAGGGAACTGACTTATCAATCAATTATACTACTATGATCCCCCTAGGATTAAGCTTATTTTCTTGATGTAAGCAATACAAAATCTTGAAACTCTACAAATCACATTGGAAAGGAGTAATAGTTTGGTATTCAAAGAGACTGTGGTTTTTGGAAAGCCAAATTCCCCAAGATACCAACAAAGGGAAATCCATGACTTCTTGATTTATCACATCATCACACTAGTTTTTCAACCCCTCTTCTATTGTATTCCTAGCCCAAATGTCCATATGACCTGTCAATCTATCCAACTCCTTTCGAACTTCATGATCAAAGGAGTGAGACATAACCAAATGGAAGATTGTCTCCTCACTTACGTCAACCATTATTGTTCCTCTCCTAGAAATTATCCAAGTTAAATACTTCGTTACTGAGCGAAATCCACATAAAATGCATGCTCTTGAAGGACAATTGAACTTCCAAATTACCTTCCACCACCAATTATGGTTTTCAAAATCCACGCTATCACTAATAGACTTTAAGTATTCTTTTGGGGTATAAATACTACATGGATCCTTTTACCATATTAAAATATCTTCATCGTCCTTAATTTTGATGTGGCCAGCCTTGAGCCTACATATATGATCCTCCTAGATATCCAATTCTTATCCGTAAAACCTAAGGATATCAACTTTCTACCAAGATTGACCCCAAATAATAGTTAGAATAGGGTTAGCCATCTATTTGGATTAAAAACAAAACCCCTCTTTCTCTCAAAAGTTAGGTCACATGAACAAGAAGTATATATATTAGGCCATATCCAAAAAAAGGGTATTCCCCTAGCTTGACTTTACTGTCATTTCCAACTTGCCACACTAGCCAATTCCCAACGAATAGAAAGGATCAAACCACATCTTTCCACATAATGGACACATTACTTAAACTCTTAACTGGTTTTCTAATCTAGTCTTCCATATACTTAGAGAAAATATATTTATGGGTCACTACTCTTCACCACATCCCTTACCCCTGAAGTAACCTCCAAGAAATTTTAACTACTAAATCCTTGGAGAAGAGAAAAATATTTTTAAGACCCCACCTTCCCATGTCCTTAAGAGCTACCAACCTATGCCACTTAACTAAGGGAATACCTCTTTTTTCTTTACATCTAGACCAAACAAACATATAACACAACCTTCTTATTGACTCCAAAATTCCCCTAGGATTCCAGGACAAAGACATCCAATAGACAAGTATAAATTCTAAAACTAATTTGATAAGGGATAGCCTACGCCCACTAGACAACCATCTGAAACACCAATCATTTATCCTCTTCTCAAGATTTTCAATCAACCACTTCCAATCATTTTTGAATTAATCATTAAGCTTCATTACAAAATCCAATTACTTCAAGCCATCTTTTAAGTTTAATCAATTGTATGGGAAAATAGTCGAGAATAAAACCTTCTCTTAATCAGGTATACCAACAAATGAGACAAAGGATTTATCTATGTTTACCAATATCACCATGGCTATAGAATAGAGGTCAAGAATATCCTTAAGCTTCAAAACATATCTTCTTGTTCCTTTACTAGAAATTAAGATACCATTCACAAATAGCAAATGTGAGAGGAAGAAGTAGTTTCCAACTTTGATACCTCTAAAATCCCATTTCTCTTTGCCTCAAGTATAGTCCTACCAATCCGTTCTGCAACTATCAAGAGCAAAAGAGAAGACATGTGGTATCCTTGTTGTAATTTGTTTTCAGGCCTAAAAAATTAGAGATTGCAGAGCCATTAATCATAACAACAAAGGATGCAATTATAACACAATTCATTACCTAATTCACAAAATATACATAAAAACCTAAAAGGATCAACATCAGCCTAATATACATCCAACTCACCTAGTCATAGGCCCTTGATAAATCAATCTTCAACACCATCACCCTAAGATTTATAGTTTTTATGAAATGGAGACCCCCTTGAGTGACATCAATGGCTTCATGAATCTGCCCACCCTCTAAAATGATAATATATTCACTAGATATAGATTTTGACAAAAAGGATTTAACCCTCTAAGTTATCATTTTTGTAGTTATCTTATAAATGAAATTACAGAGGGAAATAGATCTATATTCCCCATAAGATGTAGGGTTTTCTGACCTCGAAATCAATGCAATAAAGGTTGCAAGGATGCTAGCATCTTCCCTTTAACTACTCTCAAAATATTTTCTTCAATAGTCTTTAAGAAACATATAAAAAACTCCATCGGCCAACCATTAGGACTAGGGTTTTTGTCCTTCTGGAAATTGTGAAAGATTAAGTGCAATTCTTCCCTAAAAATTTCTTCCATTAATGAGGATTTATCTTTAGCATTAATAAAGATACAAAATAAGGAGTTCATCCAAATTACCTCATTTTTTGTGGCTCTACCTTCATCCTTGTAAATTTGCTTAAAATGATCAATGCCCATCTTAGCAATGTCCTACAAATTTGTGTCTAGAGTCATGCCATTTCTTTCCACTTTCCATACTATGTTGGTGCTCTTCCTATGGTTAGAAAACTTATGAAAAAACTTGGCTCTCCATTCTCCGAAGAGCATGGCTCTCCATTCTCCAGGTAKTTGCTTTATCAACAAGTAGTTTCCTCCTTGCCTCTTCCAAATCCTACACTTCAACTTTTGTTTCCTCGGATAGAAAACCCACACCCTCACTACCATAGAAAACCTCCATTTTTTGTTCCACTTCARTTGAAACCTTATCATCTATTTGTTTCTTTAAATGAGCTTGATGAATGACTATCTTCTTAAGGTTCTTCCAATTGACAACAAACTAGATGGATGTAGATTCTATTTTAGTCCCATTAAAGAGTTTCCAATGATCTTGAACTAAAAAAAAAAAAAAAATCCTTCTCTATCCACCCTAGATTAAACTTAATGGGGCTAGGGCCTCTTACCAATAGTAGCCATCTCCAAAAGAACTGGGAAATTATTAGATTCCTCACTAGAACCCACCCATTTTCAAACTTTACCTCATTTGAAAGAAGAGTTTCAACCACCATAAACATGTTTATACCCTTTGCAACTCTAGCATCCCCCATTCTCTTATTCCTCGATGTCATTTTTAGCTTGAAAGGTTCAATGTCAATTAGACCTGCACCGTTAAATTTCCTCACAAAGTAGTCTATAAGGGGATCCATTTGAGTAGAAGGACCCCAAATTTCTAAAGCCCCCAAGGAAAAATTATTCCCCCCAAATAAAAATACTATGTTCTAACATCCAACCCAACTAAAGAAGGTGTCCCAATAATAAAATCTCTCTAAGCAAGGTCCATAGATATTGAGGACCTTGACCTCCACTCCCAATTGATTAGAGAAGAGAGCAACATCCATACCTAAAGTAGATGAACAACTATTAGAGAGTGAAAATGATCATCTTTTTAAGCCCATTATGACCCCCCTAGATATACCTCTAGAGTCAATGTACAAAAAATCCCACCCTCCAAACAAACTATCAAGTTCACAAACCATTTTCCCTCCTTCAAACATAGTTTCTTATAATAGAAAAATATTAGGATAGTGTACCTCCACCACTCATTTTAGGGCATACTTTTATTGGGAGTTTCCCATGACTTAACAATTGAAATATAGACAAATAATGGGAAACACCTATCAAGGGCATGGTTTTCTCTGAGCACCCCCTCCAAAGTATGTTGTTTACCCATCAACATTTTTTTTTATCTTGAAATTGGACTTGTGAGATATAGGACTTCCTACCCCTTCTATTGGATTTAACACCCTAACCAAAATTTGACCCTATCCCTCCTTCATTTCCTCCACGATGAGTTCTAATATCTATTTTTATATAACATAGGTTATACCTACCAAAAACCTCATAAGAACACTCAAAATATGAGCACTAGTCTATATACTTCCCGAGGCAACACACATGTGCATTTAAAACATCTTTCAAATCATCAACCCCAATTGTACCATCAAAGTACAAACCCAAGGGTATCTAGAAGTATTATTTGGTCGAAGATAAATTATTTAAAAAATCCTATTTCAGTTTAGGCAAATTCATAAATAGAGTGGACGGGAGCAAAAAAACAAATTATCACCTTGAGACTGTCCACTATAAGGAGGAGGGATTTTATGATCCTTATTGAAAACAATGGGAGTTGAATTTTGAGGAGGTAAGTTTCCTATTAGTACCTCTTTTGAACGAGGATTTGAACACCGAACCACTAGAGGATGTGGATCTCTCAAATTAGTCTAATCACCTCCTCCAATATTGGCCCTTTTAACTTTCCTTAGAAAGCATAGTCTTCCCTCCCTCCTCGCCTAAACTTTTAGCACCTCTACCCAATGAATGGGGCTCCCCATTCCAACATCCAATGAGACCTTGCACTCCATAACCTTTGAATTCCCCTCTTTATTTGAAAGGGTAAGTGACAATCAACGATTAAGTTCCCATATGCACGACATCTTAGACAATAGGAGGGAAGGCCCATAGAATCTGATGGCTGGATAATTTCCATGTCCTTTAACCTTTAAGGATATATGCTCAGTCAAGCCTTCATGAAGGTCAACACTAACTAATATGCAGGTGGATAACATCGAAACGGGGTCCTTGCAAGACATATTCACCACATAAAAAGTCCCAAGGGAATTCCCAATTACCTTCAACACTTTGAATGACCATAATTCCAACCTGAGGCTTGGAAGCTTCACCCACACTGGAGTAGAGGAAAACCTTTCAGAAGTTGTGTCAAAAAAGGGAGTTTATATTTTCATGGATAGAGGATATGAACCCCATTTCCAAAATATAATTAAAACCTTCTCCACATCCAAGCTTGAATGAAAACCAAAAGACAACCAACCTTTAGAGAGAAAAAAGAAAGACAAAGTGTAACCCAATAAGGGTTCTCAGTGAGTCCCTTACCACTCACACAAGGTCTTGTTGCTTATTTTTCAGCCTTGAAACCACTTTTCTAAGTTTTACCTCCTTCCTCGGGGATCAAATTTATAGGATCACTTCATTTCTTTATGCATTTTTGGTGTTTCCTATCGACCACCTTCTTCTCTTTTAGAGTTGAAGATTCTCTCACCACTATTTCAACACTCGTCAATGGAGAAGCCTCCCAAACTAATCAATATGGCACCTTGCTAGAAAAGTAACTCGCCCACTTAATTCATCAAAAACTAGTGAATCCCATATAAACACAAACCAAACTCAGAGAATAGAGAATTATCATCCTTACTAGTATTATTAGAAATGATATTAGGGTAACACTTAGACTCACCATCCAAAAACATGACTACTTCAAGGAATTCTGAGTCAATGCACATTTTCCCTATCCTAACACTAGTATATGAAGAAGTACAAGAATTATCCCCATCGAATTCAATATCTGATGAAAATCTCCCATTCTCTAGCTCAACTGCATCCATCATCATTTGATCCATTCATGTGATGTCATTACCTCTAACACAATCAACCTTAACACTTGCACCAACAATTTTATCCACTTTTGAGAGTGCTTCCAAAGTCTCCTCTTCCAACATCAATGACCCTAGGGATGATAATTTGTATGTACCATCTCCCAAATCACTAGGAAAACCCCTCACACACATAGCATACCAGATGTGATACCCTTCACAAGGATCAATATTGTAGTAAAAAAGTTCTTCTTCCAAAAACCCTCACACATGGAGCATATTAGATGTGATACCCTTCATAAGGATTATTACTAAAGTCAACAAGTTCTCCTTACATCCTACCATCCTTTTTACACCTTCAATAACCTAAACCCTCTAATCCCCCCATGTGACATATTTTATGAGTGATATTCCTATTGATGGGTAACACACTATTTTCCCTCTTATGAACTATATAGATAGTTTATTTTCCAGGCTCGGAATGATCAGGTGGTCTGCCATTATTTTGCAACAGTTTATTTAAAGTTTATTTTGCAAGCCTAGACTGATCAAGTGGTCTTCTATTATTTTCCAATAGTTTTGTATTTCTCCAGATCATTGTTGTAGTGTGTTTGAGTGGAGATGTGTCTTCATATTTACTTTATTTTTTTAGATGTTTCCAATTACTTGGATGACATTCAGCCCCATCCCTCCTAGGTGGATGATTTATGTGTGTATGTGCATGTGGGGGTAAATGTCTCCTAAGAGGCGCCAATTGGAATACTCATGCAAGACAATGAGTTTAGAAGTTTTGGATTTGTTATCTAGTGAATATGATCATGTTGATCTTGTATAGTTATAACTAGATATGGATTGGTGAGGATGTCAAAATATCATATTTAGTTAGGACAAGCCACTAGATGAGGGAGGTAATATTATCATTATTTTTTTATTAATCTAGTTGCATATGTTTTGTCTTGTTTAATGCACTTGTAATTGATTATAAGATTATTTTTAAATTGTCTAATTATTGTTATCTATTATTTTGTAGATATTTGCTTGTATGTTGGTGAGGAGCCTCCCCAAATTGATGAGAAGATGGCTAAGGTTGATCAACCATCTCATGCATAGAGACCTGGCATGTCAAACTAGTTGACAAATTATGTCATCAAGTGATAAATCATATATGTACACTAATGGATTTCCATGGAGTGGTGCCAATAATACCTTGAGAGATCGTGTGGGACCATAAGCTTTCAAAGATATATTTGAGCCTTCCCCATGATATGAAATTATTGACATATCATGTTTTCAATGCCCTTAATCTACTCGATAGGTTTAGGGCTCATTCGACATCTCCTTCTCCAGCAGGTCGACCACAATTTCCTCCCCAATCTCATCCTCCACCTCCAAAATCTCCTTCTTTAGCTTTCCAACCATCATCTCCTCCCCCTACTCCTCATCCAACTTTGTCATATCCTCCTCTATAAAGGCGACCAACATCTCCTCCCTCTCATCCTCCTCCATCTACAATGTCTCCTCCTCCATTATAGGCTGGCAGATATCTTTTGTCCCTCCTCCTCCTCCACTTGCGCCACCAGCTACAACACAAACTGCTACACCTACTGCATTAATTAATGATGTTATAGATGTTATGGTTGCATCGAGTGATATAGTTCGTAGTGGAGAGATACAACATGCTCTAATTTCTACATTATTATCTAGTGGAGGTATTGATCATGCCTTTAAGTCTGGTGGTAGAGGCACGGGTGCCTATAGTTTTGGTGGTGGACCTAGCTAACAATAGGTTACATGTACACTGATTGTTGAAATGTCCATTTGACATATATATTGATTTTGATATTATCGTTCCTGAATATTATGCCTTTTTATACCATTTTGATTTTAATGTTGTTTGATTTATAAAATATATAGTGCATGTTAACAATTAACATTATTAATGATTTCTCTATTTTTAATTTAATTTTAAGAGATAGTTATCTTTTTTTTGTAAGTAAGAAATTCTATTAACATATTAACACAATATACATGATATAAAACATGTCCAGGATGCCCATGGAATCATAATGCCTGTTAGAGGGATTTAAATAAAAAACAGAAATATGTCGGCATGCCCTGAAAGGGAAACCAATCAAGCACTCCAAATTTGACTGTAGTAGATTAAGACTAAAAATAACATAGACGAGTCTGGGAGTTTGAAGGAAAATACATGTCATGAAAAAACAACAACATATCCAATTGAAGCAAACTTAAACTATAGAAAATATGACATGAAGAAGAAGAGTTGAGCTCAATCATGGAGATGAGGAACATGAGGATATGACTAGGAGGTACCCAATGCGTTCCCAACATCCAGAGGATGCCAAAGAGACCCAACAAGTGAACTGGCATCTCGTGCTAACCGAAGAGAACCCCCGTTCCTTTTTACTAGCTAAGAGATCATGGTAAGGATCAATCTATTTTGACTCTAGAGAGTGTCTGAATTCTTCTTAAAATAACGGTAATACTGGTCTTTCAGGAGCATTCCTTGGGCCACCATTGTCTTGGTGTGCCAATAGAGCTCCAAGGTTTTATGAAATTTAGCATCCCTATTTCGAGTGTAGACCAGACTAGGAACGATATCTCCAACCTACTTGTCCACATCTTCATCCTCCTGATAAGCCCAAATAAGTTTAACATCCTCTTCCAGTAGTTGCATGACATCTTTCTCTTTGGGGGGGCTAAGATTTGGTAATGTTGTGCATCCTCCTCAACTGCAAGAGAAGTTGAAGTTTTACGGATTGGGGTCCTCCTAGAATGGGCAACATGAGGGGCCATTGAAATCCTAAAGGTAAGAAATTTCCACTGATAGACAAGGATCAAAATAAAACAGAGGTCTGCAACTAGAGAAGGAGCCAAGGCTACCTTTATTTCCTTGATATGCTTCATGACGAAGAAGATTTATAGGACATGATTTCCAATTTCACTCATCGATGGAAATAGAAACTCAATCATGATCTGACCTGAGAATAATGATTATGTACTTTCCCACTTCCCCCATCACCTCATGCGGAACGGACCTGAACAAACCATGATATTGTGCATGTGAGAAGGAGGAGGATAAGACATTGGTAGTTGGATGAGTGTCCAGTTGCATGCATGAAGGTGCAATGCAAACCTCCACACTGCCACCATAAGTAGCATCACCATGCCTACGTGTCACCTGATCATCCAGGGATTTAAGAGATAGTTATCATTTAAATTTGAGATGCCATATAATTTTTAACTTTGGTTATATGAAATCATTTAATTTGGATTATGATTGCAAAATATTATAATCATTTAATACTATATAATGTTTTGCTATTTTTCAAGGTGAATTATTTATTGCCCAAGAATATACAATATGTTTATTAAACATGCTTGCAAATTTGATTCATTTTTTTTCGAGGTTACAAAGCCCAGGGAAAACCCCCAAGTACTTCCCCTCATTTCGAGGATGGTACCTAGGGTAAACCCTAGAATATTCAGGGCACAAGGCCAATCAACAACATTGTTTGAAGCCATTACAATGATATACTTGTGAAGAGCCCAACGTGTCACTTACGAGAATTAAACCTTGGTGTGGAGGATAACAATTATTCCTCCCAACCACCCAAGTTAGACCCAATTGACATAAATGATTCAATCAATTATTGGACAATTTGATTAATTTTTAAATTCATTTTTTTTATATATAAGTTAGAATTTGTATTAGAACCTGCCAAGCAGTAAAAGTTACAGTTGTCATGCTATCCCAAGAGGCTGTGGCAGCATTGCCCTAGTGGGAAACCAATGCTACCACATGGCCATTAAGGTTCACAATAACCATGCAAAACTTGAAAAACTGTAAGGAACCTGGAATATAAAAAACTAGATCTAGTATGCCACGCATGACGATGATACTTTCTGCTAGACTGTCCATACCGAAAGCACAAAACTGAAATAAGCTAAAACTTTTAATTCCTAGATATGAGAAGCCACACAGGGTAGAGAACTTGTGAGATATACTATCTGGAAGCATAAAAACATGGGAAACTCGAGCAAGAAGAAGCTATCCAGCGCTGGGTTCGAGCCTCTACTCATGCCTTCAGTCTTGCATGGTGTCCCTGCTTAGCGCACCTGTGTCCGAAATAAATTTCCTGGGATCTTGTAGAAGAGTCATCAAGTGTTCCTTACGACGAGTCCGTTCTTATTCTCTGTGTTGCATCTCTTTGATGGCGCCATTGACGTCTTCAATTGCTCACTTAATGGCATCCAAAGAGTCCTTGAGAGATTCCTTCCCAACGTAGTGGGTGCAAACTGGAGAGGGTGGAGGGGGTGGTGGTAAATCAGAGGACAAGGTGGGGGATTCGGGAGAGAGGAGGGGAGAGGATGAAGAAGAGAAATGGATTGATGGAATAGGGGGAGCAGAGGGTAAAGGAGGGGGAGGCGAAGGCTGGCGGGGGGATGACGGGCTGAGCTTTGGCACGAAGCCCAAGGAGTTGCCCTGGCTGTCGAACCATTCAACTCGATAGGCGTAAGGAGATTATAGAGGAGGTAGATCTGAAGTAGTGGCCCATTCGGGAGGGTGGTCCAGGGAGGCGACGTGAGAAGAAGAAAGGGGAAGCTCCGGGGTGGAGGCACATGAAGAGTCTTGAGGTAAGCTTGGAAGATTCTGCTTGCCTCGACCTCTTGAACCTCTTCCTCTTGCAGCATACCAGGCCACCCCCAGTTCTGATTTACCTCAAAGTCGAAACATTAGGAAAAACACCGGAAACCAAAGATGGAGTGCATGAGAATTGTTGTTCAAAGGACAAGACTCGATCCAGAACCAAAAGCAATAGTGGACCAGAGGAAGAGTGTTGAGTGTAGAGGGCCAAGAATTCCAAGGAAGCTCGAGCCAGAGGCAAAAAACTAAACAATCTGCAGGAGGAGGCCGAGGGCTCGAATGAACCATGGCTTCCACAAGGCTGGCCTAAAACCATTGAACTGGGCATGATGATGGGACTGGGCCTTTGGCCAACCCATTGCCATTATTTCTCCCACGAGCTGGAGCGCCATAACATTAAACTGGTCTGAATTCAAATGAATGCAGAGGTGCTTTGGCCGAGGAATTAAACACATGGATTAATGGTGGAGGTGAGTGTGGGTTGTGTTGGCTCGAGGTGGAAAGAGACGGTGGAGATGTGTCTGCCCATCTGGCCATCCATCTGTCTTGTCCGATGTCACCCCATCCGAGGGTAAATTCATTTATTATTATTAAATGATATTTTTTAAATTATTTTATTTTATTTTATTTTATTGTTCCATGTAATGCATTTTCCAGGGAAACCCATTGGGTCCTTCCCCTCAATATGAGGACAGTACCCATGGTAATTCAGATTCTTCAAGGATCAATGCCAAGTCAATAGTCAAGAATTAACTCCAAAGAGAGCAAGCATGTCACAAAGTTAGGATTTAAACCCAATCTCGGGAAGATAACAACTTTAGCCACTCGACCTACACCAAATTTTATTTACTGATAACATATTGCATATTAAATCGTGAAATCAATTTTAAATCAGATTTAATTAATCTTAAAAAATAATTTGTTTGATTAAATCTTTTATTAAACCATATAATAAATCTAAATTATTATGTTAAATATAAAAAGAGATTAAAAAATACCTTCAACTAAAGTGACCTCCATTATAATAATAGTTGTTAATATTATTCTTACAAATAGTGATAACATCTTGGATATTAACTCATGAAAACAATTTTAAATTGGGTTTGAATAATTTTGTTTACTTAAATCTTCTATTAAATGGTAAAAATTCTAAATTATTATATCAAATATAAAATGAGATAAAAATAAATAAAAATAAAAAAAAAACCTTCAAGTAAATAGAGCATAATGATAATAATTGCTAATATTAATGTTATAGATAGTGATATCATCTTGCGTATTAACTTATGAAAGCAATTTTAAAAGATATTTGGTTAGTTTTTAAAATCAATTTATTTGATTAAATATTCTATTAAATCATGAAAATAATTCTAAATTATTCTATTAAATATAAAAAGAGATTAAAAATACTTTCATCTAAATTGACCTTGATAGTAGTAGTGGTTAATATTAATATTATAGAAAGAAACAACAGGGGGATCTTACAATTACAAATGATTCACAATTCATTAATGAGTAGGAAGTTCCAAAACATTAATTTTTTTTCAACATGATGGGTGTAAATGGTTGTTAACTTTTCATATCCAACATCATAAAATGAAGAAAACACAAAATTGGCTATTATGGAAGACCATAATAAAATGACACGTCCACAACATAAATGTTGAAATAAAACATGTACATAGTACTCTTTGTTGCCATCAACTTGCTTATCTTCCTCGCCTGGCACGATAACATTGTTGTTCTCGGGGACAAAGTTGTGGATAATGAAGTTGGGATTTCACAAAGAAACAAAGAAAAATGAGTTTCATCAATGTATTTTAGAATAGTAAAAATTCTAGTGGTAATTTGTAAATATTACACTTATCAGCATAAACTTTTTGTAATCCATGTTGAGAGCCCACCAAACCTAGTTGAAAATTTAGACAAGGTGATATTATGTCATGTATTGGGCTGCTCAACAGTGTTTGTTTCGTATTTTCCACTGCCAACTTTATGGTAGTCTTTTTAATATAAAATCATCCAATTTCTGTAAAAAAAAATCATCATTGTTCTCAAAAATAGTTTTCATCTCAGATCATATCATAGTACGAACCACCAATCCCTAATCAACATATATAGGAAAAAAACACTTGGTTGCAGTGTGGGAAAACCCAAGGCCCCTTTTTTTCATCCCACATCTTTTCAGAGTTGATACATATCATCCCATTGTCACGGTCTTCCTTTACATTACTTCGATCCCACCACTTGCACCTAAAAATAGCACATTGGAAAGACAAGAAGTCCACTTGCATGATCTCTCATATCTTTCTAGTGTAACATAACTTCCCCTCTTTTAAATTTTAATCACAATGGTTAGCACAAGTAGATTGGTCAAACTCAACCTCCACTCCATAATCAAGTGTAGTGTTCCATCATCAACATCCTTAGTGCCAAAATCATGTCCATATGCCCACATAGATGGAAACAAATGCACCTACAAAAATGCAATCAAAGAACTATGTTCTATGTATAGTAACCCAACAATTAATAAAAAACATAATACATGTTATAATTCAAACGTGCATTATAAAATTAACAATGTACGCAAAGAGATTATTATAGAGTTATTTCACCCAACCCCCATGTTTAGTGCATCATCTTCACTACGCAAGTAATGATTGAATGTACCATATTTCTTTCTAATTTGGTGGCTCACCCAACTATTAGGATAGATTGTTGGCATATTTTCTTTTAAATAATCACGATAAGGTATGCTTCTATTGTTCTTTTTTTTGGATTCTTTCCTATCATTAACCCATTTACTTATGTTCTCTTCATATGATGTGACCCATGGTTGTGTTGCCTCTGCATTGTAAAGAACAAATTTATTGATGGCATAAATTTTTGAATTCATTGATGTATTCATGAAATCAAAACAAATAGTACGAGATCAAATTTATATTATCAAGTTTAGTGTAAATAGTAACATTGTAGAAAATTGATAAAAGATAATTGACTTTCTCTTTATCGTGCTCCTTTTTCAATTCATTTGAATTGGCTTCCCTTCCCTTTTGTCCTTGTCACATTGGTTGTTCCAAACACTCCACCTAGTGTGCCTTTGATTTGATTAATGTACTCACCCACATAAAACGATGAAGCATATACTTTGTATCCCTCTACCATATACCACTCAAGTTTTTCCCTTCATCGAATAAATCCCTTCAACTTTTTCATGTACCTCTCCAAGAAGGACATCCAACGACAGAATACCACCTTGATTAATTCGACGTCATCAACTAGGTAAATTAGAAGATGAAAATGCAAGTTGATGAAATTCATGGGAAATCCCTTCTCAAACATACAAACAATATCAGGTATCTCTTGACACCACTATGGAATTCTATCCATGTGAATCTCCTTTGATGTAATCCAATGTACAAATGTAGATAATTTAGATATGGTGTGTCACAAGTCCGAGGGGAAGTCATGGTTCACATAACCATGTCAAGCAAAGGATATTGACACTACAAAATAAAAATGTACAAAATTAATTGGCATAAAATTATGAGTGCATATCATATTACAACCTAAATTGCATAAAAATAAGCATGTAATTGACATGCATATCCTTAGAAGGTTTAAACGGTTGTATAATTTCAACCATGACAAATTTTCTTCTATGGTGAAGCAATGTCGTAGTGTTGACCCATATAAAGATCGTGTTTCTTCAAAATCCATCGGACTAAATCCATTCATCCAAATCGTATGATTAAACAAAGGGTGAGGAACTAAATCCCAAGTATGATTCTTCACAAGAGAATTCATTTCAGCCTGCATAGCTTGCTCCCATTCAGGTTGGCCTTATGCATCTAAGTAAGAAACAAGATACAATTTTAAAAAACATGAGTCATCAAAGCAATATTGACTTGTTGCTTCTGACTGTGAGTTTGTCAGCTTGAAGAGATATCACTGACATTAGGACCAACAACTTCAATCGTCTTAAAAACCCATCAAGGTAGACAAGAAAAGGGTGAACTGATATCGGATGTAGAAGGTTGATCAGAGGAAGGAAGAATTTCAATCGACAAAGATGGAAGACTAACTATATATCAATTGTCCAGTCAATTATGGAATAGTAGTTAATGGACTAGTCGAAACATGAGCAGAGTTTGACTTCCCAGTCTGAATGCTAAAAAAAGTAACAAATGATCCAATGTCATCAATAATATCAAAGGAACCATCTTGTAATAAATGAGGAGAAGCATTCAAAAACTTAATTCCATAATACTTATCATAGAAAACACATTTCCTCTGATAATAATATGTCATATGACAGGGTCAAATAGTTGATAGGATTTAGACTCTTCAAAGTATCCCATCATGATACAAGCATGACTCTTTGCATCCAGTTTATTCCTCCAATCATCTGGAATATGAGCCCAAGCAACACAATTGAAGACATAGAGGTGACCCACTGAGGGTTTATTTCTGCACCATATTTCGACTGGAGCTACAACACTGACAAATCTATTCAGAATGTGGTTGAAGAGATAGTTTTTACAGTAGACAGCTTCGGCCCAAAAACAAGTAGGCAGATATTTGTTCTGTAAAAGACAACAGGCCATTTCAATCAATGTCAGATTCTTGCGTTCTGTAACACCATTCCATTGAGGAGTATGAGGGACCAACTACTACCAAGCAATACTAAGTCAAGTAAGGTGTTCCTCAAATGGTTGATTCACATACTCACCACCATTTTCGTATCTCAAGCACTTGATAGGTTGATCACATTGCATTTCAACAAATGATCTAAATTCCTTGAAATTTTCAAAGACATAACTCTCATTTTTCAAGAAATGGACCCAAGTGAATTGAGAGTGATCATCAATAAACGTTAAGGCATACTTTTCACCTGCTAAGGAAGGATGATTGATACAACAATGATCATTATGTACTAGTTATAGTAGGTTTTGTGCTCCCCATGATTTATCAGAGTCAAAAGGTACTTGATGATTCTTTCCCAGCGCACATCTTCTACAGACTCCATCATGTGGAAGCACTTTAGGAAAACTTGCAATCATTTTTTGTGTGGACATCGACTTCAGACTTCGATAATTAAGGTGTCCAAGTTGTTTGTCCCAAATTCAACTCTGTTCATAAGTGTGAGCAACAAGAGCAATCGGTTCAGGATCTTGTTGAGGGAGGTCACAAAAATTGTATAGGCCATCCTTCAAGTCGAGAAAACCTTAAGCAATAATCGAATTATCATTATTCATATCCTTGACAAGGAAACGATCTATCCAAAAATCCACAATCTTTCCCATATGTGTCAGTTGAGAGACTGACAACAAATTTGCACTCAAGTTTGGATCATGATAGACGTCGACAGTTTTCCCACGTCGATAATGAAAATCGCCATGACCAATAATGTCAAGAGAAAAGTCATCAACTACATAGATCTTCCACTCGATAGCTTTATCCAAGGACATGAACAAGGAAGAATCCTTGGCCATATGATGAGTGCACCCATAATTGACTACCCATTCATTTTGCACAGTATGAAAAAGCAATGCTTGAGAAGTTCATACTTGGAAGGTGAAATTATCAACAAGTCGACTAACACCTGACACGTCTCCTTCAAGTTGCTTGACCTTCTCCTTTAGATCAAAGCCTTGTTCCAACATTTCTTCTCAATATGTCCAGTATTTCCACAGTAAAGAGATGTTTTCTTCTTTTGATTCATTTTTATGATCTAGCGCCTTAAAAAGTGATAAAAAAATCAATGAATTATAGTCCACTTCTAGGGGGGAACCTCCTTTTACAATATATCCAATTCAAAATACAATTTGAGATAAGATAAGATTATCTTAATACTAGATCTCCTTGATATATATATATATATATATATATATATATATATAAGAGACAAAGGGGTATAATTATGATGAAAGGGTGCACTGAAGGGTTTTAGCCAACCTACACATATAACACTAGAAATGTAATAATTCAATATCTAGGGATTAATAAGGGGTTTTGTACATAAAATGAGGCTTTTTCTAGGGATTAACATGCCCCTCGCCTTCAAACAAGTGTTTTCCTCAACACTTGACTAACCAGGGGTGCTTCTGCATGAAGAACTCATCTTCACATGTCTCCTCTTTCACTAGTAGGTTCTTCCATTTGACATGGTACTCTGTAATTGCTCGATTTCTTAACTGCTTAATTCTTGTTTGAAGGATTGTTTCTAGCTCTATTTTGATTTTCTCTTCTTCATTGATCTATGGGAAAATAGTTTGGACTGGGATCTTGTTGTTGATGACCTTCCTTAAGAAAGAAACATAGAAGATTGGATGTACACATGAAGATGGAGGCAACTCCAATTTGTAAACCATACTTCCAATCTTTTGCAAAACCTTATAGGGGCCATAATATTTGGGTGTTCATTTATTGTCCTTGTTTTATTGCTTGAGTGACATCTATTTGTATGGTTGTAGCCTTAGAAATACCCAATCCCCCACTTCAAATTCCATTTCATTGTGATGTTGATATGCTTGTTGCTTCATCCTATTTTGTGCCATAACCAACTTTTCCTTCAATAGTTTAAGGACCTATTTTTGGTTCCCTATGTGGTCCTCCAATACTTGAACCTTTGTGTTCCCTTTAAAGGGTGATGTGATGGATGGAGGATGATATCCATAAAGTACCAGAAATGGGGACATTTTTTATGAAGTTTGGAAGGATGTGTTGTACCACCATTCTGCCAAGGGAAATCACTTGACCCATTGTGTATGTTTATCATATGCAAAGCAACGAAGATATCCTTCTAGACATTTATTCACAATATCAGTTTCCCATCGGATTGAGAGTGGTAAGATGAGTTGTGAGCCAATTGAGTACCCATACAAGAAAATAATTCAGTCCAAAAATTTCTCGTGAAAATTGGATCTCTGTCACTTACAATAATCTTGGGGACTCCATGTAGTTTTTGAATTATTTCCATGAATGTTGCAGCTACTATACTTGATTTAAAAGGATGAGAAAGAGAGAAAAAATTGGCATACTTTGTTAGTCGATCCACTACTACCATGATGATAGTATTTCCTTCGGATTTGGGTAAACCTATAATAAAATCCATTGAAACTTCTTCCCAACATTGACTTGGTATAGATAATGGTTGTAGGGGACATGGAGTTTTGCTTGTCTCTCCCTTATTATCTTGGTAGACCAGGTATTCAAGCACAAACTTTTGAACATCATTTTAAGACCTTCCCAGAAAAAATCATTCTTGATCATGTGGTATGTCTTCAAGAATCTTGAATTCCCCCCTATAGGAGAAGTGTGCAATTCCGGAAAGACCTTCAGTTTGAGTTGGGAATTCTTACATAAATATAAGTGATCATGATACCATATCAAATCATTCTTCCATGCAAAATCATCTACTGAATTGGGGTCCTCAAGTAGTTGTTGAATGATCTTGCTTCCATTCTATCCTTGCTTCTTCCACCCAATCAAATTGCGGAATAGAAATAGCACATAGTGAAACTTCTGCTTCTTATTCTTTCCTTGAAATGGCATCTACCAGAACATTATGCTTTCATTTTTTGTAGATAATTTCAAAATCACAACCCAACATATTTGTAACCCATTTTTGTTGCTCTTTTGAACATAATCGTTGCTCCAAGAAGTACTTCAAACTATCATGATCTGTTTTTACTTTGAAGTGTCTTCCTATTAGGTAAGGACGCCATTTCTGAACTGCATGTAGTATGACCAACATTTTTTTTTCATAAATGGATTCAACTAAGTTTTTTCCTTTAATTTGGCTTCTTTCAAAGGCAAGGGACCTTCCTTCTTGCATTAAAACTGCACCAATTCCATGACCCGAGGCATCACACTCCACAATAAATGTTTTTGTCAAGTGATCTAGATTATTTTCGACACGAAATGAGAGCAGAGATATAATAAAGAAATTTACAGAGATATATCATATATCCACTAATATAATAGAAATATATCAAATATATAAACACAAAGATACAGTAATACACGATTTCTATTAATGAGCGAAATGTACAAAGTGAAAGGCTTGCTAGAATGGTAGCAGCTTATCTATGAGAAGAGATGTGATGACTACTCACATTTGCAAGAATATGATTACAATGAGGCTCTAAAGGCCTTTTTAACATAAACAAAATCCAAAACCCTAACCCCGAAAGATGAAAATCCAACAGTTTTGTGGACCTTGTTTTGGGTAATTTGGTGTATCAACTTCTTGGGGGCGTAACTTTGGCATACGATCTTTGTTTGGGGCGCACGATAGCTAGTTGGAAAGGTATCGTCGAGGAGATTCATTTTAGGGGTTAAATCAGAGCCTTTGGATATGATAGGGGTTCTCTATCCTGAAAAAACTTCATTTAGGCTCCCAAAATTGCCTTGGAAGTTTAGGAACTAAAAAACTGCTAAAAATGGTAAGTTGCCATAAGACTGTTTTGAGCCAGTTGGAATAGGTCGGTGGCCACCAATATCCACCTGGACCAATCCTCCCTCCTTAAGAAGAAATGGTCTCCATTGCGTTGAGTGCCCAGGGGAGAGGGAAAAGCATTTGTTGAATTTGCATCTTAATGAGTTGCATGCCTTGCTGGAGAAGTTGTGTTGCTTAGCTTGTTGAAGACCATCATGAACCTGAGGTTGGAAGTGTTGGACATTTTTAACCAGTCTGGCTACATGATATGACTATATTCATAAGGGATTCTTTCACTTTTCTTCAATCTTGTCGACCTGCTTCTACTGGACAAAAGGTGCTTGGACTGAGGTTGCAGTGGTTGCGGTGTTCTTTTGTTCACCTTTTGAACAGACTATGAAGAAGATGAATTTTGTAGTATGAGATACTACCTTGTGGCACTGTTTAGGTGGGACAATAGTCAGAGCTACCTCTGGTATCATGTAGAGATGACCCCCCAGAGTAATAATGACACTACGGGGTCGAGACTCCTAAATAGCATGGCGCTTCCACATATATGGTTGGCCCAAAAGAACATCATGAACATCTAGCAGAGAAAAATCACATAATACCTCATCCTTGAAGGGATGAATGTCATATGACAATTGACACTATTGACTGACACAGAGATCTCATCCCCGACGAAGCCACCCGATGTTGTATGGTTGCGAGTGTGGTGTTGTCGATAATCCCAATTGTTTGATGACGTCTGTTGATATGAGGTTCTTATGTATTTCACTATCAACAATGAAATGCAAAGGGGTCCCCTTCAACCACATCTGTGAATGAAAGAGGCGCTCCCCCTCTTTAGGATCTGTTGGTTCTTCTGGTTGAATTGTTGCGGTCGCGACAATAGCAGTGGGGTCTATGTCGATGATCTGTCTTCTACCAATGTTTTATGAATCTGGGTTCAAATATTTTTCTTTGATCTCGGCCACCAATGAATATTTTGAGTGACATTCATTGGTGTTGTGCCAGGGGATTTTGTGGAAATTGCACCATTTTCCAGTGTCTTTCTTCGTCTTTCTGCGACCCTTCTTTTCTTGTGGCTTAGACTAGTTTTCAGGAGGCTATTTGTTAGGGCCATATTTATCATACTTTGGTTGTTGCATATTTGTATACTCGAACTTTCGTTTGTTTTGGTGCCTAAATTTCTATTCAATTTTGACAGCATATCGATAGGCATCTCCCGGCGATGAAATGTCCAGAAACTCCATTTCAATTTAGATGTACCTATGTAGAGCCCCACGGTATTTCAGAACCAAATGCTACTCAGAATATTTGATATCCAACCTTGTGTGCATGGTATGGAAGGTATTGGTGAACTCCGACAATGTTTGGCCCCTCTCTTGATGCAGGGTGATCCATCTCATGTACTGGTCGTCATAGTTACCGACAGGGTAATATTGTTCCTTGACTGCATCCACAAAAAAATCCCAAGTGGGCTCGACCCCATATATTCCAAATTACTCTATGGAAMTTTTCTCCCAGTAAGTTTCCCACCAATGTTTGACATGGGGGACAGCCTTAAGGAGTGCGAAGGTGATATTTTCCTTGCCAAAAAAATTGTGAACAAAGAAATAACCTTGTAGCAGATTTAACCATTTTTC
The DNA here is from genome assembly GCA_009831015.1 of Picea engelmannii. NCBI lineage: Eukaryota > Viridiplantae > Streptophyta > Pinopsida > Pinales > Pinaceae > Picea > Picea engelmannii. Next base: position 570,777 of record ML778824.1, on the reverse strand, counting down.
TAGGGMATCTGCATCTATCTGTCCTTCAAATATGGGAATATCAAAATTAAMTTTTACCTTGAAAGGCAAGGTGCCTCCAAAGTGGTTTCTTGATGAATATGCGCATGTTGTTATCAGGACGCGTTGAAGGGTGTGGGAAAAATTCTCCATCATTTCGTCCCTCTATTGTGTGACGGCTTGCACAAGCAACAGATTAATAGAATCGTATGCTCTGTCATATTTATTTTCTTCTGCCATGGAGGGTTCTTGGGTGTGAGAGAGTGATTTTCCTCAAGGGAGACAATCTCGAGACCCAACTTGCTATACTTGGACCTCGTCGAGGACATGCACTAAAAAACGATCAAGAGCATCCTGCTCTCATAACACTGATTCATATTATTTTCGACATGAAATGAGAGTGGAGATATAATAAAGAAATGTACAGAGATATATCAGATATCCATTAATATAGCAGAAATATATCAGAGATATAAACACAAATATACATTAATACATGATTTCTATTAATGAGTGAAATGAACAGACTACAAAATTACAGAGTGAAAGACTCGTTACAATCGTGGCAACTTATCTCTAAGAAGAGATGTGACAGCTACTCACATTCACAAGAATATGATTACAATGAGGCTCTAAAGGCCTTTTTAACATAAAAAAATCCAAAACCCTAACCCCGAAAGATGAAAAGCCAACAATTTTGTGGACCTCGTTTTGGGTAGTTTGGTGTATCAACTTCCCAAGGGCGTAACTTTGGCATACGATATTCGTTTGGGGTGCACGATAGCTCGTTGGAAAGGTGTCGTCGAGTAGGTTCATTTTGGGGGCTCAATCAAAGCCTAAGGTTACCATTTAGATGCTCGATCCCTAAAAACTTCATTTAGACCCTCAAAATGCCCCCAGAAGTTTAGGAACCGAAAAACTGCTAAAAATAGTAATTTGTGAGAAGATTGTTTTGAGTCAGTTGGAATAGGTGGGTGGCCACCAATATCCACCTAGATCATAAAGTCAGGTGTGTCCAAGATGGGAGTTGTACACATAGCCTCCTTAAGTTTTTCAAAAGATTTGGTTGCTTCTTTGGTCCAAGAAAATGATTCCTTATTTAATAATGTTGTTAGAGGTGTTTCTATTTGACCATAGTTCTTGAAAAACTTGCGGTAATAACATGTCAATCCTAAGAATCCTGTAAGTTTCTTCAAGGTTTTTGGAATTGGCCATTCCCTCATAGATTTAATTTTGTTGGGGTCCACTTTTACACCTTCATTAGATACAATATGACCCAAATATTCCACTTCTTGAACCCCGAAGGCACACTTAGAAGGCTTTGCATAAATTTGTTGTTGTTCCAATAGTTGTAATACTCTGTCAACATGTTGTATATTATCTTCCCAAGATTTGTTGTAGATTAATATGTTATCAAAAAATACTAACACATTTTTTCTGAGGAAGGGCTTGAAAATAGAATTCATCAAGCTTTGAAATGTTGAAGGTGCATTAGTAAGTCCAAATGGCATAACCAAAAACTCATAATGACAGTCATGTGTTATAATAGTTGTTTTAGAAATGTATTCCTTCCTCATTCTGATTTGATGATATCTCGAATGAAGATCCAAATTAGTAAAGAATTTTTCTCCATGAAATTCATCTAATAATTCATCAATGACAGGGATATGAAACTTATCTTTGATGGTAATTTTGTTGAGCTATCTATAATTTGGACACATACACCACGAACCATCCTTTTTTGTAACCAACACTACTAGTGAAGAGAAAGAACTTTGGCTAGGTTGAATGATGAAACCCTCTAACGTTTCATGTATCATACACTCAATCTCACTCTTCTATGCATATGGATACCTATAAGATCTAACGTTAGGTGGTACACTTCCCGGTTGCAAATGAATGGCATGGTCATGATCTCAAGACGATGGAAGGCCCTTATGAATTTCACCAAATACCTTGGAGTGATTATTGATAACTAATTGGAGATATGATGGAGTAGGGGATATAGATGTTTGAACATCAAGTGAGAATAATTGTGCAATTACACCATGATGTCCTTTTTTGAGTAATTCTTTAATGCTATTAGAGATTTTCACTTTAGAGGGTTTCCCTTGGATACCTCTAAGCTCAATTTCCTTTCAATCTGAGAAAAATTTCATGAAAAGAACTTGAAAATTAAAGGCCACTATTCCCAATGATTGTAACCATTGGACCCATAATACAACATCGACACCACCCATTTGGATGGAAATCATGGGGCTATCCAAAAAATAATACTCCATGTTGAGCTTAATACTATGGCATTTCCCTGAACAATTTATGGTACCTCCATCTGCAATCATTACTTGAAACTCTGGTGTCAGATATACAAAGAAATTGAGATCTTTTACTACATTGTAATTGATGAAATTATGGGTACTACCAGAATCAATCAATATTGTTATATTTTTTCTTTTTGATGTATCCTTGTATCTTGAGTGGTTGTGGAGTATTGATGTCGGTCAATGCATGTCAATATATTGTTGGAGTAGTATCTTCTAGATCTAAATCTTGTGGTGATTCCAATTCTCGATCTTCTTCATCTTCACAGTCTATGTAGAATAATTTCTTCTCACTGCATTTATGCCCCTTACTATACTTTTTGTCACAATTGAAACATTGTCCTTTTAGTCTTCGTTCATCCATTTGTTGAGGTGTTAACCGTGTTGGTTGAGGTACACTTGTATTATGAACCCCAAAATGATCTATGCTCCTTGTGTGTGCTACAATGTAGACTTGTGTGTAGCCTTATTCTTGGCTTGAATATGACGATCATATTACATTAATTCCATAATATTTGTAGGGTGTCTTAAGACAAGTTCATGTTTAATGTCCTCTTTTAATCCACCCATGTAAGCTTGCAACAATTGTTCATCACTTACGTCATCCACCCTTGTGGCCAATAACTGAAATTATGAATTATAATCTTCAATATCACCTAAGTTCTTGATTCTTGTCAATTGACTGAAGTAGTGATGTTCCCAAACTTTACCATATTGTGCTTCTAAGTCTCTTGTAAATAAACCCCAAGTAAAATGGTAAAAAGGGGGTTGCCTTTTTACTATCCATTGGTACCATTGATATGGTTTTATCTCAAAGTTCAAAGTTGTTATGTGAATCCTTTCCTTATCATCCATAATATTATGTAGTTCAAAACATTTCTCTATTTGATTCACCCAGGTCAAGACCTATGTTCCATAAAACTTCTTTAATTAAATATTGGAAAGGTTTAATTTAGGACCCTCGCCATAATTAACTCCACTATTAGAGTTAAATCCACTAGAAATTTGCTTATTATCGGTAGGTTATTCAACATGAATACTACCCTTATTTTCATGAGCTCCTTGCATTTTGATATCTCCTTTAGGGGGTCTCTCATTTGGAGCCTGGGAGATCATGGAAGACAAGGAATTTTTCTATTCCTTCGTAGACTTTTGTATTTCTACTTTATTTTCATCCATCTTATTTTTCATGTCATCCATCTTCTTATCCATTTCTTGAATTTGTCTTTGTGAGTTTACAAACTCATCCTTTGTTATTGACCTAACACTTAATTTGTTAAGTTGTTCCTCCAATTTGGATAACCTATTATGCATGTCCTCATTTTCTTCTTGAGTTATAGATGTGACTTTGGGAGGTTTAATTGGTGTTGACATATTCTTTGGACCCATGTAGAATACAAATAATAATAATCCTCTTTTTCCTCCTTATCACAAATTTTGAATCATCAAAAACAGGTCTTCCAAAAAACGTTATGCCAATTGTAAGTTACATACCTTTCAACTCTTAATTTGGAGTATGTTCTCTTGGTTGACCTTCCTTCTAATATATTTCTAAAATTTTGGCCCTTCTAAGTCTGAAATTTTGGCCTATAGTACTCTTATATGCCCTCTCTACAATGTCATGGGTCTGACCAAAATTTGATGTGCCAAGTGGAATTTAGGGTAACTTTCCCAAACCTTGTTGATTTTTGGCCTTTCCGGTAGAGTGAACTTGTACAGAATGCCACACACCCAATATTTGATATCTGATTTTGAAACTTGTACTAAAATTACTATAGTTTTCCCTTTTTTCCACTGCAGTTGGTCTCATGGTATTTGGATCCTCTATGAAGAATATATGATTGTTTTATCCGAAACACATGTTTGAGACTAGTTATAAGACTAGTCAAAAACCTTATCTTCCACATGGTATATATAAGAAAGTACAATGACCCGGAAGCTGAAATTCATGCCCAAGGTAACCTGATGTGTCTTCTAAACATCCTCCAAGTTTTGCTTTATGAAGTGGCCCTGAAAAAAAGTTATAGTGAAAATGCCAAGATGACTTATTTGAGGAAGAAAACCCCTAGGATCAATGCTCTTAAACCAAATGATGTGATCCAATGCCTTAAAAGTGATAAAAATTCAATGAATTACAGTCCAATTAGAGGGCGAAACCTCCTTTTACAATATATCCAACTTAGAATACAATATGAGATGAGATAAGATTATCTTAATATTATATCTCCTTAATATATATATATATAAGAGACAAAGGGGTACAATTATGATGAAGGGGTGCAATGAAGGGTTCTAGCTGACCTACACATATAACACTAGAAATGTAATAATTCAACTTAATAAGGGGTTTTATACATGAAATAGAGCTTTATTGAAAATTCCAAGATGACTTGTTTGAGGAAGAAAACCCCTAAGATCAAGGCTCTTAAACCAAATGTTGTGATCCAATGCCTTAAAAGTGATACAAATTCTATGAATTACAGTCCAATTCAGGGGGGGAACCTCCTTTTACAATATATCCAATTCATAATACAATATGAAATGAGATAAGATGATCTTAATACTAGATCTCCTTAATATATATATATATATATAAGAGACAAAGGGGTACAATTATGATGAAGGGGTGCAATGAAGGGTTCTAGCTGACCTACACATATAACACTAGAAATGTAATAATTCAATATCTAAGGCTTAATAATGGGTTTTATACATAAAATGGGGTTTTTTCTAGGCCTTAAAATTCTTCCAGGTCGACGTCAACTCATTGGTCTGCATTTTAGTATTCTGGTATGTGTATAGGAACTTCAGAGAGTCTTCTTTCCTTGTAATTCATCTTGCCCTTTCTCTTGAGCAAGTAAGCATGATGCTTACCACCAAGATTCCCTTCATCAACCAATCTGTGTTGATCATTAATCAATAAGCCACATAAAATTTTAAAGGTATAATCCTTACCATCTTCTTTGTATGCTTTCCAGTTTGTCTAGAACGTGGAATAGAACACGTCAAATAGTGTTCTCAAATTGAATAAGACCAACTCAATGAGTTGTCCATCTTTCTTCTGAAAATTATTCCCAACATTCACCTAATTTCAACTACAACTCCTTCATGTGTTCCAAGTAGTCCTCAATTCTATCGAAGGAATGAGGATCAAGAGAGATCAAATCTTTTTCTAACTGCATAACTTGGCTTTCATCAACTTTATCAAAAAAATATTTCAGTTGTTTCCAAACTTGATGAAGGAAGTTGATTCTGCTAGTATGGAACTAGATCTAATGGAAGATGTAGGTCATGATGACCCTTAAAACCTCATCCTTTTTTCCATCGACAAAAAACTTCACTTGGTCATCCATTGAGTGTGGAATCCCAGTCTTGGTATACTGCCAAAGTCCCTTACTTTTCAACGAGGTTTCCATATCTAGTGCCCATATAGCATAGTTCAGTCCATTTAGAACATTTGGGTCGATCTTAGAATCCATATTTGATATTTAAAACATTTGGGTCGATCTTAGAAGCCATATTTGATATTTAAAACATTTGATCTGATCCACGGGTTATAGTCAACAAACCACCAACCCAGATTCAATCTCAAATAGATCTAACTCAGCTAGATTTGCAGACAAAAAGTGAGGTCTAAACTAGTCGCTCTGATACTATGTTGGGATAGGTAAATGATAACAGAAGAGAGAAAAGCTTCCCTTAGAGAAATGGCGGTGTCTAAAGACACCGTTTCACTCAAGCACAAAGAAAACACTCCATAAGAGAGTGAATAATATCAGATATCCCACAATGATAGAATGATCTGTAAGGATCATCTATAAATAGGTTTGGATATGGACCAAACCAACAACCACGGGATAACATCAATTGTAAATATCCATAAAATCTGTATCTAAAATCCAAAGTGGACTTGGTCAACACATTAGTTTAGTCGATGGTCGTCTCCCAAGAATGATCGACCCCCTTGATCCAACAAGGTGAGGTTTACCAAGGAACCCAATGTTCCAACATTCCTAGCATAGTTTGGACCAGTGGTATCAAAGTGGTATGCTCGTTGTTTCTTGGTGCATGTCCCCAAAAGGTTAGGGTATTGAGTTAATTTCACTTGGAGACGACCACTCTCGTCGGCCTAGGCAACCTCCCATGACATAATAAAACAAATATGGTGGAGTAGGAGATCCTTTCAAAATGTAGCTCAAGGAATCCCTCATGTGACAATAAAATGAGATGATGGAAAACTCCATCCAGATCCTTCGACGACTACTAATGGCAAGGGAGGAAACTTCAACAAGAAACCATTTCGGAGGTGCTACATTGTTCAAGGTACAAGTTAACTTCGATATCATTTTATTTGAAGGCCAACTAGATGCAAATGATTTGGATAAATGGTTGAATTTGTTAGAAGGGTATTACTCCGTTAAAAAAAAAATCGACACTCAAAAGATCACCTTTGGTCTCCTTAAATCCCTCCCCCATGTCAATTATTGGTGGGATTGTTACTGAAAGAGACATAACGAAGATGAGTTTATGAAATTTGGGATAGGATCCACTTGGGCGGCCTTTATTGATGTCCTCAAGGAGGATTTATACCTTGTCAAAAACTATGATGACCAGTACATGAGATGGACACCTCTGCATCGGGAAAGAGACCAGACGATGCCATAGTACACTAACATCTTCCATACCTTACTCTCAAATTTGGGTATTGGAGACTCCAAGGAACACTTGTTTCTGAATTACCACACTGGCCTACAAAGGTATATTCAAATATAGATGGATTTCTTGGACATCTCCTCATTGAGATCTGCCTATCAATATGTTATCAAAATCGAGCAGAAATTTAAGAAATGGAATAAGCAGGAGTCCAGGTATCTAAATCCACAACAACAAAAGCATGGAAAAGGTGGACCTAACTCGCAAAACAAGGTACAGAGAAAGGAAGGCTAACCTCAAGACAACCAATCCAAGATGTAGACAAACAAGGGTAACGAGAAGACAAAGAATGACACTGGAAAGTGGCGTGAGTTCAAGAAAATCCCCTGGCACAACACTGATGAATGTTTCTTAAAATAGTCATTGTTGGTCGATATTAAAGAAAAAGAGTCGAACCCAAACTTGGACTATAATTTAGAGAAAGCTAAGGTAAATCATATCATTGATGTAAAACCTAGTGTTACCATCACAACTGCAAAGATCCAACTAGACGAGTAAGAGGAGCTTGAGGAAGGGGAGAGCCTCTTCCATTCACAGATGTGGGTGAAGGGAACCCCACTGCATTTTATTGTTGATAGCGAGAGCCATAAGAAATTGATCTCGACTGAGGTCGTCAAGAGATTGAATTTGATTATGATGCCACACCCCCAACCATACATCGTTGGTTGGTTTAGCCAAGGACGAGACCTTCATGTTAGCCAATAGTGCCACATGTCCTATGGCATTAATCCCTTCAAAGATGAGGTACTGTGTGACATTTCCCCACTCGAAATTTGTGATGTTATTTTAGGACAACTTTTTGTGTGGTAACGCCATGCTATTTATGAATCCCTAACCCATAGTATTATTATCACTTTGGGAGGCCATCCCTACAAGGTACTAGAGGTAGTTCTGACTACTACAATTTCATTGATCTTGGAAAAACAGTAACGGAAAGAAATCATATAGACTGGGAAGTTTCCTCTTCATGGTTCGCTCATAATGATCTGGATTATTTTCATCACGAAATGAGAGCGGATATATAATAAAGAAATGCACAGAGATATAGAAGATATCCAATAATATAACATAAATGTATCAGAGATGCAACCATAAACATAGAGATACAGTAATACACGATTTCTATTAATGAAAGAAATGTACAGAGACTGTAAAAATATAGAGTGAAAGACTCATTAGAATGGTGGCAGCTTATCTCTGAGAAGAGATGTGACGGCTACTCACATTCACCAGAAGATTATTACAATGAGGCTGTGAAGGCCTTTTTACAATACACAAAATCCAAAACCCTAACCCCGGAAGATAAAAAACCAACAGTTTTGTGGACCCCGTTTTGGGTAGTTTTGTGTATCAACTTCCCAGGGGCGTAACTTTGGCATACGATATCCATTTGGGGCACACAATAGCTCGTTGGAAATATCTATCCAAGGAATACAACTTTTGACAAAAATATCATGATGATATCTTTCAATCGGTATATGCCTAAAAAACGTCGTTTAGGGCCTCAAAATGGCTCTGGAAGTTCAGGACCCGAAAAGCTGCTAAAAAATAGTAAATTACCAAAATTGCCAGAAAATTGTTTTGAGCCAGTTGGAAAAGGTGGGTGGGCACCGATATCCACCTAGATCAATACTCCCTCCTTAGGAAGCAATGGTCTCCATTGTGTTGAGTGCCCGAGGGAGAGGGAAAAGCGTTTGTTGAATCTACATCTTGATGAGTTGCTTGCCTTGTTGGAGAAGTTGCGCTGCTTAGCTTGCGGAAGGTTGTCACGAACCTGTTGAGGATGAGTCTGTTCAAAAAGTCAAGCTACATGAGAGGAATGTGTGCAGAAGGAATCTTTGCGCTTTGTTGCAACCTTGTCGACCTGCTTCTATTGGAGAGAAGGTGCTTGGGGCGAGGTTGTAGTGGTTGCAATGTCCTTTTGTTCCCCTTTTGAACATGTTTTGAAGAAGCTGAATTTTGAAATATGAGATACTACCTTGTGGCATTGTTTAGGTGGAACAATAGTCGGAACTACCTATGGTATTTTGTAGATATGACCCCCTAGAGAAACAATGATACTACGGGGTCGAGACTCATAAACAACATGGTGTCTCCACATATATGGATGGCCCAAGAGAACATCATAGACATCCAGTGGGGCAACATCACATAATACCTCATCCTTGAAGGGTTGGATTTCGTATGACAATCAACACTGCTAGTTGACACAAAGATCTTGTCCTTGGTGAAGCCACATAATGTTGTATGGTTGCGGGTATGGTGTTGTCGACAATCCCAATTGTTTGAAAACCTATGTTGAGATGAGGTTCTTCTGGCTTTCGCTATCAACAATCAAATGCAGCGGGGTCCCCTTCGCCCACATATGTGAATGAAACAGGCACTCCCCCTCTTCAGGATCTCTTGGTTCTTCTGGTTGAATTGTTGCGGTCATGAAAATAGCAGTGGGGTCTGCGTCAATGATCTGTCTTTTACCAGTATTTTCATAATCAGATTCTGAGTTAGGGTTCGACTCCTTGTCTTTGATCTCGACCACCAATGACTATTTTGAGTGACATTCCTTAGTGTTGTGCTGGGGGATTTTATGGAACTCACACCATTTTCCAGTGTCCTTCTTTGTCTTTCCATGACCCTTCTTTTCCTGTGGCTTGGATTGGTTTTCAGGAGACTATTTGTTAGGGTCGTCTTTGTCATACTTTGGTTGTTGCAGGTTTGCAGACCCGAAATCCTGTTTGTTCTGCTACTTAAATTTCTGCTCGATTTTAACAGCATATCGATAAGCAGCACTGAGTGATGAGATGTCCAGAAAATCCATTTTAGTTTGGATGTATCTGTGTAGAGCCCCATGGTATTTCAGAACTAAATGTCGTTTGGAGTCTTTGATACCCAACTTGGTGCGCAAGGTATGGAAGGTTTTGGTGAACACTAGAACTTCTTGGCCCTTCTCTTGCCACAGTGTGGTCCATCTCATGTTCTGGTCCTCATAGTTTCCAACAGGGTAATATTATTCCTTTACCGCATCCACAAAAAAAATCCCAAGTGGGCTCAGCCCCATATATTCCAAACTCCTCTGTGGAAATTTTCTCCCAGTAAGTTTCTCACAAATGTTTGACATGGGGGAGAGATTTAAGGAGTGCGAAGGTGATATTTTCCCTGCCGAAAAAATTATGAACAGATAAATAACCTTCTAATGGATTTAACCATTTGTCTAGGGCATCCGCATCTATCTGACCTTCAAATATGGGAATATCAAAATTAACATGTACCTTGAAAGGAGAGGTGCTTCCAAAGTGGTTGTTTTATGAAGATGCACCTGTTGCTACCGACAGGCATTGAAGGATGTGGGAAAAATTCTCCATCATTTCGTCCCTCTGTCGCGTGAGAGCTTGCTCAAGCAACAGATTGATAGGATCGTTCGCTCCATCATTTTTCTTTTCTTCCACCATGGAGGGTTTCTTGGGCGTGCGAGAGAGATTCTCTTCAAGAGAGACAAGCTCAAGACCCAACTTGCTATACTCGGACCTCATCGGGGACATGCACTGAAAAATGATCAAGAGCAGCCTGCTTTGATACCACTGATCCAGATTATTTTTGGCACAAAATGAGAGCGAAGATATAATAAAGAAATGCACAAAGATATCATGGATATCCAACAATATAACAGAATCATATCAGATATGCAACCATAAACACATAGATACAGTAATACACGATTTCTATTAATGAAAGAAATATACAGAAACTGTAAAAATACAAAGTGAAAGACTTGCTAGAATGGTGGCAGCTTATCTCTGAGAAGAGATGTGACGGTTGTTGAGGAAAATATATGAATTGATCTTACTCAAGAATTTTCAGACTTTATTTGGCTAAAGTAAAGTAGACGGGAATATCACCCTATGTTTATAGCCAACAAAATATATATCCTAACTCACAAGTATTAATTACAAGTGCTTAGGCTAGTCTTTTATCAACAAAAAGCTTGCTGGAAATTCTCTTTCTATGTATTTTTCTGAACATATTAGTTGATGAAATAAATGTAAGAACAAAAGTAAAGACACCAAGATGATACTCAAGATATATGAGACATAAAGAAATTATTTATTTCATTCCAATTCACCAAAGAGTCATTCTCTTTACAAAACTTCACATAGAAATCTTGGACCAAAGTCAAACTTAGAAATCCCCGATGGAACATACAAAATGACCTCTGACAGAAAACCAAAACTGAACTCTAAAAGCTGGATCAGCTTCCCACAAATTGTTGCCCACTCAACTCTCCACAATAGCCTTTCTCAGTCATGAAAATTAATTCACAAACAGACAAGTCTACACGGACTATAAAAGATAGATCAACACCTCTGAAGAACAAGTGTCTAAATGATTTGATTCAACCCTGAATATTGTTGTCTACAATAAGACCCTACTATCACAAAAGAGAATTAGGCTATGAGGAATATATGAATGAATGAAAACTGAACTATCTCAACATCAACTCAAAGAGAAAACCTTAGCATGCCTTGTGCTTCTATCCTCCTTTGTTCCTCCCCTTACTTCTCCTTTTAACAAGTTAGAATTGAGTGAAGTAGTTGAACCAACTTATTAGTTAAGCTAACTAAAGACTCAACTAACTTTAGTTGGGGGGCGGGGTGGGGGAGTAATAATCATAATAGGGTCATAAATAAATAATAACTAGTAGGTGGGACCCCTTGTGGCTCCCTTTAGTTCATAACAATCATAATCATCATAACATAATCCATTAGTTAAGCAAACACACCCCTTGTGCCTCCCCTCAAACACATTTACTTTTGGAAATTTTAGCTCATGAAATTTGAAAATATTTCAAAATAATACTCATATATCCAAAATAAAACATGTTTTCCAAAATCCATGAAGTCCACCGTCATAAATAAATAACATAAAAATCAAAAGCCATATTTTCCAGTCTGTGAGGCAACCCTTCCTTGGTTGTTGTTGTCACCTCTTGATTTTCCTGAAATTGCCTTGGGCTGGGCAGAGCCTTTAGGATTTATCTCACTGATCACATGGGAACAATCATCCCTCAAATGAATCCGTGAAGACACGGATTTGTCAGAGTCATCGAAGGGTGAGGAAGGGGCAACAATAGTTTTGCCTTAATCAAATGCATGGTGGGATTTAGTCTTCAATCTCTTGTTGGCATGGGAGGATTGCACTGGCGAGTGGTTAGGGGTAGCTTTGGAAATGGGGTCCAAAGGTGGATGAGTAGGCAAGGTCAAGTTGGGCCAGCCACAGTGTTTGGAGACTGTCGGGTGAACAATCTCCTGGCACCCATCATTTTCAGGGACTTTAGGCTGTAAAGAGACATGAGGAGGCACAGGGATGCCGAGGGCTTGAGGGGCTTGAAAGGAGGCCTGCTAGGCCTCGATTGGACTATTCCCTACCCAATCCAATTAAAGAATCCAGCATGAAACAATTGGCCAAGCTCTTCTGAATCAACATCAAAATGTATAGAGAACCTAGGCCTTCTTGGGCCTCGGTTCCAGTTACCTCTACCTCTGTTTCCTCGGCCATGGCTTCCTCGACTGAAAAAACTCATCCTGCATGTGTAATCAATTAGGAAATAGTCTTTAAATAGCCATGCATGACAACTCTTAAAAATACAAAATAGATTTGGCTCAGAATGTATCAGGCTCATGCAATTCAATTCATAAAAATTGTTTTAATGTTAATCAACGAGCAGGGGGGTGAAAAAATGTTCAGGGATACATGAGGGGTTTGTAATTAGCGAAAATGTGATATAATGAAGGGGAGATATGTGGTCACTTCTCAATGATAATAACAATCAACCATAAGCAAACCAATAAACCTCACTACAATCCACAAAGAATTCTGCCACTTTTATCCAATCTAATAGAGAATTTCCCTTGATTGTAATCAATCTCAGAACATGGGGTGAGAAAATGAATTAGCAGAAAATGAGATAATGGGAGAAGAAAAGTTATTACTGTTCATGAGACTAATCAAGTAATCCATTACAAATTCTGTAGTAAGAAATATGCACCAACCAACAATCATCATAATTGAAAATAATTATTGTGTACTTAACTAGTTCATTGTCCAATAATAAAATATCCAACACAATGCTATCATTATAGTATTCCACACAATTTGTATGATCCAGGTGGATATTGGTGGCCACCCGCCTATTCCAATTGGACCCACACCATTTTTTCTTTCAGTTTTTCAGTTTCCTTAATTGTAGCACAATTTACTATTTTTAGCAGTTCTTCGGGTCCTGAACTTTCGGAGCTATTTTGAGGCCCTAAACAACGTTTTTTGGGCACGAATGCTTCGGCGAATATGAGTCTATTTGAAACTCGATACTCATTGTCAGAAGTGTATTCCTCGGATAGATCTTTCTAACAATGTATCATGTGCGTCAAATGGAGATAGTATGCCAAAGTTACGACCTCGAGAAATTGATGTACCAATTTACCCCAACAGGGCCCATATTCTGGCGTTTCATCTCCTAGGGTTAGGTTTTTGGATGTTAGGGTTTTCCATTGTTTCTCAGTAATATATAGGCCTTCTAGCCTCATTGTAACAGGCATTTCAAAGTCCAGTAGCCACCACATCTCTTCTCAGAGATAAGTTACCAGCGCCCTAGCTAGTTTATTTCCATTCTGTCTGTAAGCATTTTTCAATCATTTGTTATGAATGAAATGAAGTCTTATTTCCGCTGCATCTCTGCGTTTATGTGTATTTTTGTATTTCATTGTGTTCTTACATAAATCTGGATCGGTGGTATCAGAGCGGTCTTCTCGTTCTCGATCTTTCTTTGCATGTCCCCAATGAGGTCAGGGTATAAGGAGTTGGGGCTCGATCTGGTTGAACCTTTGCAAGATCAGTCTCGCAAACCCCGACGACCGCCCATGGGGGAAGAAAAGAAAGACGAGGGAGCAGGAGATCCTATCAAAATGTTGCTCGAGGAGGCCCTCGAGAAACAAAGGAACGCGATGATGGACAACTTTTCCCAGATTCTTCAACGGATTCCCACTAGCGGCGCATCGACATCCAACAGCCACTTTGGAGGCGCCACTCCTTTTAAGGTACAAGTAAACTTTGACATTCCCATATTTGAGGGCCAAATAGATGCAGATGTCATAGATAGATGGTTGAATATGTTAGAAGGATATTTCTTGGTTCATGAATTTTCCGACCGAGAAAGGATTATTTTCGCACTCCTCAAAGCCGCCCCCCATGTCAAGGATTGGTGGGAAACCTACTCGGAGCAACAGGGCGAGGGGGAACCCTATCTATTCTTGGCCACACCCACTTGGAATTCTTTCCGAGACTCCGTCAAGGAACAATATTGTCTCGTGGGGAGCTATGAGGACAAATGCATACAATGGACTACGCTGCGGCAGCAAAGGGACCAAGATGTGCATGAGATGACGAATCTGTTTCATACCCTATGCACAAAGTTGGGTATCAAATATTCAGAGAAACATTTGGTGTTAAAGTACCATAGTTGTCTGCACATATACATTCAGGAGGAAATGGAGTTCCTCAACATCTCCTCGCTTGGTGTGGTGTACCGATATGCTGCCAAGATTGAACAGAAGTTCAAACCGAAAAAGCGACACTTTGGGTCTGCGAATGAGAAGCAAGGGAAAGGTACCCCCAAACCATAGAACAAAGGACCAAGCCAAGGTGAAGCAGCCCAGGATAACCCGCCAAAGCCACAAGCAAATAATAACACCATGAAGCCAAAAAAGGACATGGGGAAGTGGTGTGAGTTCCATAAGAGCTCCACTCACAACACAAGTGATTGTCGGGCCAAGTAGTCACTGGTATCCGAGTTGAAGGCTTTTGAAATGGATGCATGCTCCGACTCTGAATCAGAACCCGACAAGGGGAATGATAGGGGGAAGCACATTATCAATGCAGAGCCCAATGCCATCGTTGCCACCATGAAGATCCAGAAGGAGGAACCAGAAGATCCTTATGAGGCAGAGTGTCTCTTCCATTCCAAGATGTGGGTAAAGGGTTCCCTGTTGCAGTTCATTTTCGACAGCGGGAGCCAGAAGAACCTCATCTCGGTAGAGGTCATGAAGCAGGTGGGCTTGTCGACCACAGCACACCCACAACCATACACCATCAGGTGGTTGCACCAAGGAAGGGACCTCTGCATCAGCCAACAATGTCGCCTTCCCTATAGCATCAAGCCCTTCACAGATGAGGTATTATGTGACATTTCTCCTCTTAATGTTTTTGATGTATTATTAGTCCAATCGTACTTGTGGAAGCGACATGCTATGTATGAGTCCAGGACTTGTTCTTTTATTATCACCTTGGGCAATAAGATGTACAGGATACCGGAGATAGCACCGCCTACCACCATCTCTTTAGTTACTTCTAAACAATGCAGTAAGCTCATTTCCAAAACCAGGAAATTTGGTTTCCTGATGATTCGCTCTCAGGGAAAGAGGAAGACTGTGGCCATGACCTCCAGACAGGGCCCTGCTGCACGAAAACAACAGATGGATAAGGTCGTGGAGGAGTACGAGGACATCTTCACCTCCCCCACAGGGGTGCCTCTACACTGCCAGGTCAAGCACCCCATCGATCTGACCCCAGGTGCGTCGCTGCCCAATGGACCCATCTATCGGTGCTCTGTTCTGGAGAATGACGAAATCAAGAGGCAGATATAGGAGCTATTGCAGAAAGGTCACATCCGACTGAGTTCATCACTCTGTGGGATACCGATCATGTTGGTGCAGAAGAAGGATGGAACTTGGAGACTTTGCATTGACTATCGGGCACTGAACAAGATCACTGTTCAGAATAGGTACCCGATCCCATGGATTGATGACCTTTTGGACCAACTCAAGGGGGTGAAATATTTCAGCAAGATCGACTTGAAGTCGGGGTATCACCAGGTACCAATCGAACCCTCTGTTGTGTGGAAGATTGCCTTCAAATCCAAGGAGGGCCTTTTCGAATGGTTGGTCATTCCATTTGGGTTGACGAATGCCCCTGCAACCTTCATGAGGCTAATGGACGACATCCTATTGTCATTCACCAACTCATTTTTAGTGGTGTACTTGGATGACATTCTAATCTTCAGCCAAACTTGAGAAGAGCACCTCCACCACATCCCTACAGGTCCTCCAAACACTACGACAACACAAGTTGTGTGCCAATTTGGAGAAATGCACTTTTGGAATGACCCAGGTTCATTATCTGGGATACATTATTGATGAGCGGGGGGTGCATGTGGATCCAACAAAGATAGAAGTCATTCGGGATTGGCCATCCCCAACCACCCTAACAGAGCTCCACAGCTTTTTAGGTCTTGCCAATTTCTACTGTAGGTTTGTGTTGGGATTCTCTCATATCACTTGGCCCTTGAGTCAAGTCACCAAGGGAGCAGCTAAAGAAAAATTCTTTTGGTCTGAATCTCAACAGAAGGCATTCAGAGAGTTGAAGCATTGCCTCTGCTCTGCACCAGTGCTCACATTACCAGACTTACAACAACCATTTGAGATTGAGACAGATGCCTCTGACTATGCCATTGGGGCAGTCCTTACTCAACATGGGCATCCAGTGGCATATCATAGTGAGACACTTTTCGACACAGTCCGGAAGTATCCCACTTATGACAAAGAAATGTATTCCATTTTGCAGGCTTGTCG
>ML778824.1:526058-544429 GCA_009831015.1 Picea engelmannii | reverse complement strand
ACACCCCTTGTGCCTCCCCTCAAACACATTTACTTTTGGCAATTTTAGCTCATGAAATTTGAAAATATTTCAAAATAATACTCATATATCCAAATAAAACATGTTTTCCAAAATCCATGAAGTCCACCGTCATAAATAAATAACATAAAGTTCAAAAGCCATATTTTCCAATCTGTGAGGTAACCCTTCATTGGTTGTTGTTGTCACCCTTCATTGGTTGTTGTTGTCACCTCTTGATTTTCCTGAAATTGCCTTGGTTTGGGTAGATCCTTTAGGCTTTAGCTCACTGATCACATGGGAACATTCATCCCTCAAATGCATCCGTGAAGACACAGATTTGTCAGAGTTGTCGGAGGGTGAGGAAGGGGCAGCAATAGCTTTTCCTTTATCAAATGCATGGTGGGCTTCAGTCTTCAATCTCTTGCTGGAATGGGAGGATTGCACTGGCAAGTGGTTAGGGGCATCTTGGGAAATGGGGTCCAAAGGTGGAGGAGCAGGCAAGGTCAAGTTGGGCAAGGCACGGTGTTGGGAGACTGTCGGGTGAACAATCTCCTGCCACCCATCATTTTCAGGGACTTCAGGTTGTAAAGAGACATGAGGAGGCACAAGGATGTCGAGGTCTTGAGGGGCTTGGAAAGGAGGACTTTCAAGCCTCGGTTGGACTATTCCCTACACATATCCAATTAAATAATACAGCATGAAACAATTGGCCAAGCTCTTTTGAATCAACATCAAAAGGTATAAAGAACCTGGGCCTTCTTAGGCCTCGGTTCCAGTTACCTCTACCTCTATTTCCTCGGCCATGGCTTCCTCGACTGAAAAAACTCATCCTGCATGTGTAATCGATTAGCAAATAGTCTTTAAATAGCCATGCATGACAACTCTTAAAAATCCGAAATAGATTTGGCTTAGAATGTATCAAGCTCATACAATCCAATCCATACAAATTGTTTTAATGTTAATCAACGAGCAGGGGGGTGAAAAAATGTTCAAGGATACATGAGGGGTTTGTAATTAGTGAAAATATGATATAATGAAGGGGAGATATATGGTCACTGCTCAATGATAACAACAATCAACCGTAAGAAAACCAATAAACCTCACTACAATCCACACATAATTCTGCCACTTTTATCCAATCTAACACATAATTCCCCTTGACTGTAATCAATCTCAGTACATGGGGTGAGAAAATGAATATGGGATACATGAAGGGTTTTTAATTAGAGGAAAATGAGATAATGAGAGGGGAGAAGAAAAGTGATTATTGTTCATGAGACTAATCAAGTAATCCAAACAACATTCTGTAGTAAGAAAGATTCACCAACCAACAATCATCATGACTGAAAATAATTACTGTGTACTTAACTAGTTCACTGTCCAATAATAAAATATCCAACACAGTGCCATCATTAAAGTATTTCACACAATTTGTAAGAGGTTATGTTCCCTTTATTCGCACATTTTGCATTTTATAATAGTCAACAACAACACTCATTTCCAATCTATAATCATTAACATCCATCGATGCCATATGTTTCTTTAATCCACATCTATATTAAAAATCATGTCTCCAAAATAATAATGAAATCAGTATTACTGCAATAGAGTCCTCAAAAATGAAATGATGTTTGTTCACATATATATATATATGCAGTAAAATAACTAAATTGTCACGCCTGAAATGACAATTTATTATGTAACCAACAGTCATCATTTAGACACAGGCTATGCAAAAGTAAATTTCTGAAACCATGTAACCATGCCACTATAAAACAAAACATATCAATGTGACTTAAAAGTCGAGCCAAATATCCAACACGACTGTCATCAACAGTGATCGATTGCAATAAATAACGCTCTTAAAACTCAGTGGGAATCACAGAGCATAAAATAAGTCATCCACACCACACACGATGCACAACTGAGAGAATTCCACAGTGTAATATTTCCAGTAATCGCACAGCAACATATGACCACAACCCAACTCAAAACATCATATACAGGATGCGGCCTATGTGAGTGACCATGAGCATTCGTGAACAAGGTCAACCATCAACCAAATCACCATAAGTGAAAAACTAGTGACTGTACATTTACCAACAATTCGACACTGTGGTAAGAAAAACCAATCAATCAAACAAGTCATGGTAACTGTGTATATCCACACGCCCAATCGAAACGGGCAGAGGCCCTTTCATTAGAAACAACTAAGTTCTTTGACATCAGGCTGGTGACTGTGACTTTTTAGAGGTGCAAATTGGCAATGCCAGGCTCACACTATTCTCACAGAGGCAGTGACGAAAATTCGTACCAACTGACTGCTATACGACCAACGGGTGAACCCACATTCGAAGTAATAGACCATAATAATTTTAACAGGCTTGACAAACTCCCTATGCAACTCCATTCTAGAGGGTTAAGGGTTTGCACAGTAGCCATCACAGGAGGAAAGGCACCAACTATAGTGAAACTTCGAATCTAAAGGCGTACGCACAAGGAGGACTATGACGCTTCTGTACGGAAGGAAGTTCCTTGATAGGGTCGAACAAGAAAATAGGGCTCTAGTTAAACCCAAGAATCGCTAAGACAACCATCCAGGCATGATTGAAAAACCCTTTAACAAAACGCAGTGCTAACAAAATCTATTACCAAGGGAGACCACCAACTCTGATGAACTCAAAAACAATTATAAGCATAACAATCCATTTTCCATTCAAAACCAAAATTCCACATCGTTGTAGCACTCGGGACAAAAAAAACCCACACAACTGAGCCAAAAATATTTCATAACCAGAGTGAAGTGGAAAATGGCCAAAAAATACATACATGTTAATCGAAAACCTTAAGACGAGAGGTGGCCAAGTAGTTTCACCCTGCTAAAAATACAGAGCGTGAATACAACAACCAGATCAAACAATAGTCCGATTAGGGTGGCGGCCAATGGGAAGGGTAAAGGTGACATACAGTAAACGTCGTCTCCACCCATATCTTATTTACTCCACAGTACATGCCAACGATCCCCCATTAACACCATTAATCAATCCATGCATCGAGAATATCAACCATTTAAACCATAGCATAATCCAAGTTCCACATAACAATTCAACCATTTGTGTGGTTACCTTGCCAAATGCGCTACCAATCTTCATATTCCCAATATAACTCAAATAAATCCCAGGATCACTATACAATCTAAGAGATCATGTATAGAATCATCCCCGATAGCGTGATCAACATCAACCTGAACCATAGCATATTCACCATAAAAATCGCAAATCCATTACTCCCATGAGCCACCAACGTTTATAACATATGTATATCAGCTACTGATCCCATTAACCATTGCATTATCACCTTTCCAAAATGCACCACCAAAATTTCCATCATATGCATATATCAAAAATGTAATTTAACATTTTTTTATAGCCATTTCCTTGTTAGCTAAGGTTTAACAATAATCAACAAATATTTTATGCATGTATTATTACAGAACTAGGCTCCTTTGCACTCATTGTAATGCTTTGCCTTCTTCAAAACTGCCCTTCATGTGACTTTACTAACATGTTTGTTGTGCAGGTGCGAGAAGGAAAAATACCATATATGAATAGCAGGTTGTAGTATCCTGAAGGGACAACATCTCAAAGATTAACTCATATCAATGACAACCATATTAGCATCAACCATGTAAACTCTTGTAGCACATCATCATAACATCAAAATGAACATATTTGCTCTTAAATAATTCAAGGGGGTCCCACCTACTAGTATTATTTAGTTTTATAATAATATATTTAGCAACACTTTGCGGGAAGAATTACGTTGACGTTTTCAATCGTCGACAACGGCTACTCACATTCACCAAAAGATGATTACAATGAGGCTCTGAAGGCCTTTTTACAATACACAAAATCCAAAACTCTAACCCCGGAAGATGAAAAGCAACAGTTTTGTGGACCCCATTTTGGGTAGTTTTGTGTATCAAATTACTGGGGGTGTAACTTTGGCATACGATCTTCGTTTGGGGCGCACAATAGCTCGTTGGAAAGATCTGTCCAATGAATACAACTGTAGATGAAAATATCACGACAATATTATCTAACCGGTAGATGCCCAAAAAACGTCGTTTAGGGCCTCAAAACGGCTCCAGAAGTTTAGGACCTGAAAAACTACTAAAAATAGTAAATTACCAAAATTGCGAGAAAACTGTTTTGAGCCAATTGGAAAAGATGGGTGGCCACCGATATCCACCTGGATCACATAAGGTGAATGACCACCACAGCTTCAACACAAGGTCTTTGTACACATCAAAAACAGGTGGGCAAGCTTGTAGAGGAATACATTGACGTCTTTTCTTCACCTATAGGGGTGCCTTTGCACTGTCGGATCAAACATCCCATTGATTTGATACCTGATGCTCCATTTCCCAATGGTCCAACATATAGACAATCCCTTCTAGAGAATGAGAAAATAAAGTGTCAAATTCATGATCTCATCCGAAAGGGCCACATTCGATCGAGCTCCTCACCTTGTGGGAGCCCAATTGTGTTGGTGAAGAAGGAGGATGGGACATGAAAACTCTGTATTGATTTTAGAGCCTTGAATAAAATCACTATCAAGAATCGATACTTGATCCCCTACATTGATGATATTCTTGATCAGCTCAAGGGTGTCAAATTCTTCAACAAGATAGATTTGAAGTCAAGTTATCGCTAGGTTTCGATATAACCAATTAATGTATGGAAGACAACCTTCAAATCTAAAGAAGGCCTCTTTGAGTGGTTAGTCATGCATTTTTCCTTGACTAATTTTCTAGCTACATTCAAGAGGATGATGGATGACATCTTATGGTTGTTCACAAACTCTTTTGTGGTGTTCTATTTGGATGACATCCTCATGTTATGCCAGACCTAGGTAGAGTAGTTGTAGCACGTTCAACAGGTCCTAAGCACCATGTGGCAACACAAGTTACACGCCAACTTGGAGAAACGCTCAATAGACATGCAGAGAATATGATACTTAGGATACATCTTGGATGAACATGGGTTGCATGTGGACTCTACTAAGATCCAAGTCATTCACAATTGGTCAGTCCCAACGACTATGATAGAGATCCACAGCTTCTTGGGCCTTGCCAACTTCTACCATAGGTTTGTGTTGGGGTTCTCTCATATATCTTGGCCCTCAAGTCATGTGACTAAGGGGGGAGCTAAAGCTAATTTTTCCTAGTCAGAATCACAACATAAAGAAAAGTTTTCCACCAAACATAGTCACGATTGTGTTTTTGTGGTTGTCAATCGGTTCTCTAAGATGGCCATTTTGACACCTTATTAAAAGAGTATCATAACCTACTACTAAACTCTTCTTTTCACATGTTTGGGTTCATTTTGGGCTAACCGGGACCATCATTTCAGATAAATATAGCAAGTTCCTTGATACCTTCTAGTGCAACCTATGGTCTCTCGTGGACACCAAGTTGACCAAATTGACTTCCTTCCATCCCTAAATAGATGGCCAAACATAAGTGGTCGATTGGATGATTGTGCATATCCTATGCATGTACAACTCCAAGAATCCATGTACACGGGGCAAGTGGCTCCCATTTGTTCAAGGTAGCTATAAGATATCCCTCCACAACTCTATTGTCCACAACCCTTTTTAGGTGTGCTTGGGTTTCTAGCCATTGGCCCCCATTGATGTAGCTCTGCCCATTCCATATTCTCCACTGGAGTCCTCCCATGCTCTGACTGAGGAAAAAAAAGCAACCAAATTTTTTGAACGGATCCAACACCTCCAATAACAGGTTCATGATATCTTCGAGAAGGCTAATGCCACGTATAAGTATTGCTATGACCAACATTTAATTTCTCACAAGTTTAAGGTTGGCGACAAGGTGTGCTTGTATTTGCAAAAAGAGCACCTCATAGGCCCCCACATGAAGCTCAGGCCACTTTGATATGGGCCTTCACCATCACCAAGGTTGTGGGTCATAATTTTTTTGAATTGAGTATTCCTCCTTTTCTTGGCTTGCACCCAATATTTAATGTGGAGTTGCTTCAACCATACTTCCCACCTCTATTGAACACCTTGAAGGTGGCTAAGAAATTTTCCCCTACATAACTCAATCATGACTCCATTGCATAGGATCCAATGGATCAAATCATGGACACCGAGATGAAGGGAACCCACCAATAGAACATACAACTCTATCGTGTTGTCAAAGTAGGACAACTCCTTCATCAAGACAAGTGGCTCACCAATGTTCAGATTCAACAAAAGTTTCCCCATCTCTTGAGGCAACTTGATGCAATGTGGACGATTTCTTCCTAAGGGGGGGAGATTGATCTAGGTGGATGTCTATGGCCACCCACCTCTTCCATTGACTCATCATGGTTGTACATCTTGGCCATTTTTGTTATGATTTTCGAGTCCTAAAATTTCAAGGTCATTTTGAGGCCCTAAATGATGTTTTTTGTCCATTAGGGGGCCTAGGGTTTCCATCGGATTCCCAAGCCCAACCAATAATTATACTTCTTGATTACATATTTCCAACAAGCTACTAAATGCCCCAAATGGAGATTTTATGCAAAAGTTGTGCCCCCGGGAAGTTGACACATCAACTAGCCATCTCAAGGCCCACAAACCTTTTGTCTCTTCACCTCATAAGGTTATGGTTTTGGACCGTTAGGGTTCTTTCTTTATGTTAAAAGGACATTCTTGCATCCCATTGTATTAGCTTCTTGTGAATGAGTGTAGTCGACATCTCTTTCTCTTCAGAGATAAGCTACCACCATTCTAGCTAATTTATGTTCTACAATATTTTGCTATTTTATTCATTAACAAAAGTTTGGTGTCATTGTATTTATGTGTTCTCCACTACATTCATGTTTGTATCTCATTTTGTTCCCAATATAATCTGGATTACATGTTATGTTATTATATATAGAATATGTTAGCACCAAAGAAGGCAATTGCACCACATTAAGTATGCCAAATAATGTTATGGATATAAACAAATTAATCTAATTGCTTACCAAAGAAAATTCCTAATCCTGGATAATCATGTGTGGTGTATGCACATATTCCATACAATGTAAAACATCTCATTGCCATTATGGATCCTTGATACATCATATACATGTGTCATTTCCCATAATTGCTTCAATTTGTCGATCAATGGTTGGAGGTAGACATCCATTCTCTTCACTTTTTTTTTACTAGGGACTATAAGATCCAACATAAGATGTTCATTCTCCATAGGAAACCGTGGGGGGGTATTCTTATTAATCACTACAACTAGCCAAATATAATAGTTGGTGTTTTGGAGGGAATATCGATTAACTCCATTCATAGTTATGCTTAATCTAAGGCTTCATACTTCATCCTTGAATTTATCAAGCCATGTATCCTCTATATTCTTATTGGCTATTGAATCCAATTGGATCCACATAACTCCTGGTTCACTTCTTTGTTAGGCATGCCACCACTACAATGTGACTAATTCTTTGCAATGAAAGAGGCTTTGAATCTTTGGGATTATAAGCATGTGCCTAAATATATTATGAGGAGGACCATGTGCCTTACCCTTTTTCTAAAAAAAAATCTAGTCATTGTCATGTCTACATTATAGACATATCTCTGTGTCTGCATATTAGCCTCTATACATAATATAATCATTCAAATAAGTGTGAAATGATATGTACTCAACGCCTAACCTTTTTAGTAGTTTCTTCGCCTCTTTCCAACTAATGGGAAGACATTATCACTTGGAAATACCTTATCTTTGAGTAACCTACAATTAGTGGGCAATATAAATGTACATTATCATTAAGCATGCATAAAATCCCTTTTCATTGTTGATTGTGTGACAAGATTTGTTAAAATATATGGGACTTAATGGTTAGTTACCCTAGTAGTGGTGAGAAACATGCATTTAATATACCATACATGCTTTCAAGTTGTACAATAGCATTGTTGTCCCTAGTTAGGTATAGCTTTACCCATGCCCAAAGAGACATGTGTGGAAGTAGATTTCAAGTTTTAGAATAAGGTATAGGTGATATGAGTGTCATCCGATAGCTCATCTTGTTAAAATGCATTTAACAACATTTCCTCCATGGATTGGGTATCCCATAACAAATCATCCATATCAAACTCTATATCATTGTCTTCATCCCCAACATCTCAAGAACCATTGTTACTATAGACGTTCTGAATTGGTGACTTGGGACATAGTGGGAATAGAATATGTGGTTGTCTCAACCATGCTTCACATGCTTCCTCTTCAAGTTATGCTTTTTTAGCGACCTTCTTTCGAGTTGAAATTGTAGCAAGGTGCAATGATAGATGGTAGACGGGTTTCTCATGGTCAGAATTTTGATTAAAAAATATTGAACATTAAATCAATGACATTAGTAAACACAATGCATTTGGTATGTTAAAAAATATACCAAACACCCCTAGATGGGGTGTCATCGAGCCTTTAAGACATGACGCAAGGACAAGGTAGCTATGGGGCAGCCACTTGGCGCCTTGCTTCTCGAGTCGGGATGTGGGAGGTCGTCACCTGGTGGTCGCCCGCCCAGGGCATTCATAGCCCATCACACCCAAAGTGTGCTCAAAGCTGGAGCAGTTTCTTGATACAAAAAAGGATGGGAGAAGTAATTAAATCCTAGTACTATTCCATTAACACGGCACAAACAACCATGAATGCACTCGAGCATAAAGTTTTATGGGAACCTAGCGAGGCAGGGGATGAACATTTCACTGGTTTCTTTCATTGGAGGCACAATAGCATAAAAGGAATACTCTTGCTCAGGATGCTATGTCTCAAGAGTCTTTCCCCTTCCAACCCTGTCATGTCAAGGCAGTGTGGACGCCCGAAAAGAGGTTGTGGAGCCCACATTCCAGTGGGCAAACCTATTGTCATAATCGATTGCAGTGAAGTCAGTCCAGGAGGAAAAAAAACGCTCTAGAACCCCTTCTCAAGGCTCGACTCAACAATAGGACAATGACCACACTCCCTCTAGTAGGGGATGTAAAATTGAATGGTTTGATAAGAAAGGAAGGTCTCTGGGTTATGCCGCAAAATCTCTACCAGGGTGGACTTCTTCGGACAGCCCACAACCTAGCCAGGATTATGACTATTCACAGGGTGACCAGGATTCCACCTCCTCCCAGTGGGTAGATGGGTGCCCCTCAGAGGCTGCCTCCATGGAAAAACAACAAATTCATAATGAAGAGAATTCCCAATGAATTCTCGAGGCAGTGTCAAACACTCAACAATTAATTTTCGAGTTGCGCAATGAGGTGTAGGACGTGCATTTTTCACCTGGAGTTGTTGGATCGACGTCTCTCTCTAGCTATGGATGATAAACAAGAACACGAAAAGGATCCTATACTCTCGATGGACGTTGCAATGAAGCCCATCCTCCTCTGTCTGAGCACCAAAGTTCACCCTGTCTAATGGTTATAAGGTATTGTTTCTAGTTCTTAGTTTTCTATGTTTATGATGGTCCAATTCTGGCCTTAGTCTTTCTCTACGCATTGATAGAAATGCATTTTGTATATGCCATTTTTGGTTTTGTATTATGTATGGAAACATGCAAGAACGTGCTTGATGAATCCACTGGGACAGAGTCGGTTTCCCAAGGTGGTGGCTCTGCCCCTGGGGAACCAAACAATTATGTGTAACATTATTTCATAACATGCAATACAAACCCTCTTACTTACAAAAAAAATAAAAAACATTAGACCAAACATTTATTAGAAGCATGAAATTTGTATTCCAATACACATGCAACCAACCACTTTATAAAACAAATGTCAAATTAATCTATAAATTTACATTAATCATCGTTGAAAATCCAAAAATACAATTACTCAATGACCTTTGTATTACCCCACAAGGGGACATCTAAAGGTAGTCCAAATGCAT
The DNA here is from genome assembly GCA_009831015.1 of Picea engelmannii. Classification (NCBI taxonomy): domain Eukaryota; kingdom Viridiplantae; phylum Streptophyta; class Pinopsida; order Pinales; family Pinaceae; genus Picea; species Picea engelmannii. The sequence continues at coordinate 534,492 of ML778824.1, read as the reverse complement.
GCCACCTTTGATGAGAGGTCAATGATGTACAAAAGTTATAGTTTATAAACAACTCATCACTAGGAGACAAACTAAGCATTGCACGGACAACACTAAATTAGGATGCCTTCCCTTTCATAAAGAACTCCGTCATTGGAGCGTTCCTCAAACGAACAATTTTCACTGAACAATGAGCACCTACAACTATTTATTAACCCCGCAATGTTTCCATGGGTGCTAAACATGGAAATGTATATTTGTATTTAACAATATTCAAGTAATCAAACCAATTAGAAAGAGGACCACAAAATGGCATAAGTGTTATTGAATGTTTGAGAGGAATGAACACATGTGAAAGGATAAACAACCCCATATTTGCAACATCCATTTTAGATAAGGTAATCATGTAATTATTACCACAAAAGAATTCCCTGGGTAGCTCTATTAACTGTGAGAAATGGTCAATGAGACTTGTGAGACTTGCAATAGCAAAAATGTACAATAACAAAAAAAATCATTAAAAAAGTATTATTGCTAAACACGTTTTTCTAGGATATGTATATATTAGTCCAAAAGATTACCAAATTAATATCTCTACTATATTTTCTTTCATATAAATATTAATACATTTTTTATTGTGCTTTTAGTTTTTCAAGAAGATTAACAAAATTCAAGTGAATGAATGATGTGATATTTGAAACATGCATGTAGGGATGTCGAAACAAGTCTACAAGGAGATGGTCGATGAAATGAGAACAATTGAATCATAGAAGGAGATATGCCAACAACAATGTGCATCAAACGTATGTAACCATTTTTTTAATTATGTGTAATCAAAGAGCTTAATTATCTCATAAAATACTAATTAATTGTTTTGTTATTGTGGGAAAAAAGGAACCCATTCAACATGTAAGACAAGACAACAAGGTTGATTGCAAATTTTGTAAGTACTTACAATTTCATTTCTTAACATTTCATATTTGTTGCAATGTTTATATTTTAATTAATTTACAATCATGGATAGATATTTTCTAATAGGTGCTAAAGTATAAAGAAGAGTCGTCCGAACATTTGATTGACATTGGATTAAATATAGATTGTGAATATATGTTGGAGTATAAAGGGTCAATCAACAATTTGTAAGTAGCCATGTTGTTCTACTTCCCTTATTTAAAATTGATGGAACAACAAGAAACCTTTTATTATATATATGCTTTGTCACGATGTATGAAAGTCGCGAGAAATGAACTATGGAGTGGAGCCAACAAAATATTTTTTGAGAGACAATAATGACTTCAAAATAATGTGTATTGTTTATGAATAATGCATTGCTATGGTACACTTTTCAATTTATGCAATCAAGTATATTATACTATAAAATAAAATATACTAATTACACGTTTTTTTCTCAATTGAAAAAGTCCACTCCTTCTCTATATTTCAAAAAAGAGTACATTTGTATACCATCTAAGCATGTTGAAAAAACAAGACTGAAAGAAAAGCTATACCATAATTGATCAATGATTACCTATATCTCTTTGTTACCTAAAGTGAAGGGGAAATATGGGAAGACTACTATAAAGCAAATATACTCATTACACCTTTTTTTTTCTTTTCTTTTTTCCAACTGAAAAAAGTCTACTCCTATATATTTGAAAAAAGTGATTTTTTATACAATCTAAGCCTACTAAAAAAAATACGATCGAAAGAAAATATACTCCATTGTTTCCCAATGTGCAAGGTAAAGATGAGTTGACTATGAAATTTCTCATAATAAGCAAAAGCCTGAGGGCTAAAACCACACAAATATTTCCACCTTCCTTGATTGAAGCAAGACTGAAGGCTTCTAGACTAGCCTGAGCATCAATATGTCATTTGGGAGGAGCTAGATCCTCCCTCCTCAATTAATAAAGTGCCTTCAAGAAGGTATAGAACATCCTTTGCAAGTTAATATGCCTCAGAGTTTTTATCATGGAAACTATGCGCAAATGAAATGCTTCAAAAAGTGTTGGCCAATTCCTTAACCCCTCTAACTTTAGCTTGATGGTAGATGTTTTGGACTCGAAGTTTGCATGTCGATCATCCTATTACAATGTTTGAATCCTGGAAAATTTCTATTTCAGATATGCCCCTCTCTTTTTCCATCTAAATCAGTGTGCTTGCAGCGACTAACTCGGCTTGGTTATTTATTGTTGTTCCTAAACCAAGCTTGAAGCTTGCCTTATTTCCATCTATCCACTGTATCCATCCTCCCACTCCACTTCTTCCTAGATTTCTTCTAGTAGCTCTACAAAAACAACCTTAATCCATACCAGGCCTTCTAATAGGTGATGTTATTTCCCTTGGAGGCTTTTGTTGACAGATCGTTGTGCCCTTCCCTAAACTAGCCTTGAGCTTGTGGAAAACCTTTGTTGGGTTGTATTTTATGTTCTTAGAGATGGCTGCATTTTTGGGCTAACCATATGGACTATAATACCTAACCTGGAAATGTAAGGACTTCCTCTTTTGGGCCACTTGACCTATTGATAAAATCCTACTCCAAATAAACCCCCACCCACCTACCTTTTGTTGAGGGAAGGCTCCTTGAAGCACTCCAAATTTCCTTAGAAAAATGATATTCGAGAAGCAAATGCTTCACCAATTATCTATCTTCCTCGTAGAGAGAGCATTGACATGGTCCTTTCCAACGTTATTTTAGGTCTAGTCAAGTGAAAAGGATTTATTTTGGTGGAGTTTAAATCTTCCATAGCTAAGTCCACTACCAAGGTGAATCCTCTCTTGTCATGGATCAAACCTTGTTGAATAGCCCAAATTTACTAAGTAGATCCTTGAATATGATTGCCACCCCAAATGATAGTGTCGTCTTCTTCTTGTATCTTAATTCCTAATTTAGTGAGAAGCGCTTTAAACTTGATCCCTTGCTCTATCTGTGCCCCGAAGATGCCTAATTGGAAGTTGAGTTTCCAAACCTAGTCCATATGTTGATGAGATAGATGGAGGCCTAGGTTAAGTAGGGAGGCGATGTTTCTTGTTGTGAAATCCTCCAATAGCTCAGTTGGAATTTTGTATTCAACATATTCCCCACCCACAAATTAATGGCTATCCTCATTGAACTTCCATTACCCACCTTCCAACATAAATATTCCCTTATGATAATATAAGTTGCTTGTAATTCCTTCCAAAATTTGAGACTCTTTATTTCCCGAGAAATTGATTGGTGCATTTCATCCATTCCTCTACAAAACTTGACACTATGCACTTTTGGATTATAATTTGTATCCATATCCCCTACTTTGAGAGCAACTCCCAACCTCCTTTAGATGCTAGAGTAGTGACAAAGAACTACATATGCTTAGTTCCCCATCCTCCTAGATCTTTTGGCTTCGAAGAAGATTCCCAACTTATCAATGGTTGCCATTTTTTTTTTCTTTATTTCCTTTCCAAATAAATGTGAAAATGATTTACCTATTTATTCTCAAAATCTATTTGGGGATGTTGGCTAGACACATCCAAACGACTGGGATTACATTTAATATACTTTCGATTAGTACAATCCTCCATGCCATATAAATCCATTTATGTGTTGAGTGATCACTTTTTCCCTTAAACCTATCAAAAATCCATGTCCAATCCCTCTATCCATAACCATCCAACTTCAATATGAATCCTAGGCATGTAAATCTTTCATTGAAATCTAGAACTGCAAATGGGAGGAATCTCGATATCATCCTCCTTTGGGATTGGTTCACTTCGTTGAATCTAACAGAGGCCTGATAAATATTGATCTCCATTCTCGTGGTAGAACAAGTTGATAAGTCCCCCTACTGTTATTTTCTCTACCATTTCTCTATTTCCAAAAAGAATTAAGCCTTCCACAAACATGAGGTGGGTGACTATGGCTCCTTCATCTATCTCAATTCACTTTAATTCCCCCTCTTCCACTTTTGCTTAATTGTAAGGCTAAGACCTTACTCTACCAATAGGAAAAGAAGCGGTGAGAGAGGAAAACCTTGGAAAAGGCCTCGAGAAGGGTGAATAAAATTTGATGTTGATCCATTGATTAAAATTGCATACACCACCGAGTTAAAGCAAGACTCCATCCAAAGGATCATGGGGTAAGAGAACCTAACTTGCATTAGAATAAGTCTTAGATACATCCAATTGATACGATCAAATGCCGTTGTCAAATTTACCTTTGTTATAAAAGCCTTCTCGTGCCCTCTTTTCACCGAGTGCAAAACTTCTTGGTTGGATCTAATAGCATCGTGAATATCCCTACCTTCTAGGAATACCATTTGTTCTTGGGATATCACTCTTGAAAGAATTGGCTTCAATCTTCAGGCAATGTTTTTTGCAATCAACATATATATGCAATTGCATATTGAAATTGGCCTAAATTCTCCAAAATTTGATGGTTCACTTACCTTTTGGATTGTTTTTTTTGTTTGTTAATTGGTCCGGACCTTCTTGGCATCGGGATTAACCTTTGTCTTGAGAAACCACGACTCAGGGGCATCTAAGCCGTCAAAATCACCCAGGGATCGCACCCGGCCTGAGCCACACCAACCCTTAACATGGTTGGATTTTTTGTCCCCACAGGTTTCGAACCGGTGACTTTTCAACACGGAGTGGCTTAACAACACACTCCATCACCGACTTTCCTACACCTCAGGGACAGTGCAATTGAAGGATATGGGGGTGGGCTTTGATACACTTATGTGTGCACGGGTCACGATACCATTTAATATGGTATCTCTGGGTGCAACCATACGTTCGACCATTACCTCAAGGTGTCCCCATGGCTCCAGGTAAAGCCCTCACAAGAATTGAACCTTGCCCAATGGTGAAAAACTCCTCGCTTTCCACCATTGGATCCAACCCCTTTGGGCCTTACCTTTTGGATTGTTACTGTGAAGGCTAAGCTAAAATCCTACAACACCCTTCCATTTCTTCTTGACTCTTCCAAAACCTCTTTTATTTCCAACCCTATGATGTTTGAAAATCCTTTGAAGAACTCAATCAAGAAGCCATCCAAGACCAAACTTTTCTCACTTTGTAGATACTTCACAAACTGGCTCAGCTTCGTCATTTCAATTGGTCTGAATGGGTCCTCATTTTCCTTAGCTTATATCCATCTTGGAAAAACCATCACCATTAACAAGACATCCCTTATGATTTCTTTGTTTGGCTAAGAGTAAGATTGCTTATAGTATGAAGAGGCTACTTTGCTTATGTATTCAAATGATTCACAGATCTCCCCTCTTTCATCCTTGATTCTCCAAATTTGGTTTCGAGTTTTGCTTGCTTCTAGACAAAAGTTGTGTTTTTATCTCTTGCTTCCAACTAGATTCGTAGGCTCTTCATTCTCCATCTAATCTCCTCCCATGCTAACAAGTCATTATTGTTGCCACTAGGTCTTGTAATTATTTGATTTGTTCTTAGAGGAATCCTATTTCCTTTGTTGCATGTTGAATGCTTTCAATCTTGCCTTCCACATCCCTTATATTTTGATCAAAATTTTTGAACTTGCTGCTTGCCCACTCCTTGGATAATGTTTTTATTATGATGAGATTTCTCTRCAGACATTTTKTTGCAGAGCCTCCCTACCCTTGTTTGAATGAGATCTAGTTCTTTATGATTAGGTCTCTATACTCAAGGGAATCCAGTTGGAATGGATTCAACTTGAGGGGAAAGGATGATATTTGATTATTGGTTCCCARCTCTAGGATCACTATGGCATGGTMAGATCCCATGTATGCTTCTATTGTGGATCAAAAATTCATTTTCGAGGAAATGAACTCCTCCTTCACAAGACATTTGTCTAGTATTTTGTCGATGTAACCCTGTCCTGGGTGCTTGTTTGTCCATGTTGGAGTGAGGCTAATTGGTTCCATCTCATTAACATTCCTCCTAAATGTACTTGAGCACTAGTGCACTCAAATTTCCAACTTGGGAAGTGTTTCCTCGAAGATAACATGCACCCCTTTTGTTGTAAGAAAAGTATTACCAGCTTGTGCAAGGTTATTACCCTTCAAAGGGAACAAATCTTTTGGGTGGTTCCCAATCCCCTATTGTTGATGAAGAGAAATATCATTGAGGAGGATTTGATGGGGTTTTTCTTGTTCTAAGTACCCCTACTATTGTTAGTTGTTTTCCTTATTGAACTTCCCTCTCTATCGATGTTAATGCCAATGTTGCATTTGCTCTTCTCCTTGATGGTTTCCTACTTTCATCTAGCTCTAGATCTTCTCCCATATCCCCTTCCATGAAATGGGGAGCTCCTCTCCCTCACTTTTCTTTTCATCTCATGAGATATTTGTGAATTGAGTGTGAGTGGCATGAGGAGGGATTTGAATTGGATTTAGGAGAGGTCAAGTCAACCAAGTTATGTTCCTTCAATGTGTCTCTAGGATGAGAAGACCCTTTTGTGCAAGCTTCCTTCTTTCCTTTGGTATGCCAAGGGTTGGTTCTTGATTCTTTTTTCTCAATGGATGCATGGAAGGAGACCTCCTATGAGGCTTGAGGGGGCATCATTCCTGCTAATTTTTCTCTTAGACTTGATGCATAAATGAGATCACTTTTAATCATCTCAATGAGTTATTCCAATGTAGTTATTGGGTCTAGAATCATTAGCATTGAGCTCAAGGCTTCCATGGGGGATTTCTCCTTTTCCTTCTATAAGACCTATTCCATTGTTTGACTCCTTGGTGTAAGATCCCTTGGCGAATGCTCGATAGAGAATCATGTGCTAGGAACTTCCATTTCCTCCATCGCATATTCCTCTTCCCTTTTCCCATGAACAATTCTTCTTAGGAAAGTATATTGGATATGTCCATACTCTCTGCAGATGCAACATCTAAAGGGAATGTTGGTATTATCCAACCTCTACCAATGTGGTTTGTGGGCCCTTACTTTAAATGTTATTCCTTCTGGAAGGCCTTAAGTTAGGTCAACCTCCACACATATCTTAGCAACAACTATTGATTCCACAACCAACGTCTTCTTGTCGACCTTTAGAGAAGTCCCAAATCTGTTCCCAATCCTCATTAAGATCTCAAGGTTGTAGAATTCAAGTGGCAAGTGAGGTAACTTTATCCAAATATGAAGTTTTGCAAATTTTTCCCTAACTGGGTCAAACCCTAGCTCTTAGTCCTTGATGAAAATCGTTTTCACTTGGTTGAAGTAAGGCCTTCCTTCTCTTATTCTATCTCTAACGACTTTTAGTTTAAGGAGAAAATAGTGAGACCTTTAGAGTTGAGGTGGAACTTTGGGGAGTTACCTAGCATTTTACCCTAGGTGGATGAAACCCATCCTTTCATCATTTTCTCCACCATTTATTTGCCATTGAAATTTCCTATGAATGCTAGTTATGTATATTGTTGGACACATAATCCTTGAGATTGCATTTTGTAACAATAATGTACATAAGAAGAGTTGTAGGTGATAGGAAACCTCTTCGATTATGGAAGACCTTCAGTCATTTTCTTTGTATTTATTCACCATTCATCTTAATGCAATTCACATTAGTGTGGAGTTATCTTTTATGCCATTACCTAGCTTAATAGTGGTATAAGAGCTATGGTTTAACTCCATGAATCTCTGCCTTGGGAATTTCATTTCCATAGAATGAAACATCTATCTCTGTGTTTGCCAGTACCTCTGCATTTTGGTCCCTCTTCCCTCTCTCTGCTTGATTCTTCGTCTGCGTTCTAGTTCTTCTTAATCATTCATGCCACGCATTCTAGTTTGTGTTCAAGTACGTGAAACCCTAATTCACACTCCATCAATTTGTGTTAGCTTGACCAGGTTTCTGCTAAGGTTTTTCTCCCACGTATAGTCTTTGCATGGACCTCCATTAGAGACTAGCCCCTTGACTATTCTATGTGTGCACTTGAAAAAGACCAACCCCTTGACTATTATATGCATGCACTTTCCATAATTGCCATATCTAGAAAAAGAAACCCTAATCCCGTAGCCCGTCAAATTTTCACGCTAGGGTTTCTCTGTCTAGGTTCCCAGACATTCCTCACACATTTTAGTCAGTAACTATTCATTTTTATTATTCGCTGGTATTGAAATCTCAATCCGTGAAATACCTTCTTCTGCTCATCATGTGGGTAATCAAACTCATTACATCATGTGGGTAATCAAAATTAGAACTTCAGCAGGCATTTCTGAAAGTTTTAGAAGCGATATCGGGGTCAAGCAAGGTTTCCCATTGTCCCCTACACTTTTTGGGTTACATATTGACAAGCTTGAAGAGTGGCTAAACTCGCAAGGGGGTGATGGTATCCATTTGGGCAAGTTCATTGTAAGGCTTCTTTTGTACGCAGATGACCTTATATTGATTGCTAAATCAACTCTTGGTTTGCAAGAGCACTTATGTTCCCTTGAGCATTTTTGTAGAAGGGTGGGGATGCAAGTCAATATTAGCAAAACGAAAGTAGTGGTTTTC
>ML778824.1:503085-524307 GCA_009831015.1 Picea engelmannii | reverse complement strand
TTTCTTTCATTTCATGAGGATACATTAACAACCATCACCCTAGTCTTACTACACGCCCTCAACCTCAAAACTCATGCTACCCACCGTCGACCCAAGCCTCACAGTCAATCCAGGTAACCACACGATTCTGGTCTTCTCATGCTCGGATTATGTATGTGAAATGTGACACGGGTATTCGATCCATCACTGGAGGAGAGAAGGAATAAGAAGAATCTCCTTGGAATGAGAATCTCCTTCTGCAAATTGGCTTCTCCCACTCTACTTGGTCGCGTTGAATTGACACAAGGAGTTTTTTAAATCCCAAAGGCTTTGTTTTCAAACATGGGTGCACTCCAATGCATGACCTTCAATGTGTGCATATTTGAATTCAATGGAATTGTAATCATAAAACACCAGACCAATGAGCAACGAGATCAAAGATAGTTTCCTATAATGACTCGGATTTCTTGCTTTCATTTGTTAAGTAAGAAATGAAAGGGCATGGAAAGAAGAAGATGAGAGGCAAAGGGAGCTAGCATAATCTCCATCAAATATCTAATCTTCATTATACTCATTGTGGAATGAATGGGTCACTTGAAGCTACTGACTCCAAAGTTCCATGGGAGAAGATCAAAGAAGAAAGATAAAGTCAAACAGAAGACAAAGATAAAGACCTGACAAAAGGTAAAGCATCTTTTCATTGTGTTGTTGCCCATTTCAATATATAAGTAATTGAAGATCTATTTAATACTTCATTTTCTTCTTGGGGAGATGCATGGCTTCTTGACACATGCACAACCTCTCACATGACATTTCTAAGAGATTTCTCTGAAGACTTTGATGACAATGTAGATGGCGTAGTGTGCTTTGCAGATAGAAAAAGTCTCAAACCTTCGGGAATGGGCACCATCAAGATTGATTTGCCTAGACTCCCATATTTTCTTCTGCACAATGTACTATATCTTCATGAGCTGCAAAGAAACTTGTTGTCCCTTATGCACATTAGACAACAAGGCCACTATGTTCATATGTTTTGTGGCAAAGTTGAAATAAGGAAAGATTCTGACAATGCGGTTGTCATGACCATAATGGAAGATGGAAAATTGTTGAAGCTGAAAGGGACAACTGCCCATACACAAATTATTGCTTACCTCTCTCGCCATGACTCAGGTATAATGCCATCTAGTCTTTTATGGCATGCTAGATTTGGTCATATTAATCATGACAGTCTTCATTTGTTGAGAAAGAATGATGTTTCTGGTTTGCCTACTATTCCTAGGAAATTGAAGAAATGTGATGCTTGTATCCTTGGAAAACACAACAAACAACCCTTTCATGATTCTACTTCCAGAGCATGTAGAAAAATTGAATTGATTCATTTTTATTTGTGCGGCCCTATGCCTATTCCTTCTGCAAATGGAAACAAATATATCATGAATTTTATTGATGATTACATCATGATGTCTTGGGTGTACTTGTTGAAAGATAAATCTCAAGCTTTTGAAACATTTAAAAGTTTTCATGTATGGATTCAAAATGAAGCTCAGTCTTGTATTGGCTCTAATTCAAAATGAAGCTCAGTCTTATATTGGCTCTGTTTGCATTGATAGTGGAAGAGAATATACATCTAATGAATTTGAAAGTTACCTTCTCCAACATGGGATCAAACATCAAACCACGGTTCCATACAATCCCCAACAAAATGGTGTGGCTGAACAAATGAACATGGCACTCCTAAATATGATTTGTTCCATGATATTTTTCAAGAATGTTAAATTGATGTTTTGGGTTGATGTGGTTCTTTGTGCAATTTATGTCAAAACATGTGTCCATCTCATGCTCTTAAAAACAAGACTCCTTGTAAAATCTGGTATTTCCACATACCTTTGGTGAGGCATCTCAAGGTCTTTGGTTCCACCTGCTATGCCTTGATTCCTAGGGAGCAAATAAGCAAGCTTGATGCAAGGAGTCAGAAGTGCATCTTCTTGGGGTACTCAAATACCACCAAGGGGTATCATCTTTACGATGAGACAAAAAAGAAATTCATCCTTTCCAGAGATGCGATCTTTCTAGAATCCACCAAGAAAGATGAAACTATTGAGAGGAAAATTGATCATCTAGATAGATTCAATCGTGTAAAGACATATCATGAATTTGATGACAAGATTCCACATCTTGAAGGGGTGATCCCTATCTTGGGACAACATTTGGAATATCCTTTTGAAGCACCATCTTCCCCACATGAAGAAGTTCCTACCACTTCATCAGAACCTAAAGTTCAGTTGGATGATATGATCAAGAAGATTGAAAAGTTGAGACTTGATGAGAACTCAACACCATCTCAATCAATTGAGAAACCTGGACCATCTTAATGGCTCACAAAAACACTTGAAAATGTTAATCCCGATGAGATCAGAAAGACAGGAACCAAAATGTCCTCAAGACGAGATGGAGGTAATGAAGATAATTCCAACTCGGGTGATGTAGATGACATGGATGTTTCATATGAGTGTGAGTTGAATTTATTTACTAACCATGAAATGACTTCATTTAAAGAAGCCACTTCTCACGATGAATGGAAAGAAGCCATGTTGAAGGAATATGATGCTCTCATTAAGAATGGGACATGGAAATTGGTGGAACCTCCATTTGGAACCAAACCAATCAGTTGCAATTGGGTATTCAAGAACAAGTGCAGATAAGATAGCTCACTTGACAAGCACAAACAAAGGCTCGTGACAAAAGGATTTTCACAAAAAGAAGGCTTGATTATGAGGAGACTTTTTCCCCCACAAAAAAATGGGCTACCATCTGTACTCTATTTTCCATGGAAACACAAAATGGATGGAAAATTCATCAAATGGATGTGAAGGTTGCTTTCTTGAATGGAGACTTGAAAGAGAATGTGTTGATGTCTCAACCAGAAGGCTTTGTTGTGAAGGGACAATAACATAAGGTATGAAAGCTCATCAAATCTTTACATGGCTTGAAACAAGCACCGCAAGCATGGTATGACAAGTTAATTAAGCATCTTCTGAAATTAAATTTCAATCATTTCAATCTTGACGATGCAACTTTGTTTGTCAAGAAAGCTAGAAAAATTGTTGTATATCTTGTAGTATATGTATATGATTAGTTGATAATAGGGAACAATGAAAGCTACATTGCATCCATAAAGAAAGAGTTGAAGAAAGGCTTCAAGATGACATATTTGGGACATCTTTACTACTATTTGGGCATTGAGGTGATTCAAAATCCAAGGTTCATATTCATTTCCTAAAAGAAGTACATTGGAGAACTGTTGAACAAGTTTGGCATGGCTGAGTGCAATCCCATTTCTACTCCAATGGAACAAAATTTGAAACTCACATCAAAAGAAGGGAATGAATTTGAGAATGCAACAAAGTATAGACAACTTGTGGGAGGTCGTATATATCTTACTACCACCAAACCAGACATTTCATTTGTTGTTGGGATTCTTTCCAAGTTCATGCAAAAGCCTTGTGAAGGACATTGGTCTTCTGCAAAAAGAGTTCTAAAATACTTGAAAGGAACTCAAGATTTTGGACTCAATTACTCTAAGGTGGATGACTTCAACTTGATTGGATATTCTGATTCAAAATTTGATGGGGATAAGGAAAATGGAGTGTCAACTTCAGCTTATCTCATGAGTCTTGGATCAATAGTTGTAACCTGGAGATCATGCAAACAATCAGTTCCAGTATATTCCACAATAGAGGCAGAATATGTGGCAGCTACAGAAGCGACAAAGGTGATTGTGTGGCTTAGGAAAATACTTGAATATTTGCAGGAGAAACAAGTAAATTCTACTCCTCTTCTAGTTGACAATACTTCTGCAGTCAAGTTAGCCAAGAATCCCATATTCCATGATTGAACTAATCACATCAACACAAAGTATCACATGATTCGATATCATGTAGAGGCCAAGACTATTCACTTGAGACATTGTTCCACAAATGAACAAATTGCGGGCATCTTCACCAAAGTGCTTGGAAGAGAAAAATTTGAGAAGTTCATAATGATGCTTGGACTCACACACACCCCTTCAGATTAAGGGGGGGAATGTTGGACACGTAATCCTTGGGATTGCGTTTTGTAACAGTAATGTACATATGAAGAGTTGTAGGTGATAGGAAATGTCCTCGGTTATGGAAGACCATTAGTCATTTGCTTTGTATTTATTTACCATTCGTCTTAATGCAATTTACATCAGTGTAGAGTTATCCTTTCTACCATTACCTAGCATGACATATATATCGAGCACTATTTCTACCACTAGCTCCGCTTCTAACTCAAGCTTCATCTCACCCTTCTTCTTCTTTGTGCATTTGGTTGCTCTGTGACAATTCTCCCTTACTTATGTCCTTTACGTGTTTTCTTCATGCCCTATCTTCATCTCCTTAGGGTTATTGCCTATTGTGTTAGAGCTCAAAGAGGGTGGATCTCTTGATTTAACTCCCTCTGCGATAATTTCTAAGAGGTTTGATGGTAGCAAAGTTGTAAGAATGGTTTCCAAGCCTGACTCTTCATGCCTTTTCTTCTTTTCAGTTTGGATGTCTAACCAGTTTAGGAAGACTTGGGGTGTCATTTAATTCAGGTTATCATCTCGATCTAGCCTTGGGGATGGCGGCTAAGTCATCATTTTGGGATCCATCATTATCTGTTTTTTCTAATTTCTATCTAGGCCCATATATCCTGGCTTCTTATCCTCCTGCATGTGGATCATGCTCGTCGATTGTTGTCTTTGCCTCCCTTTCACCCTCATCTATCCATGATTTTGACTGATCTTGGTTCAAGAACCCTAATCCTTTCCCCACAACCTCCCTTTCCTCTTTTTTCCTCCTCATCTCTCCCCCTTATTCATACACTCATTACACTTTATTTTATGTTTGTAGATGAAACATGAAGAGGTGAAAAATAAATCAAGTCAATGAAGTAAATATTCCAAATAACCCAAGTACAATATACTCTGCAAATGGTGAATAAATTAAGCATGCAAGCATCTCAAGCTACGCCAACAGTGTGAGTATTAAATTATGATAATTGAAATTGAATGTCACAAGTTGTACGTTTTAGAATTTTGTTTGTCTACAACAATCAAACATTTTTGTTTAATGTGGACATAGTATATGAAGAGTTGTAGGTGATAGGAAACGTCTTCGGTTATGGAAGACTATTAGTCATTTGCTTTATATTTATTCACCATTCGTCTTAATGCAATTCATATCAGTGTGGAGTTATCCTTTCTACCATTACCTAGCCTAACATATATATATCGAGCACTATTTCTACTACTAGCTCCGCTTCTAACTCAAGCTTCATCTCACCCTTCTTCTTCTTTGTGCATTTGGTTGCTCTGAGACAATTCTCCCTTACTTATGTCCTTTGTGTGTTTGCTTCATGCCCTATCTTCCTCTCCTTAGGGTTATTGGCTATTGTATTAGAGCTCAAAAAGGGTGGATCTCTTGTTTTAACTCCCTCCGCGATAATTTATAAGAGGTTTGATGGTAGCAAAGTTGTAAGAATGGCTTCCAAGCCTGACTTTTCATGCCTTTTCTTCTTTTCAGTTTGGACGTCTAACCGGTTTAGGAAGACTTGGGGTGTCATTTAATCCAGGTTATCATCTTGACCTAGCCTTAGGGATGGCGGCTAAGTCATCATTTTGGGATCCATTATTATTTGTTTTGTCTAATTTCTATCCAGGCCCATATGTCCCAGCTTCTTGTCCTCCTGCATGTGGATCATGCTCGTGGATTGTTGTCTTTGCCTCCCTTTCACCTTCATCTATCCATGATTTTGACTGATCTTGGTTTAGGAACCCTAATCCTTTCCCTACAACCTCCCTTTCCTCTTTTTGCCTCCTCATCTCTCCCCCTTATTCATACACTCATTACACTTTATTTTATGTTTGTAGATGAAACATGAAGAGGTGAAAAAAAAATCAAGCCAATGAAGTAAATATTCCAAATAACCCAAGTACAATATCCACTGCAAATGGTGAATAAATTAAGCATGAAAGCATCTCAAACTACGCCAACAATGTGAGTATTGAATTATGATGATTGAAATTGAATGTCACAAGTTGTACATTTTAGAATTTTGTTTATCTACAAAAATCAAACATTTTTGTTTAATGTGGACATAGTATTCCCAATTGGATGACAACATGTTAGCAATAATTGTAACAATTATTTATTACATTTTGATTATTGCGGACCTTTATGTTGTCCCATTTTTTATGACGAAGGCTCCCTTATTCATATATAATAAAATAAGTTTCTTATTCTATTACAATCTCCAACGTTATAAAATGTTACGTTGTCAACTCAATATATGGATGATTTACATTATCACAATGAACATATGTATAATAAACTGATATATGTAATGTTCCCAAGCCAATATGCCAGGAAACATCAAGGTTTTGGGTGTCTTTTAAAACTTCTTCTGGTTGTGGTATTTTGTTAAACACTTAGCTTACARCTACGCTTAGGGTTTTACTGATGTGTTTATATGTGTGTTTGCAGCAATAAACAAGAAGATACAATCATGGAACATACCTCAACCATGTGCAAGACCAACAATATGATAGATAAACCCAAAACACTGCAGATCTGATCTTTATTTCATAAATAGAAGCAAGAACATGATACAATGAGAGGCCAATCTGGAATGCACATCAGATGGCTCCAAATAAAGATGATAGAAGATAGGAGCTACTAAAAAATGCTCCAATAGAAGATGCCACAAGCCTCAAAAGGCCGAATATCCAATGAAGACCGATGCAAGAGTAGATATGGGTCATAAGTGATGTTGAACCCTCACACTGGAAGATGACACGTCCCATTGAAATCTTGGAGACCCTTAATAATTCGGCCCTACTGTCAAAGACCTCCAAATGCTATGTTGAAGATGTTGAACTGTAGATCGAGATGAGTAGAGTCCCCTCCTGAAATCTCAAACTGAAACACCAAGGGAAACTCCTCCAAATGTTGAATCCTCCAATGGAGTTGCGCCCTCCTAAAACCGCCAAACCCTAAAATTTCGGCCCTAATGAAGGAGGCCTCCAAATGCCCTGAAACTTGCTAGAAAGATAGATCGAGACACTGCAAGTCACTAGGTGAAGAAGTCTCATGGTCGGATCTAATGTATAACCTCCTCAAACAGAATAGCTCTGAATCTCAAAATTGCCCTCCTTCTCTCCAATTCGTCCAATGCACCCAATAACCCAAATGGCCCATGAAACTCCTCCAGAATGCACTTGATCTAACGGCTAAGCCCCTGCAATGAAAACCCAGGTGCTATAATATGTCGAAGCCCTTCCAATACCTTGGAATGAGCTTCCCTCAAAGAATGGTGTGCCCCCTTGCTGGAAACCCCCAATGGTGAGCCCCACTTGTCTTCTTGTGCCTGTGGCTGGTGTAGAACCCTCTTGCACTTATGTAGATCCGAACTAGAATGGTGTGGAGGAGTATTGCATCCCCGAGACCAAGCTTGGGACAAGCTAGGTGGAATCTTTCACCACCGAATCGTCCTCTAGGGTTTGTTAAGTCAACCCCCCCAAGAGATGGGCCTTCTAGCTAGAAGCCAGATATCAAAATGATAGATATACATGAATGAATCAACAAAGGCCCTTGCCTTTCCTTTATACTTCCTGCTCACCTTCTCCCTCCAAAGTGACTTTCATTTTATTAATATTTAATTGATTAATTAAATCACTTTAATTAATTGATTAACCTTTTTACCTCTGAAAAGCGCCTTATCTCTCCTTGTGGATTCCCTGGCCAGTGAAAGTCACTTCTAGCCATCTTATCCTGTAGTGTTTCTCCTCCCGATTCCAATGACCTATTACACTAAGAGGTTCCTCCAAGTAATGTGCCCAAAACGACCTCTTTAGTGAATTTAATTGACTTATAGCTCAAAATACTCAAAATCGTGGAAATCGTCGGAATGCAACAAAACCAAAGCCAACCTGTGCGGAATGGATCATAATGATGAAATGGGATGCGTTATGCAAGTTGTACCCCAAAATGCTTCTCCATAATCCCTGTATTCACTATAACATCCATCTGGATACTCTGGTCATCATAAACCTTTTCAATGTAATGATGTCCCAAAGTGGGGACATTACAGTCCTCCCTGCTAGAAAATTGCTTGTCCTCAAGAAATAACCAAATCCCTCCAAGTAAAATACCAGGTTCCCATGTCCACCTGTGGGATACACAGTAGAACCCATCCAAAGATGAACAATCATACACTCTTCCCCTTGGGTCCCATATCAAATCATGAACTGCTAGCCCCTGGGACGCATAATCCTGAAATATACGAACTCCATGAATCTTCTGCACATGACACATGGCCTCATCTCGGAATGAGTCCATCCTCCAAGCTACTATCAAGATCAACACGGCCTCCATCAACTGCACATGCTGATGCCAGGATGAGGTACTGCAAGACCTCTGTGGGACACCCTCAAGCGATGTGCCCTCCTCAACATTGAAGCTCAATGGAAAGTCAGAACAACTTTCCCTTGCAAAGGTCCACTCGCCTTTGTTAGTCGGTGAAATGCTCAATCCTGCAATCCCTGGGTCTCATGCTAACCTCTGTCGAAGATCACCATGCTAGCCCTACACTACTCTGACTATGATTGTTTGCCCCCTGCATACATACTGGATCCTCCTCTCTTGGATCCTCATGCTGAAATACCTGTGACCATTGGACCTGTTCTCCAGAAACTGTATCTGTAAAGACATCTGTGTAGAAGAAGTACCTATCCACCCATATCCATGTCCGATCATGATGATCAAGAGTGAAAAGTTGCCTCGCTCTATCGGACAAATACCTGTAGGCCCACTCCAAACCAAGACAAGATGGAGTATGTAACTATCTAGCGCACCCTGGGTCATCATGAAGTAAAGCCTCATGCTAACAAAATGAACTCTCGAATCCCATGGAAAACCTGGAAGTTTATCACTTCCAGTCTCTGCTAGTTGCTTCTGTGCCAGACTTCTCACTGTCAGAAACCTTATGTGCTCATCTTCTATCACCTGGCCTATGGTGGTCACCATAATGCACCAAATCTCAGCTGGCTCTCATGACGATCCACCTCTGACCTATTGTATGCCGTAAAAGTACTCATGTTAGGTGGTCTCGGCCTAATCACTCTCCATGCCCTCTGCCACTATCTATCTCTCCTCATGTTGTTGTCAATGATAAATTTGTCAAGAAAGGATAACAAAAACATTTGTAGCTAACTATAGGGCTGAAAAGTATCACTTGCTTTGGTCAATCCCAAGGATTCAGCCAAAAGTACGTCTATCAGTACCCATGATAATTGCTCGCCTGTACTCATCACTAAACCCCAATCATTAGGTACAATCGGAAGTACCTCCTCCAATCTCCAATCTCCCATGAAACGATGAAGGTGAGATCTCATAACTATGTGTTGTTGCCAAGGATTGGCATCTGCATGCTCCCCTAAGTGTGTCTCCTCCCTGCAAGGCAATACACCCTGCCGAATCCCACCATACACCTCGGCATGTCTCTGTGAGCTATCACTCATCACTGTATGCTTCGGCATACTCATGTTGTCTCCCGTAGACTCATGCTGCATCATAGATCCGGGGCGTACTACTAGATCAACCTCTACATGGAGGTCAATTGCTCTCGGAACACAAATGGAAGTGTCCTCCATCAACTGGTGCTCCTCTGCTAGATCACCAACATCCTCTAGCAACGTGACGGGGAGATACATCTGTGTGTCCACTAAGACAGTTGACGTGGATCTCTGACAAGTCCCCTCAGGAGGCTCCTCTGATCTAGACTCTGATTCTTGAAGGGTTGTATGTGTGCCTCTCAATAATCCTTGCGTGCTCTCCAACTCCTGAGTGAGTCGATCCATCTCTAACTCCTGCTCCCTCAACGCCTCATGATACATCTCACCAATCCTCAATAGGTAATCCCTGTCAGTCAACATTTGTTGGTAGTCGGTTCTCATCACAAATAGTCTTTCCCTGAGAGTATGAAAATAATCCATGGCAAATCCCTCATCTAAACTACCATGTGCCATTGATGCTCTCCAACAGTAATCTGCCATCCACACAGGCATGTCATCACTGCATCTGGTGGCTGCCATGATCATATCCTCACTGACTCTCAACTATGTTGCTAAGTGGTGTGACTCCTGATCACAGTCATGTTGAGGTGCCACCTCATATCCCTCACTGTAGGTATCAGTCCTGCTAGTGTCAACTCTGGAATCCCCAAAACCAATCTCTGCATGAGATAACGTGTTCAGTTTCCCATTGTCTATTGTGCTGTTGGGACTTCCTATATGCGACTATATATCATCAACCACTATCTCTCTCTGAATCATATTGTATCTGGTGTGAGCCGTTGTATCCTCCTGTGCACTCACCCTGCTACTGTCATCTGCGCCTAGATCCCATATAGATGTGTCCCAACATATGCTATGGTCATCCTATCTACTAAGGAGTTCATCCTCATCAATGCAGGTTGATCCTGGGAGTAAGTGTCCCATCAACCTGTCAACATCCACAACCTGCTCAGCCAATGCAGTCTCCACAAACTGTGACTCAAACTCCTCATGCAGATCTGTATGTGTGAGGTCAACTGCTTGTACGTCCTGTACCTCCTCCTGGATCAGTGGATCTACATGTCCATGGTGTGCATCCCTCAAACAAGGTTCCTCCATCATATATAACATGCCACTGATCTCCTCATGGGACGTGGCTATCAGGGGTGTCTGGAAGGGTGACATATGTGTCACGGCCATCATATGAAGCTCATCATCTCTAGGTGATAACACGTGCAAATACTCACTAGTGTCACCACTCTGCTGAAATGTAAGGTCATCAATGGTATGTGGTAGGTCTATTGAGACACTGGTGCTATCGTCCTGTCCATCCAACTGTCCCTCCAACGTGAAAGGGTCACTATCCTCTTCAAGTGCGTAGGAATCACTAGTCTTTGTGCAAGAGTCACTATCACTAGCATGTATGCAAGAGTCATTATCATCATCGGACTACTCTAGATAAGCATCTATCGCTCCATCCTCACACACCTCATCATCACTGTCATAGTGCACCTCAATAATATGCTTCTTACCCTTACCCCTACACCTATGATCTGGTTCCCAAGGCACCTTGCAACTGTAGCAAAGTTGTGTGCTCCAAATGGGTGTGGGGTTTTTATGTGCTTCCTTCCATCTAGTTGTTTCGGCCATGAATTCCATTGCCTGATTGACCCATAATGTAATCTCATATGTGCTCCACCTAGGATTTTTCATGGATAAATACTATTGGAATGTTATTTGAGCCCTAGTGCTCTCACTAAGGTCGTAGTAATATTCTCCTCTACTACGTACTATCTCTCTAGCAAAATCCCTAATATCCATCTCCTCTTATGGAAGACCCCTCTATGGCTCTGCATGCATGCGCTAATTCCCACTGGTTGGCAGGAATCTAAGCTCTGATACCACTGTAATGTTACCAAGCCAATATGTCAGGAAACATCAAGGTTTTGGGTGTGTTTTAAAACTTTTTCTGGTTGTGGTACTTTGTCAAACACTTTGCTTACAGTTACGCTTAGGGTTTTACTGATGTGTTTATATGTGTGTTTGCAAAAATAAACAAGAAGATACAATCATGGAACATACCTCAACCATGTGCAAGACCAACAATATGATAGATAAACCCAAAACACTGCAAATATGATCTTTATTTCATAAATAGAAGCAAGAACCTGATATAATGAGATGCCAATCTGGAATGCACATCAGATGGCTCCAAATAAAGATGATAGAAGATAGGAACTACTACAAAATGCTCCAATAGAATATGCCACAAGCCTCCAAAGGCCAAATATCCAATGAATATTGATGCAAGAGTAGATCTGGGTTGTAAGAGATGTTGAACCCTCAAGCTGGAAGATGTCAGGTCCTGTTGAAACCCTGAAGACCCTCAATAATTCGGCCCTACTGTCAAAGACCTCCAAATGCAATGCTGAATATGTCGAACTTTAGATCGGGATGAGTAGAGTCCCCTCCTGAAATCTCAGACCGAAGCACCAAGGGAAACTCCTCCAAATGTTGAATCCTCCAATGGAGTTGCGCCGTCCTAAAACTGCCAAACCCTAGAATTTCGGCCCTAATGAAGGAGGCCTCCAAATACCCTGAAACTTGCTAGAAAGATAGATCGGGACACTACAAGTCACTAGGTGAAGTCTCAGGGTCAGATCTAATGTATAACCTCCTCAAACGGAATAGATCTGAATCTCAAAATTGCCCTCCTTCTCTCCAATTCGTCCAATGCACCCAATAACCCAAATGGCCCATGAAACTCCTTCGAAATGCACTATATCTAACGGCCAAGCCCCTGCAATAAAAACCCAGGTGCAAGAATCTGTCTAAGCCCTTCCAATCCCTTGGAATGAGCTTCCCTCAAAGAATGGTGCGCCCCCCTTGCTAGAAACCCCCAATGGTGCGCCCCCCTTCTCTTCCTGTGCCTATGGTTGTTGTAGAACCCTCCTACACTGATGTAGATCCAAACTAGAATGGTGTGGAGGAGTATTGCATCCTCAAGACCAAGCTTCAGACAAGCTAGGTGGAGTCTTTCACCACTGAATCGTCCTCTAGGGTTTGTTAAGTCAAAACCCTCAAAACCCCCAAGAGATGGGCCTTCTAGCTAGAAGTTAGATATCAAAATGATAGACATACATGAATTAATCAATAGAGGCCCTTGCCTTTCCTTTATACTTCCTGCTCACCTTCTCCCTCCAAAGTGACTTTCATTTTATTAATATTTAATTAATTAATTAAATCACTTTAATTAATTAATTAACCTTTTTACCTCTTAAAAGCGCCTTATCTCTCGTTGTGGCTTCCCTGGCCACTGAAAGTCACTTCAAGCCATCCCATCCTGTAGTGTTGCTCCTCCCGATTCCAATGACCTATTACACTGAGAGGTTCCTCCAAGTAATGTGCCCAAACTGACATCTTTAGTGAATTTAATTGACTTATAGCTCAAAATACTCAAAATCCTAGAAATCTTCGGAATGCAACAAAACCAAAGCCAACCTGTGTGGAATGGATCATAATGATGAAATAGGATGAGCGATGGAAGCTCGACCTCAAAATGTCTCTCCATAATCCATGTACTCGCTATAACATCCATATGGCTACTCTGGTCATCATAAACCTCTACAATGTAATGATGTCCCAAAGTGGGGACATTACAGTCCTCCCTGCTAGAAAATTGCTTGTCCTCAAGCAATAACCAAATCCCTCCAAGTAAAATACCAGGATCCCATGTCCACCTATGGGATACACAGTAGAACCCATCCAAAGATGAACACTCATACACTCTGCCCCCTGGGTCCCATATCAAATCATGAACTGCTAGCCCCTGGGAAGCATAATCCTAAAATATACGAACTCCGTGAGTCTCCTGCACATGACACATGGCCTCATCCCGGAATGAGTCAATCCTCCAAGCTATTATCAAGATCAACACGACCTCCATCAACTTCACATGTTGATGCCAGAATGAGGTACTGCAAGACCTCTGTGGGACACCCTCAAGCGATGTGCCCTCCTCAACATTGAAGCTCAATGGAAAGTCAGAACAACTTTCCCCTGCAAAGGTCCACTCGCCTCTGTCAGTCAGTGAAATGTTCAATCCTGCATTCCCTAGGTCCCATGCTAACCTCTGTCGAAGATCACCATGTTGGCCCTGCACCACTCTGACTATGATTGTCTGCCCCCTGCATACATATTGGATCCTCCTCTCCTGGATCCTCATGCTAAAATACCTATGACCATTGGACCTGCTGTCGAGAAACTGTATCTATAAAGACATCTCTGTAGAAGAAGTACATGTCCACCCATCTCCACGTCTGATCATGATGATCAAGAGTGAAAAGTTGTCTCGCTCTATCGGACAAATACTTGCAGGCCCACTCCAAACCAACCCAAGATGGAGTATGTGGCTATCCGACGCACCCTGGGTCATCATGAAGTAAATCCTCCTGCTAACAAAATGAACTCTCGGATCCCATGGCAAACTTGGAAGTTTATCACTTCCAGTCTCCGCTAGCTTCTCCTGTGCCAGACTTATAATTGTCGAAAACCCTTTGTGCTCATTTTCTATCACCTGGCCTATGGTGCTCACCATAACGCACCAAATCTCAACTGGCTGCTCATGACGATCCAACTCTGACCTGCTGTATGCCGTAAAAGTACTCATGTTAGGTGGTCTCTGCCTAATCACTCTCCATGCCCTCTGCCACTATCTATCTCTCCTCATGCTGTTGTCAATGATAAATGTGTCGAGAAAGGCTAACAGAAACATCTATAGCTAATTGTAGGGTTGAAAAATATCACCTGCTTTGGTCAATCCCAAGGATTCGACCAAAAGTACATCTATCGGTACCCATGATAACTGCTCACTTGTAGTCATCACTAAACCCCAATCATCAGGTACAATCAAAAGTACCTCCTCCAATCTCCAATCTCCCATGCAACTGTTGAAACGGTGAAGGTGAGATCTCGTAACTATGTGTTGTTTCCAAGGATTGGCATCTGCATGCTCCCCTAAGTGTGTCTCCTCCCTGCAAGGCAATACACCCCATCGAATCCCACCATACACCTCGGCATGTCTCTGTGAGCTATCACTCATCACTATATGCTCCAACATACTCATGTCATCTCCCATAGACTCATGATGCATCATAGATCATGGGCGTACTACTGGATCAACCTCTACATGGAGGTCAACCGCTCTTGGAACACAAATGGAAGTTTCCTCCATCAACTAGTTCTCCTCTGCTAGATCACCAACATCCTCTAGCAACGTGACGGGGTGATACATTTGAGTGTCCACCAAGACAACTGACATGGATCTCTGACAAATCCCCTTAGGAGGCTCCTCTGATCTGGACTCTAATTCTTGAAGGGTTGTCTATGTGCCTCTTAAGAATCCTCGTGTGCTCTCCAACTCCTGAGTGAGTCGGTCCATCTCTAACTCCCGCTCTTTCAGAGCTTCATGATACATCTCACCAATCCTCAATAGGTAATCCCTGTCAGTCAACAACTGTTGGTAGTCGGTCCTCATCACAGATACTCTTTCCCTGAGAGTATGAAAATCATCCATGGCAAATCCCTCATCTGAACTACCATGTGCCATCGATGCTCTCCAACAGTAATCTGCCATCCACGCATGCATGTCATCATTGCGTCTGGTGGTTACCATGATCATATCCTCACTGACTCTCATCTGTGCTGCTAAGTGGAGTGACTCCTGATCATAGTAATGCTGAGGTGCCACCTCATATCCCTCACTGCTAGTATCAGTCCTGCTAGTGTCAACTCTGGAATCCCCAAAACCAATCTTTGCATGAGATAATGTGTTGAGATGCCCACTATCTACTATGCTACTGGGACTTCCTATATGCGATTGTATATCATCAACCACTATATCTCTCTGAATCATACTGTATCTGGTGTGAGTCGTTGTATCCTCCTGTGCACTCACCCTTCTACTTTCATATGCGCTTGGATCCCATATAGATGTGTCCAAACACATGATATGGTCATCCTGACTACTAAGGAGTGCATCCTCATCAATGCAGGCCGATCCTGGGAGTAAGTGTCCCATCAACATGTCAACATCCACAACCTGCTCAGCCAATGGAGTCTCCACAAACCGTGACTCGAACTCCTCATGCTGATCTGTATGTGTGAGTTCAACTGCATGTACCTCCTCCTGGATCAATGGATCTACATTTCCATGGTGTGCATCCCCGACACAAGGCTCCTCCATCATATCTGACATGCCACTATCTCCTCATGGGACGTGGCTATCAGGGGTGTCTGGAAGGGTGACATATGTGTCACGACCATCATATGAAGCTCATCATCTCTAGGTGATAACACGTGAAAATCCTCACTAGTGTCACCACTCTGCTAAGGTGTAAGGTCATCAATGGTATGTGGTAGGTTTGTTGAGACACTAGTGCTATCGTCATATCCATCCAACTGTCCCTCCAACATGCAAGGGTAATTATCCTCTTCAAGTGCACAAGAATCACTAGTCTCTGTGCAAGAGTCACTATCCTAGCCTCTGTGCAAGAGTCACTATCATCATCGGACTGCTCCTTATAAGCATCTATCATTCCATCCTCACACACCTCATCATCACTGTCATAGTGCACCGCAATAATATGCTTCTTACCCTTACCCCTACACCTATGATATGGTTCCCAAGGCACCTTGCAATTGTAGCAAAGTTGTGTGCTCCTAATGGGTGTGGGGTTTTTCTGTGCTTCCTTCCATATAGTTGTTTTGGCCATGAATTCCATTGCCTGATTGACCCAAAATGTAATCTCATATGTGCTCCACCTAGGATTATTCATGGATAAACACTGTTGGAATGTTATTTGAGCCCTAGTGCTCTCACTAAGGTCGTAGTAATATTCTCCTCTACTACGTACTGTCTCTCCAGCAAAACCCCCAATATCCATCTCCTCTTATGGAAGACCCCTCTATGGCTCTGTGTGCATGTGCTAATTCCCACTGGCTGGCAAGAATCTAAGCAATGATACCATTGTAATGTTCCCAAGCCAATATGCCAGGAAACATCACGGTTTTGGGTGTCTTTTAAAACCTTTTCTGGTTGTGGTATTTTGTCAAACATTTTTCTTACAGTTACACTTAGGGTTTTACTGATGTGTTTATATGTGTGTTTGCAGCAATAAACAAGAAGATACAATCATGGAACATACCTCAACCATGTGCAAGACCAACAATATGATAGATAAACCCAAAACATTGCAGATCTGATCTTTATTTCATAAATAGAAGCAAGAACCCGATACAATGAGATGTCAATCTAGAATGCACATCAGATGGCTCCAAATAAAGATGATAGAAGATAGGAAATGCTACAAAATGCTCCAATAGAAGATGCCACAAGCCTCCAAAGGCCGAATATCCAATGAAGACCAATGGAAGAGTAGATCTGGGTTGTAAGAGATGATGTACCCTCAAGCTGGAAGATGCCACGTCCTGTTGAAACCCTGAAGACCCTCAATAATTCGGCCCTACTGTCAAAAACCTCCAAATGCAATGTTGAAGATGTCGAACTGTAGATCGGGATGAGTAGAGTCCCCTCCTAAAATCTCAGACCGAAACACCAAGGGAAACTCCTCCAAATGTTGAATCCTCCAATGGAGATGCGTCGTCCTAAAACTGCCAAACCCTAGAATTTCGGCCCTCATGAAGGAGGCCTCCAAATGACTTGAAACTTGCTAGAAAGATATATCGAGACACTGCAAGTCACTAGGTGAAGTCTCAGGGTCAGATCTGATGTAAAGCTCCTCCAACAGAATAGATCTAAATCTCAAAATTGCCCTCCTTCTCTCCAATTCGTCCAATACACCCAATAACTCAAATGGCCCATGAAACTCCTCCAGAATGCACTAGATCTAACGACCAAGCCCATGCAATGAAAACCGAGGTGTTAGAATCTGTCGAAGCCCTTCCAATCCCTTGGAACGAGCTTCTCTCAAATAATGGTGTGCCCCCCTTGTAGGAAACCCCCAATGGTGCCCACCCCTTCTCTTCTTGTGTCTGTGGCTGGTGTAGAACCCTCCTGCACTAATGTAGATCCAAACTAGAATGGTGTCAAGGAGAATTGCATCCCCGAGACCAAGCTTGGGACAAGCTAGGTGAAATCTTCCACCACCGAATCGTCCTCTAGGGTTTCTTAAGTCAAAACCCTCAAAATCCCCAAGAGATGGGCCTTCTAGCTAGAAGCCAGATATCAAAATGATAGACATACATGAATGAATCAGTAGAGGCCCTTGCCTTTCCTTTATACTTCCTGCTCACCCTCTCCCTCCAAAGTGACTTTCATTTTATTAATATTTAATTAATTAATTAAATCACTTTAATTAATTAATTAACCTTTTTACCTCTGAAAAGTGTCGTATCTCTCCTTGCGGCTTCCCTGGCCACTGAAAGTCACATCTAGCTATCCCATCCTGTAGTGTTGCTCCTCTCGATTCCAATGAGTTATTACATTGAGAGGTTCCTCCAAGTAATGTGCCCAAAATGACCTCTCTAGTGAATTTAATTGACTTATAGCTCAAAATCCTGGAAATCGTCGGAATGCAACGAAACCAAAGCCAACCTGTGCAGAATGGATCATAATGATGAAATGGGATGAGTGATGTAAGCTAGACCCCAAAATGCCTCTCCATAATCCCTGTACTCGCTATAACATCCATCTGGCTACTCTGGTCATCATAAACCTCTGCAATGTAATGATGTCCCAAAGTGGGGACATTACAGTCCTCCCTTCTAGAAAATTGCTTGTCCTCAAGCAATAACCAAATCCCACCAAGTAGAATACCAAGATCCCATGTCCACATGTGGGATACACAATAGAACCCATCCAAATATGAACAATCATACACTCTACCCCTTGGGTCCCATATCAAATCATGAACTGCTAGCCCCTGGGAAGCATAATCCTGAAATATACCAACTCTGTGAGTCTCCTGCACATGACACATGGCCTCACCCCAGAATGAGTCCATCCTCCAAGCTACTATCAAGATCAACACGGCCTCCATCAACTGCACATGTTGATGCTAGAATGAGTTACTGCAAGACTTCCGTGGGACACCCTCAAGCAATGTGCCCTCCTCAACACTAAAGCTCAATGGAAAGTCAGAACAACTTTCCCCTACAAAGGTCCACTCGCCTTTGTTAGTAAGTGAAATGCTCAATCCTACAATCCCTGGGTCTCATGCTAACCTCTGTCGAAGATCACCATGTTGGCCCTGCACTACTCTAACTATGACTGTCTGCCCCCTGCATACATACTGGATCCTCCTCTCTTGGATCCTCATGATGAAATACCTGTGACCATTGGACCTGTTGTCCAGAAACTGTATCTGTAAAGACATCTGTGTAGAAGAAGTAGATGTCCACCCATCTCCACGTCTGATCATGATGATAAAGAGTGAAAAGTTGCCTCGCTCTATCGGACAAATACCTGCAGCCCCACTCCAAACCAACCCAAGATGGAGTATGTGGCTATCCGACGCACCATGGGTCATCATGAAGTAAAGCCTCCTGCTAACAAAATGAACTCTTGGATCCCATGGAAAACCTGGAAGTTTATCACTTCCAGTCTCCGCTAGTTGCTTATGTGCCAGAATTATCACTGTCGGAAGCCCTTTGTGCTTATTTGTTATCACCTGGCCTATGGTGCTCACCATAACACACCAAATCTCAGCTGGTTGCTCATGACAATCCACTTATGACCTGTTGTATGCCGTAAAAGTACTCCTGTCATGTGGTCTCGACCTAATCACTCTCCATGCCCTCTGCCATTGTCTATCTCTCCTCATGATGCTATCAATGATAAATGTGTTAGGAAAGGCTAACACAAACTTCTATAGCTGATTATAGGGCTGAAAAATATCACCTGCTTTGGTCAATCCCAAGGATTCGACCAAAAGTACGTCTATCGGTACCCATGATAACTGCTCTCCTGTAGTCATCACTAAACCCCAATCATCAAGTACAATTGGAAGTACCTTCTCCAATCTCCAATCTCCCATGCAACTGCTGAAATGGTGAAGGTGAGATCTCATAACTATGTGTTGCTGCCAAGGATTGGCATCTGCATGCTCCCCTAAGTGTGTCACCTCCCTGCAAAGCAATACACCTCGTGGAATCCCACCATACACCTCGACATGTCTCTATGAGCTATCACTCATCATTGTATGCTCCGACATACTCATGTCGTCTCCCGTAGACTCATGCTACATCATAGATCCTGGGCGTACTGCTGGATCAACCTCTACATGGAGGTCAACCGCTCTCGAAACACAAATGGAAGTGTCCTCCATCAACTGGTGCTCCTCTTCTAGATCACCAACATCCTCTAGCAACGTGATGGGGTGATACATCTGAGTGTCCACTAAGATAGCTGACATGGATCTCTGACAAATCCCCTCAGGAGGCTCCTCTGATCTGGACTCTGATTCTTGAAGGGTTGTCTATGTGCCTCTCAAGAATCCTCGCGTGTTCTCCAACTCCTGAGTGAGTCAGTCCATCTCTAACTCCCGCTCCCTCAGAGCCTCATGATACATCTCACCAATCCTCAATAGGTAATCCCTATCAGTCAACAACTGTTGGTAGTCGGTCCTCATCACATATACTCCTTCCCTGAGAGTATGAAAATCATCCATGGAAAATCCCTCATTTGAACTACAATGTGCCACTGATGCTCTCCAACAGTAATCTTCCATCCATGCATGCATGTCATCACTGCGTCTGGTGGCTGCCATGCTCATATCCTCACTAACTCTCAACTGTGTTGCTAAGTGGTGTGACTCCTCATCACAGTCATGCTGAGGTGCCACCTCATATCCCTCACTGCTGGTATCAGTCCTGCTAGTGTCAACTCTGGAATCCCCAAAACCAATCTCTGCATGAGATTACGTGCTGAGCTACCCACTGTCTACTGTGTTGTTGGGACTTCTTATATGCGACTGTATATCATCAACCAATATCTCTCTCTGAATCATACTGTATCCGGTGCGAGTCGATGTATCCTCCTGTGCACTCACCCTACTATTGTCATCTGCACCTGGATCCCATATATGTGTGTCCAGACACGTGCTATGGTCATCCTGACTACTAAGGAGTGCATCCTCATCAATGCAGGCCGATCCTAGGAGTAAGTGTCCCATCAACCTGTGAGTATCCACAACCTGCTCAGCCAATGGAGTCTCCACAAACTGTGACTCAAACTCCTCATGTTGATCTGTCTGTGTGAGGTCAACTGCTTGTACGTCCTATACGTTCTCCTGGATCAATGGATCTACATGTCCATGGTGTGCATCCCTCACACAAGGCTCCTCCATCATATCTGACATGCCATTGATCTCCTCATGGGATGTGGCTATCAGGGGTGTCTGGAAGGGTGACATATGTGTCATGACCATCATATGAAGCTCATCATCTCTAGGTGATAACACGTGCAAATCCTCACTAGTGTCGCCACTCTACTAAGGTATAAGGTCATCAATGGTATGTGGTAGGTCTACTGAGACATTGGTGCTATCGTCTTGTCCATCCAACTGTCCCTCCAACGTGAAAGGGTCACTATCCTCTTCAAGTGCACA
>ML778824.1:482313-496563 GCA_009831015.1 Picea engelmannii | reverse complement strand
GTGCATACCATGCATTTCCTAGTAGGAATCCACTTTTGTACTTGAGTTTAATATTCATTTTCTTCTCTCCAATGTCCAAATGGGTCAACATTGTAAAAACTTATTTGTGTTGTAATCTACAAATTGATCAATGTGCTAGTGTAGTGGTTGCCACTTCATATATTGATCATCCTGAAATTTGAAAGGTAATACTTGGCATAAATCCCCTACATAAAGATGCCCCACATAGTAATGGGCTCACCACACTCTTCAAACTCTTCACAATGCACTTCCCACCAAACCTTGGTACTCACGAACATCTTCATGGTCATGAGATTGATTTTCTTCATGTCACTAAAGTTGTTAACATCCAAATATCTTTGGAGCGTGCTAAACCACTTAGTGAGTGCCTTTGCATGAATCTTTCTGCATAACTAAAGAATATTGCGAGCAATCTTCACTTTGGAGGGGTTTCAACAATATAACGAGCTTGATCCATGTTGGTTGGATGTTCCATGGATAGTTTGGAGCACAATTCCTTGGAGTAGATTCACACATTGATTGTGTGTCTCATCACATTGTTTTGAAGTGCTTCATTAATCATACTTTGCACAACACTTACATCAAGGATGCTAGAGTTGGTGGAATCGGTGTTGCTTATCATCTTTGGTTGTGACAAATGTGTCAAATAATGAGAATGGGGAGTGGGATTGACCCTATGCCTATGGTATTTAGATCAAGTTTAGATAGCGACTAAGCTTCCCTTGATCCATTAAACTGGTAGAAGTGTTATGCACATCTTATTAAAGACTTTATAACCAATCATAATACGGGAAGTTTGGTTAAATTGTGTGGCTTTGGTCACTCTAAACTAAAGAACTAAGTAGGTTAAGATATACAATAACACGATAGACACAACCATTATGGAATAAAATTTGATTGGCATAAGTGATGATTTAAAATTAGAAGTGCATACACAATTTAAGGGCATATTCAAGAAGTAACTAATGTTGTAGAATACGAACCCAATTAACAAAGTGCATCAAAGAACTTAAGAACTTATGCAATTAAACATCAACACATAAATAATTTGACAATAAAGCAATAAGCAATGAATAGTCAAACTAGAGAATGTGAATCACATCAACAGAGGTCACTCAACCATCATATTATTGTCAAGACAAGAGTGAACTACAAAATTGGCAAAGATCGAAACATCGTGAGATAAAGATACAACTCAAGTCACGTAAGAGAATGATTGTACAAGTTTCACCTTGTAAATAGTACAATCATATTGGAACCAAATCTTTAGAATCCTTTACAAGTACACGAGATCCATGTATATACATAAGTGATACATTATTGGGAGATCAAATGCATTGATGGACATAATGCCTAATGTTGACCTCATTCACAATGATTGAGGATGATGACTACCCTGATCCCCAGAAATAGGTTGGCCAAGGCATTAACTAACTCGGTCCAATTCGATCATTGGCACAAAACCCAAATTGACTTGATTAACTACAATTGCCCAATTAGTGGGGGGTGCATTATTGTTTATGAGATACACTAATGCATTATTGTTGAGGGTATAAGCCATGCCATCCACTTAGTTGTAGTTTGAATTAGTGCCATGTGGATTGGGCACCGAAGTTGGATCGATGGCATGCTAGAGATCAAGCAAGGGTCATGGGTAAATTAGTGAAGTGCGACAAGAGGCAAGCACATGGCACATTGAAATCTATTGCAATCGGTGTTGAAGTGATGCAACAACACACTACCTCTTAGAGTGCACAATGAAAACAATGGAGCAAAAAATACAAATATGGCACTGATTGCACAATTAGATATTTTTTTAAGAGCTTATATCAAACTACCAACAACATCATAGAAGCTCATTCCCTCAATAGAACTCATAAATTGAGTGCATATTTAAACAATATCAACAACAACAATACATTTTAGTGAATACTCCACTATCAATATCAACATGATTAGAGGGTTGAAACCCTTGTATCTCACTACAAACCTTGTCAACAAAATAGCCTAGGCAAATGCTTAATGTAAAAAACAATACATAGCCAAACACAAGCACATGGATTCATTGCTTCTCTCAACCTTTCCCTAGCTCTATTATCTCAGATTTACTATTTGTTATCTGGAGCCGCCAATGCTCCCATGTTATTGAGCTATCAAAACTCCCAAGTTAAAACTCCTAGTTCTCTCTCGAGCTATTTCAAGCACCCAATTATTGAGCTACTCCAAAATGTGTTCACATAGATATGCCTATTCTTTTAATAGGCTCTAAGCCTCCATGAATGTTGTTCATCATAGTTGACCATGTCCATTGGATCTACTTCCTTGCTAATTATCCACTGCCCTATGGAATCTAACCCAACTACCTCCTAGATTTATGCTCCGGTCTATGCATTGTGTTCCTTTTGCCCTTCATAAAATACTCGAAACAAAAATATTTTGAGTGATGCGAGATGGCTAATCTGCAAGGGATGCCCTATGCCATGGAGTTTGGTTGTGCTATTACTTTCGCATGTTGAATCTTACAAGTGAGGCTTAGCATAGAGGAGAAGCGCTCTAATACACGCACCGATGAATGCCTTTGAGCAACTTATTTATGAAGCAAAGTGCAAGTCATGGGTAGTTGTGACCAGTGAAAGACAAATATCATGTTAGAGTGACCTCTGGAAAAGTTAGTAACTCACTGTACCACAAATAATGATAGATGTTGTCGTCTCATCTCTATCGTGTGTCATAACATCAAAATTCCACGTGGAAAAGTTTGTAGCTCATTATACCACAAATAATGATAAGTGATGTCATCTCATCCCTATCATATGTCATAACATCAAAATTCCACATAGATCATATCTCTATAAGTTGTAATAGTAGTAATTGACACTTGTAATCATCATTTTAACCTCCTATAAAAGCATTGTCATATAGTTTTCGTCTTCCCCTACTATCATCCTTGTATAACACTCTTACCATAATATTTATGACATGAACTAAACTCTAACTAAATCACTCCCTTTATCAACAGATTTTTTGCACTTTCAAATAACTTTTTAAACTTAAATTCTCATAATGCAATTCCACTACACCTAATTTGTAATTTCAATGATTCATCATTGCAATTTGATTTTTTTTAAAACATCTAAAATAAAAAAAAAATGCTATGCAAAGAATCTTTCTAAAATTACAAATTTCTAAATTCATTTCTAAATTGCAAATTTCCAGTAAGTTTAAAAACTTCGACATATTTATCGTCTCCCACCTGCCATTAATGTGCTATGCTCCACCATGATATTTATCATCTTCATGGCATTTCACTAATGTAACAAATTAAACTGGGAGGTCATTACTGTTCCAAATTCCAATAATTTTTTCTTTCTTTTTCATTTCGAATATGCTTCTTTTTGAAACGTTAACCCAGGGTCGATCCCTGTTGCGTTCATACCTTGGCTGTGAGGATCAGGGAAGCGACAGGTCCCACGAGTTTCTAGCCAAAAAAATTGGGTGGACAGAAACTCAGAAATAAAAACCCAGAACACAACAAAACGACGCAAACGGAGGGCTCAGAAATGCCTCCTTATCCAGAAGCCCATCCACTGCTTCTGTGTACATAGAAATGTCTCCTTATCAACAAGCCCATCCACTGCCTGTGTGTACATAGAACGCCCCCGCCCTATTCTGCAAACTCCATTGCCCGCTCACTCTGCAAAAAACGCAATCGAAATTTGAAAAATATCCCCAATTCAATCCACCATGTCGTGCGCCAACGTCACCCTATCGGCCTGCCAGATGACGGCGTCGACGAAGCCAATGATCCCCTCCTTCGACGGCCTCTCCGCCCGCATTCTCCCCTTCCGCCGCTCCCAAACGGATCTCACCACTGAACTCGAATCCAAGTGCCAGCGCGGCCGCGCCGTGACGGTCTGCGACCTCCGCACACTTCGCGATCGCATCGCCTCTGTCACCAACACGAAAAAAATCACCGACGCCATGAAGCTGGTGGCCGCCGCCAAGGTCCGCCGCGCCCAGGAGGCCGTGGTGAACGGGCGCCCCTTCTCAGAAACCCTCGTCCAGGTTCTCTACAACCTCAACGAGCAGCTCCAGACCGAGGACGTCGACATTCCGCTCACGCAAGTCCGTCCCGTCAAGAAGATCGCCATCGTCGTCGTCACGGGCGACCGCGGACTCTGTGGGGGTTACAACAATTTTATCTTGAAAAAGGCCGAGCGCCGCATGAAGGAGCTCAGAGAGCTCGGCGTCGCGTACACAATAGTCAGCGTCGGCAAGAAAGGTAACACCTACTTCAAGCGCCGCCCGGCCATCCCCGTCGACAAGCTCTTGGAAACCGGCTCGATGCCGACAACGAAAGAAGCCCAGGCCATCGCCGATGACGTCTTCAGCCTCTTCATAAGCGAAGAAGTCGACAAGGTCGAGCTTCTGTATACGAAATTCGTGTCGCTGATAAAATCCGAGCCGGTCATTCACACGCTCCTGCCGCTTTCCCCCAAGGGCGAGGTCTGCGATATCAATGGCGTCTGTGTCGATGCCGCCGAGGACGAGATGTTCAGGCTGACGACAAAGGAGGGGAGGCTTACTGTCGAGAGGGAAATGGTTCGAACTCCGACGCCGGATTTCTCCCCCGTCTTGCTCTTCGAGCAGGACCCCGTTCAGATTCTGGACGCCCTGTTGCCGCTCTATCTCAACAGCCAGATTCTGCGTGCGCTCCAGGAGTCACTCGCCAGCGAGCTCGCGAACAGGATGAATGCCATGAGCAACGCCAGCGACAATGCCAAGGAGCTGAAGCGGTCGCTGTCAGCGACTTATAACAGGCAGAGGCAGGCCAAGATCACTGGAGAGATTTTGGAGATCGTCGCGGGAGCCAACGCCCTGGAATGAGTGTTTGTTAGTCTTGATTCCCTTTTGTCGATGTCGAGAATCGGATTCGACTTGCGTAATGTCGATGTCGAGAATCGGATTTGACTTGCATCGACTTACAGTCTTGTATATCCATAAGGGCTGTTTTAGGCCCGCTGTAATTTTTGAAGAGTTCATTAATTTATATGTGATCACTGCGCAAACACCCCTGCTTTGATCTTAATAATGAGAGAATTCAAGAGACAATTTACCTTTCTTTGCTGTCTCTGATTTAATTTATCCCTGCCTTGATCTTAATAACGAGAGAGAAGAGAATTTAAGAGGCAATTTACCTATCTTTGCTGTATCTGATTTAATATATTTTCTTTGCTGTATCTGATTTATTTTTGTTTCTTTTTTACTTACATTTTGTTTTGGGTTCTTCACAGAAACACTCCTTATTTTTTTGGCCAGAGTCGGGACTCATTTCCCCTTAACCTTCCACCGGGATTGTTCTGGACATGTCGCTTCTAGAATTCACAATCTGGGTCAGTAGTGGAAAACCCCACCGATTAATCACCAGACCACAGCTCAGCTGACAATTACATTTTATATTGTTAATAATGATCATGATGGTTTTATGAAACTGCTTTAATACGATCAAACAGTGCAGTGATAAATGCAATATATGTTGGGATATATATCAGTGGATGTGATGCATTTTGTTGTCGCGATGTATATTTTGGTAGTTTTTGGAGGTTTTTTGGTCACTTTTTCCGTTTGATTTTGCCCGAAATCCAGTGATGAATGGTTGGATCTGCAGATTTGAGTGGCTAAGTTTGTATAATCTGAGTGCCCCAGAGATTTTTCAGCATGCTGAATCCATTTATGCATTCAGAAAAGCAATTTAAACAACAGAAAATAGAGATTTTGTCCAAATTTACATTGCTGAATTTCGACCAATTCCTATAAAAAAAACCCAAAAAATAAACCGTTTAACCAACACCTATTTCAGTGAATATTGAATTTAATGCTACACTACTCGGTATTGCATTTAATGCTGTACTTCATATTTTATTTTACTATTGTTAATAATGGGTATGATGATTCGTTTCAATTGCTTTAAGTCAAATCAATAAACACCTAGCAGTGCAGCAAGAAGTGAAATATATGCTAGGATATACACGAAGCATTTCAAAACTGACGATTATATTCCAGTAAATATTGCATTTAATGCTACACTGCTTGGTGCATAATGCTTATGAGCAATAAGTACTGAGCAATGCTGCAATAATTGCAATTTATTGCTGGGATCTATACTGTCAGAGCTAAAGCATTTCAGAGTCCGCGACAATGTATATCTTACCATATATTGCATTTAATGCTGCACTGCTTGGTGCATAATGCTTGCCCTTCTTTAAACAAGATAGAAGCATTACAACTGGCCTGAAGAGGTCAGGGGGCATATTTGTCTGGACAAAACGACCACCCTCGAGTTGCTGTGACATGGATATCATTTTGTCGAAGTCACCCAGGAATTTTACCTGCCCTAATCGCTAATTTTCGCATCCAGGGGAATTGAACCTTCCTGGGTTCTTGACCACAACCCTATTAACATTTTCCTGTGATTTTGATTAACTTATGTAGTCACTGCTCAATGCCTTCTTTGATCTTTATAACGAGAGAATTTAAGAGACAATTTAGGAAGGAGAGAATTCAAGAGACTATTTAGCAAGAACCAGAGAATTCAAGAGATAATTTTCCTGTGATTTTGATTAACTTATGTACTCACTGCTCAGTCCCTGCTTTGATCTTTATAACGAGAGAATTCAAGAGACAATTTAGCAAGAACCAGAGAATTCAAGAGATAATTTTCCTTCCTTGCTGTATTAGACTTTTTAAAATTATTTTTTACTGACTTTTTAAAATTATTTTATACTTTTGTTAATTATGATTGTGACAGGTTGTTGAAAGTGTTTATTTAAGATGATCAATAAGCACCAAACAGTGCAGCAATAAATGCAATATACATCGCCAGATCTGATGGTGTAYATCTGAAAGTGTATATCCCCATGTATATTGCATTTATTGCTGCACTGCTTGGTGCTTATCTGAAGGTGTATATCCCCATGTATATTGCATTTATTGCTGCACTGCTTGGTGCTTATCTGAAGGTGTATATCCCCATGTATATTGCATTTATTGCTGCACTGTTTGGTGCTTATTGATCACCTTAAATGAACACTGAGCAATATTGCAATTAATGCAATGCAGGCTGGATATGCACAGTTGGATCTGAAGTATTTCAAAACCAATGATGTATATCCCAACTTATGTTGCATTTAATGCTGCACTGCTTGATGCATAATACTGACCCTTCTTTAAAAACAAGATACTACAACTGGCCTGAAGAGGTCAGGGCATACAAGTGGCCACTTGCCTGGACGAAATGACCCTTGAGCTGTCAGGGCCAAAGAGGTGAGGGCATACAAACGACTGGCCTGAAGAGGTCAGGGCATACAAGTGGCCACTTGCCTGGACGAAATGACCCTTGAGCTGTCAGGGCCAAAGAGGTGAGGGCATACAAACGGTCGCTTGCCTAGATGAAACGATGCTTGAGCTGCCTTGACAGGGGTACCATTTTGTCAAAGTCATCCAGGACTTTTACCTGTCTCCAGGCACTAATTCATGCACCCAGGGGAATTGAATCTCACCGGCTTCACCACATCCCCTTCACATTTTCCTTTATTTT
This sequence comes from Picea engelmannii, assembly GCA_009831015.1. NCBI lineage: Eukaryota > Viridiplantae > Streptophyta > Pinopsida > Pinales > Pinaceae > Picea > Picea engelmannii. Next base: position 488,945 of record ML778824.1, on the reverse strand, counting down.
GAATAACTTGTATGTAAGTCCATTTACTTACACTGAAGAGCACTATGTTGCATTTTTTTAAAGTTATTATTGCACCAACAGTACACTGAAGAGCACTATGTTGCATTTTTTAAAGTTATTATTGCACCAACAGAGAAAGTGAAGTGCATTCTACAGCACTTTTGCCTGGTTCCATCTAGTGTTCTTCAGTGTTACATACATGTTATTCAAAATGAAAGGAAAATGTGAATGGGGTTGTGGTGAAGCTGGTAAGGTTCAATTCCCTGGCTCGAGGCAATAATTCACGCATCCAGGGGAATTGAACTTACCAGCTTCACCACACCCCATTCACATTTTCCTTTGATTTTGAATAACATGTATATAAGTCCATTTACTTACACTAAAGAACACTAGATGCCCAGTTTTAAAGTTATTATTGCACCAACAGAGAAATTGAGGTGTATTCTACAGCACAGGTAGGGTGGGGATTTGGTGTGCGGGTGAGATGTGTATTTGTAATGGTGCATGGAATCTATATTGTGCATTGAATATAGACATTACCAGAGACCCATCTTTGTTGCACATATCTCCGGTTTCTCCTGATATTTCTGAGTTTTTCAGGTTTAAGTTTATGCTTATCGATATTTTCTGATATTTTGCTCGATATTTCCAATAAGTTTCTTGCTGAACCTTAGGCAATATATTCCCGAAACTGAACCTTAGGCAATATATTCCCGAAACAATATTTGCAACATTTATCTAAACCCATTTATGATATGGTGAGTTTGTGAAGCTCAAGGGTGCATATCTGTGAGTTACACAGATAATTGACTATCAAGTTTTGAAACTCAGAGATGTTCTCTCAAGTTTTGCAACCTTAAGGCGCATATCAGACTGGGGCTTAGGGCCTGTGGCATATGCTAGCTAGAATTATGTTCACTATTGGACTTTCTTCAAACATTTAATCTTCTGCAAGTGGTCGATGTCATGGAAATTTAGCATTGGCAAAAGTAAACACCTTCTCTAGTCTTTCCAAGTTCTTTGATATCAGTCATCTGTCAATATATTACGAACTAGTCTCTGTAGGGTTTGGGAGACTTGCTTGGTTACTGGTTTATATTTCATCTGACATTTTCAATTTCAATGCAATTTTGAAGCTGGATTAACATTTATTTGGCAGTTAAAAGTAGGCCGAGAAAGTTAATCGCTGGTTGGTTTACTGCTGGGCAAATCAATGGTATTGATTGTTATGAAGAAGCCGCTGCACAAGGACTGATGGCTGGATTTTTTTTGGTTGGAAGTGCTTCTAGAAAGATGTCCTGAGGAGCTTCCTGGGACTTGCAGCTGGCCCCATTCATTTGGAACTCATACCATTCGGATCCAGACGACCACAGAGAAAATGAAAACCTGGTTGATAGCTTAATATTCCATTGACCTCAACAGTGAACCAACGCCCATTGGCAGTTTTAAAATTACCAACGCCTGTTGGTAGTTTTAAAATTATGGTCACAGCTGATCCATATTCAGACATTTATATTTTTGAAAGTGCTTCTTTAAATAAGATAGAAGCGTTACAACTGGCCCAAAGAGGTCAGGGCATACAAGAGGCCGCTGACCGGGATGAAATGATCCTCGAGCTGCTGTGGCAGGGGTACCATTCTGTCAGAGTCACCCCGGACTCTTGTCTTTCCTAATCACTAATTCACGCCTTCAGGGGATTTGAACCTTCCTAGGTGGTGTGCTACCAGCTTCACCCTGACCCCATTGACCTTTCCTTGATTTTGAATAACATGTAAGTCCATGTACTTGCACCGAAGAATGTTGATGCACCATTTTGAGCTTATTATTGCACCAACAGAGACAGTGAGGTTCATTCTACAGCCCAGGTGGGACGGGGGTGGGGCGATGTGTGCACACACCATGTTTGTGATTGTGCATGCAATCTGTATTGTGCATTGGGTGCATTGAATATAGATACCTCATCTAAAACCATGTCTGGTATGCTGAGGTTGTGAAGCTCAACGATGCATATCTCTGAGTTACACAAATGGCTGGTTATCAAGTTTTGAAACTCAAGATATGTAATCTCAATTGTTGCAACCCAAGGTGCATATCAGACTGGTGTTTAGATGGGCCTGTGACATGTGCTAGTTAAAATTATGTTCACAATTGGTCTTTATTCAGACATTTAATTCTAACTCTGCAAGCTGTTGAAATCATGGAAAACTAGCTTTGGCAAAAGTAAACAGCTTCTCTAGTGTTCTTGGATATCAGGTCAATAGATTACAAACTAGTCTCTGTAGGGTTTGGGAGATTTGCTTATTTATTGATTTATATTTCATCTGGCATTTTGATTAACACAATTTTGAATCTGGGATTAACATTTAGATGTTAGTTTTTTTTTTGTAAATAAAAGTAACTATAGATTGATATTCACAAATATACGTGGCATTACAAAATCTGATGTCTGTCATCTGTCCTGCCACAGCTGGGAAACCAGGACAGGTGGCTATCAAAATTCAAGTGCAACTGTAACTGTTTGGACATGACAGTAAGAATGTCTAACTGACAAAAAAGATTACAGTGATCAACTAAGCAGTGGCCATGGCCGACTGTCATATAATACTTGTTAGAGAATCTAAATTCTCTGTGTAATTGACCAAACCAAAAGAAAAACATTAACCTGGGGGAGTTAGTCCAAGTGCGAGCTCGGGCTCGGCCAACCATGGGCGTTGTAGGCTGGGACAAATTTTTGGCCGCATGTTGGGCACTGTTTGCTAGCAGGAGCTGCCGTCATCGCATCGAACACGAGGTCCATACGCTGCCCCAGGAGATGCTGAATGTGTGCTTGGTTGTCCATTTTCTGCCGCAGCTCGAAGATGAGCTGAAGGTGCTCATCTGGAAGTCGAATTGGGGTGGGCGGATGTGGCTCCTCCATTAGATCTGCGTCCATCTCCAAGTATGCATCCCACTGCTTCCATTGTTGTCGTTGGAGTAGCCACTTGCCAGTTGGGAGGAATTTCTTCTTCCACCAAGCAACTTCCAATGCCATAGAAATGGTCCGGAGTGTGGGTGTTGGGGGGGGCAATTCCCTGGGCGAAGGCTAGGCGGAGGAGAAAAATTCTCAGGAGGGAGAATTTCCTTCTTGATTGAGCAGCTCCCAGGGTCATTGGTGGGATTGGGGATAGGAGACCGGGGTTGCTGAGGCCGAATATGGCGCTGGTCGAGATGACTGGTAATGATGAGGGCTAGCTAAGAGGGGGAGAGTTTGTTGCGTCTGGTAAGGGCACTGTAGTACAACAGACCCCTTCTGGACTTGCCCCTCTCTTTGGGCATGGTGTGAGCGTTCAGGTGAGAATTGGGCTGGATAAACAATGGAGGAATGACCGTGGGCGGCCAAACAATCGAGCGCAAGGTGAAAATGAAATGGGAGAGCCAGGGAACTGTCGAGCACAAGGCCAAGAGAAAGTTGAGGAACAAACAGGCACAAGGCAGGGGAGGAATGGGAGAACGATCTAGAGCACAGGCCTTCATAGTGCCTGGCGAATTGACATGGGCGAGAGCCATGAAGGTCAAGGTGATTGCTAGCTTGGTGCAGGTACCTTGCTTGGTACGCCCAGCCTGGTTCACGCAAGGCTGCATTAAGTTTCCTTGGAGTGCCCAACGCACTGCCATTAATCCACGATGAGTGCCGGTCAGTCTGGAGGGAAGGGAGGCTGGCGGCAGGGATTAATAGCTCCCTACGTGGCCTAACTCCACCTGTCATCCTGTGCATTCCACTTGTCACCCTATCCGGGAAACATTTATATGTTAGTTAAAAATAGGCTTGGAAAGTAACTTAATTTCTAGTTGGTTCATTGCTGGACAAATTAATGGTACTGCTAATGATGAAGAAACAGTTGCACAAGGGCTGATGGCTGGATTATATTTTTCTTGGTTGGAAGTGCTTTGAAAAACATGACCTAAGGGTTTGCCTGGGACTTGCACCCAACCTCTTTCGTTGGAAACTTAGACCATTGAGGTCTAGCAGACTGCAAATAAAATGAAAACTTGGTTGATAGCTCAATACTCCATTGACCTCGATTGTGGACTAACACCCACTGGCAGTTTTAAAATTAGTATTAAAATTACAGTCAAAGCTTATTGATATTTAGACATTTAATTCTCTGCAAGCTTTTAAGTCATTGAAGATCAACACTGGCAGAAGTGAAAACCTTTTGTGGCTTTCCTGAATATCAATCATTTGCCTATACTTTGCAAACTAGTCTTTGTCAGCTTGGGAGATTATGCTTAGTTATTGATTTACATTTGATCTGGCTTTCACAATTCTGAATCTGGGATTCACATTTATTGGTTGAATCAGACTGTGATCAATGCTACAGTTTTTTATTCCTGCAGTTAATTGGTTTGCAAATGTAATGTAATTGCCAGAGTTGTCAGACTGATTTTCCATTTGAGTTAGTGGGAGTTCAGAATGGAAGACTCTATGTTGTACTTTTGGATGGATGCAGTGAATTTAAATTCTTCTCTACGCAAGTTGAGTTTTTGCAGTGTAGCTTTTCTGACTTTTAAGTAGGGATGCTTTAGATCAGGGTTAAAAATTGACACCCCATCCTACATTTCAAGAAAAATGCATATGACTGCTAAAATCTATAATACATATCATTTTAAAATCTGACCAGTACTCATGTAAACTAATAGCATCACAACTGGCCCAAAGAGGTCAAGGGATACAAGTGGCTACTTGCCTAGACAAAGCTGTTGAATTTTCCTTACTTTGGCACTTAGGTATGTTGTTATCTAGTGATTTCCTTGCTGTAAATCAAATTAGCAGCTCACAAAACAGAACACACTCGCTGGAATAATCAACTCAAATAAATATAGCAGAAGCAATATTGGAGACCAAAATCTCATACACAATACACAAAGAATATTCTTCCCATCAATTAAGCTTATCATTCGAATAACTTCAAAGCTTACAAGGGCTCCCCTACTGCGAAAATGGTCCACAGAGAAATACATATAACTTTAGACAACACCTGCAAACCCTAGCAACTCTTGGTCTGTTGTATGATCCCGAACTTTCATGTTTCCCAAGATGTATGCGCCTTTCCTTAAGTAAACCTGTGTATACATGTCTGTCTCCACTGAAACTCGCGTACCCACACACAAGGATTGTACGGAAAACTATGTACGACGCGACCTTGCTACTGTGGCTCCAATATGCTGAAACCCACTTGCGGCTGTGTCTGTTCTCCCTTCTCTTTGACCCGATCTCTAGATGGAAGTCCTTCTCCACCTATCCAAGATCTCCTTGAATCACAGTCCTTCTTGATCCAACCCTCTCTGTATCCAAAGAGTCAAGTGTATCAAGTGTATCCTCCTTCACCTTTGCCATGCTTTTATAATATTGAGTTATGATCTAACCCTAATCTCCAAAGTGATTGATGGTTGAGATTACTTCTCATCTCACTTGAGATCAATGGCTAATATTTAATTCACTAAAGCTAATTACTTTAGCATTTCAATAAATAAAACTCAACTAATTAATAAAAACACTTTACTTTAATAATTCATTTATTTAAAGTAAATTACCAAGGTAGAAGGCTTTGGACGACTTCCACGCGTCTAGACACTTAGACCTACGCGGAAGTATCTATCCGATGCTACAAACATTGACACTCCCTCTTAGCGAGGAAGGTATTCTGCACCACTCCATGTTTGTCCCTGAAGAACACAAACTTCCCTTTAACCAAGGGTTTGGTCAGAATGTCTACGACCAGTTCATCTGTGGAAACATATTGAAGCTTCACTGCTCCCTTTTGGATCTTGTCTTGAATGAAGTGATATCTGATCTCAATATGCTTGGACCTATCATGGAATATTGGATTTGTTAATGTTTAATCCATTATTATAGTTTTTTTCATTTCAATAGATAACAACAACATAAGACAAGATCACTGAGAAATACACAATCACAAGAGACACATCATTTATCCTGGGAAACCCTCATGGGGAAGAAAACCCAGCAAAACTTCCTTATTATAGATAGCCAATACAATGGCAAGAGATAACTCAAACAAATACAGAAAGTCCTCTCCTAAAGATGCGCCTCTCTCTCTCTCTCTTCTCTAGCTGCAGCTCCGAAACTTGTCTCTCAATGAACAAGTGAGTGTGTGTCTAAGTGAGGTGCTTGTTAAATTTGGCAGCATCGACAGTCATTCTCCAATGGGAGGCCATATGGGCCAACCTGAGGCTAGCCAGGGAGATTTGGAGAATCAACCAGTCTTGTGAGGTAATGACAAAAGCCAGGGGGAACGGACAACCTCTGTGAGTCAAACCAAAAGTCAGGATGAACGAGATGCTATGTGAGTCTAATGCAAAAGTCAGGGGGAACGTACAACCCCTGTGAGCATAGACAGTCTAGTGCAAAAGTCAGGGGGAACGTACAACCTCTGTGAGCATAGACAGACTAGTGCAAAAGTCAGGGGGAACATACAACCTCTGTGAGTCTAGTCAAACCTTGTGAGCCATGAGCAAAAGTCAAGGTATCTAGCAAAAGTTAGGTTGAATGTAAAATTCCTATGGGCTAGAAACAAATGATATTCCTAATATTGCAAATGATGTAACTGTATTGATCTAGTGCGTTGGCA
>ML778824.1:439037-476465 GCA_009831015.1 Picea engelmannii | reverse complement strand
ATAAGTAATCTCTTTCCTTACGTTGTCCTTTCTTTTGAAATCTCCTTGGATGAGATTCTTTATGATTGAATTTGTTTGGGGGTTGAGACTCTTTATAAGTCTCTTTCTGGAAGTAGGACTTCTTCCTTCCTCCTTTGGTGTGAGTAGCTAGGGCTTTATCATCATCTCTTGCTAGTAACGCTTCACGGTTGCTACTCTTGTCTCTTCTTGAATGCATTCTTCCCATAGACCATCAAACTTTAGTTTCTCTGTTATGGCCCAAATCGTTTGGATGAATGCATCCCAAGGTCTCGTGAGACCATTTAGGGCTCTCATTATAAGTTCATCTTCGTCTATAGTATCTCCGATTGCTTCTAGTTGTTCTTTGAATTGGGATATTCTGGAGAAATATTCTTGGATTGATTATCCCTTTTGCATTCTTGTATTCTTGAGCTGAGTTCTAAGATTCATCTTTCGGTTTATGTTCTTTCCTTCATATAGTCTGTTTAGGGCATCAATCATTTCTTTCAGAGTCTTCCTTGATGATACATAGGGAATCAGGTGATCTTTGATTGAATCTGCAATGATTCTTTTGGCCCTGATTGTGTCCTTTTGGTGCTTTGCCTTTTCTGCAGCATCGACGGGCTCCAATACTTTTTCTTTGATGAATCTTGCTAGGTCATTCTCTTCAAGAATGAGACCAATTCTATACTTCTAGGCATGGAAGTTTTCCACACATTCTAGTTTGTCAACAAGCTTAACACTTGTAGACATCTTCTACTTGAAGTTGGGAAAATGCTCAAAAAATGAAAGTGTTCAAAATCATGTTCTGAACTTACCAGGAGGTGCGCTTGGCTGAGACGAGTAGCCTGGTGTGCTTGGATATGAGAAAATCCAACTTTTACCCCTCCAAACTTGATCTGCGGATTTCTGGACTGGTGCGTTTGGTTTTCTGGTACCTCTGGTACTCTGGTACTTTTGGTACTCTGGTTTTTTGGTACTTCTGGTACTTTGTGAAACTAGGGTTTCACTTTCTGAGAGCTCTAGTCACTGAAAAGGTGCGCTGAAGGTGCCAAAATGATCCTTGAGGGAGGGCACACTTTTATAGATGGTTTTAGGGCTGAAATACCTCACCAACAAAAAGCCCTAATTTGCATGTACAACAACAGTGACGTTTTTCACTTTTCTCTTGTGAAAGATGCTCTCTTCAGCTTGGCTCTGATACCATGTTAATGTTTAAGCCATTATTATAGTTCTTTTCATTTCAATAGATAACAACAACATAAGACAAGATCACTGAGAAATACACAATCACAAGAGACRCATCATTTATCCTAGGAAACCCTCATGGGGAAGAAAACCCAACAAAACTTCCTTATTATAGATAGCCAATACAATGCTAAGAGATAACTCAAACAAATACAGAAAGTCCTCTCCTAAAGATGCGCCTCTCTCTCTCTCTCTCTCTCTCTCTTCTGCAGCTGTAGCTCCAAAACTTGTCTCTCAATGAACAAGTGAGTGTGTGTCTAAGTGAGGCGCTAGCCTCCTTATTTATACAAGACTGACACGTGTGGGAGTGTCCTTTCACTAGCAGGGCCGACTTCTTCTTCTGGGTGGTTATAAGTTATAACCACCTTTATTATATTCTGGGGCCGACTTCTTCTTTTGCCTATTACAATTACATTATGACCAATCCACAAAAGGGGATTTGGTCCTTTTACAATAGCCGACATGATCAATCCACAATGGGGATTGATCCAATGAATAATATATCAATAATAGTTAGAATACACTTTGCAGTTACATTATTTCAACAGGATTCTCAGTGAGTTTGATGCAACTTTGATTTTTGCAGTATATCATCGTAGGCTTCAACTCTTGATCAAATAAACCTCTAAGAAATTTATGAAGACAAATGGCTTCACAACTAGCCATACTCGCTGCCATATACTCTGACTTTGCTGAACTGAGTGCTACAAAAGTCTGCTTCCTGCTGAACCATGTAATCACTACTGAGCCCAAGTTGAAGCAACACCTCGAGGTTCTCTTTCTGTCTACTGCACTCCTTGCCCAATCCGAGTCTGAATATCCCTACAAACTCACTCCATCACCTCCAAGATACCTCAACCCATACTCCGTTGTACCTCTCAAGTACTTGAGCACATGCTTCATTGTTATCCAATGCACCTACCTCGACTTCACCATCAACTGACTCAAGGTGTTCACAACAAAACATATATCTGGCCTGGTGTTGACCAAATACATCAAGGACCCTATCAGTTGCCTATATATCCTAGGATCCACAAACTCTGAACCTGAAGTGACAACCTTCTTCAGATTGGTAACCATAGGTATAGCCATCGGTCTCCAATCCTCCATCGTGAATTCTTCAGATTGGTAACCATAGGTATAGCCATCAGTCTACAGTTCCCCATCTTGAATCTCCTCAAGATCTCTATTGTGTACTTCCCTTGACCAAGGAAGATCTCTCCCGATATCTGCTATACCTCTAACCCCAAGAAATAATGCATCAAGCAAATGTCCTTCATCTTGAACTCTGTAGCTAAACCTGCTTTGCACCCTGCAATAAGCTCCTTTGCACTTGTGAGAAACAAATCATCCACGCACAACACGAAGATGAGTGGATCATCCCCAACAAGTATGAATTATAAGTTAGGATCCGCCTCACTCTTGCTAAAGTCCATACTCTGCAAGTATCCGTCAATCCTAGAATACCATGGATTGGCTGCTTGTTTGAGTTCGTACAAGGCTTTTTTAAGCCTACACACATGAGACTCCCTCCCATGTACCTCAAAGCCCTGAGGTTTCTCTATATATGCTTCTTTCTTAATGATCCCGTTGAGGAAAGCTGTCTTCACATCCATTTGGTGAATCCTCCACCTCATAACTGAAGCAATAGAAATAATATCATTGAATAAAAGCATACCCGACGACTGGAGAAAATGTCTTCTCATAGTCTACTTCCTCTCTCCAGGAGAATCCTCTCGCCATGAACCTCGCCTTGAACTTCTCAATGCTACCATCTGCTACATGCTTGATCTTGTAGAGCCACCTGGAACTCACAACTAACTTCCCCTCCAATCTTGGCACTATGTCCCAAACATCATTCCTCCTGATAGAGATAACTACACCATGACATCTTGCCAAACCTGTTGATCTGCCGCTTCCTCAAAACTGGAAGGATCAACATCAATGATGCTACTCATAAGCGCCATATAGTTCGGAAACTTCCTTGGAGCCTTGCTCTCTTTGTCTGCACTCTTAGAAGCCTCCCCAACATCCCTCAATGTCTGCAATAGCCACCCGGGTCTCCTCACAGAAATGGAAGGGGCTAACTCCTCCTCCCCACCTAAAGTCCGACTCTCTAAATTGGAAGCTGCTGACTGCTGCTCATCCTTCTAATCCTACTGCTCCTCATCCTCTGTCACTGCTGATGACTCCCGAGATCTCCTACATGCCAAGTTCTCCTTGAATTTAACATCTCTGCTCACAATTGTCTTCCATTGTGCTGGTATGAAGATCATGTAATCCTTTGAGGTCTCACTATACTCCACAAATATACCCTTCTGTCCTGAAGGCTCCAACTTTGTCCTCTTCTACACAGGCACATGGATGTAGACTGGACAATGAAAGATCCTCAAATGTCCTATCTCTGACTTCACCCCTGAGAATGTCTCCTTTGGAGTCTTGTCCCCCAATATTTAGTGAGGACTCTTGTTCTGCACATATATTGTCGTGTTACACGCCTTTTCCAATGAAACATAGGCAACTCTTGGTCATGTATCATAGCCCTGGCAGAACTAATGATGGATCGACTCTTTCTCTCCGCAACCCCATTCTGGTAGGGGTTGTATGAGACTATCAACTCCCTCTTGCTCCCTGCCTCTTTGCAAAAATCCTTGAAGTCATTGGAGGTGTACTCTCCCCCATTATCCGACCTCAAGACCTTGGTCTTCTTTCTTGTCTGGTTATCCACCTGAGCCTTGAACTCCTGAAACCGACTGAAGACCTTATCCTTGGTCTTCATAAAGAAGATCTAGGTTTCTTGGAAAAGTCATCAATGAATGTCACATAGTACGACACCCCCTGCATTGATGCTACTAAAATTGCCCCCCTTATATTTGAATGTATAAGATCCAAGATCCCCTTGGACCTACTCTCGCTGCTTGGAAAAACAACCTTGGCATTCTTGCCAAGTGCACATTCCCTGCTGCTCAACACTGAACTCTGGAAGACCTGTAACAATCCCCCTCAGAATCGACAATGCCCTGTAGTGTAGGTGTCCCAACCTCCTGTGCCATAACTCACATAGGTTATCATTGTCATGTACCAAAGCTTGAACAAGCTTGCCCTGCTACCTGTATAAAGTGCCCTCTCTAACCCCAATGATCATTGTTGTGTCTGGGCTAGCTTTCTCTGGACATATGAGTACTTGCCCTCTCTGAAAAGTAACGACAAAACCCCTATCTTCCATAGTTGAGACTAAGAGCAAGTTCTTCTTCAGTCTTGGTACGTAAAGCACATCCCAGGCATCAAACGAACCTCCTTCCTCAAGCTGGACCAAAACTGTTCCCTCTCCCTTCACTGCATACTTGGCATCATCATCAAGCTCCACATGAACCCTTGAGTCCCTCTCCGTCAGATTGTTGAATAACTCTCGTGCTTTTGTCATATGACGAGATGCACCACTGTCCAAATACCACACACTCCTGGTAGTTGTGCTGGTAGAAAGACAAGAAACTAGTGAGGAATCCTTCTCAAACTTCACTACAAACTCATCTAGTTGCATCTTTGTCGATGTTGCTATTTGCGTCTTTCCTCTTCCCTTCTTCTCTGGACACTAAAATGCATAATGTCCATTCTTATGACATGAGAAGCACTTGATTTTACTCAAGTCCTTCCCCGACTCTGATGTTCCTCCATCACTGTTACACTTCTTGCTGGAACCCTTTCCTTTGCGCTTCCTTGTCTTACTGACAAGGGCCAATTTCTCATCACTACTTCCCTATTTGCTGATTTTAGACTCCTCGAGTCTCTTCCTGGATGCAATCATCCCAAAGCCTCTGCTAATATGGGAGTTTTTCCCGAGTGCAGACTCCCTTGACAAATGGTTCCCAAGACTTGGGAAAACCATTCAATGCCACATTAATGAGCTCTACGTCATCTAATTTCTCCCCTATAGCTGCAAGTTGATCACCTGCTTGAGTGATCTTCATGAAATAGCTGGTAACATTGTCAAATCTAGACATCCACATAGATCTGAGTTTATTTTTTAAGACCATCTTCCTATTCATGTTATTCCTCTGGAATAATCCTACCATGGCATCAAACATCTCCTTGGCCCTCTTGTCGGATAAGTGAGGAATTAGATGATCCTTCACTAAATCCAAGATTAGCCGCTCAACTTTAATCTTTTTCTTCTCGTGAGCTGCCAAAGCTAGCGAATCTGTCGGTGGAACAACTACTTTGTCCACTAACTCCCAAGGGTCATATTCCTTCAAAGGCAAAGTAACTCTTGCTTTCAAAGATAGGAAATTGGATGCTCCATCAAATATGTCTTAAACTCTTAGACTTGCTGATGCCATCCCTTAAACTTGATAAATTGCTCCGAGAATAACCTTTTGCTGAAACTGCCCTTGTACTAACTTGTGCGATCCCATACACGCCTATCACCATTGAAATTTGTGTATGTACACAACTCTCCTTAAGCAAACCAACGTATGTACATGATTGTTCCTTCTGCAACCCGCGTACAACTTCGTACAACTATAAACCCTAGTTTTGCTTCAGTATAGTTGTTTCCCTAAAATCCAACCCTTGATTTCTGACTACTAGTTATGGATCTGCTAAGATCTCCTTGCAGATCTGATAGATCTTCTATCAACACTTGTGGATCTGAGATCTGGCTTCCTCTTAGAGCATAGGTTCTTATACCATGTTGAATTTTCCCTACTCCGACACCTAGGTATCTCGTTATCTAGTGATTTCCTTGCTGTAAATTAAATTAGTAGCTCACAAAACATAATACACTCGCTCGAATAATCAACTCAAATAAATATAGTGGAAGCAATACCAGAAACCAAAATCTTATTCACAATACACAAAGATATTTTGCCCATCAACTAAGCTTATCATTCAAATAACTTTAAAGCTTACAAGGGCATCCTTATTGGGAAAATGGCCCACATAGATACAAAAAAATTTAGACAACACCCGCAAACCCTAACTACTCCTGGTCTGTTGTATGATCCCAAATTTTCACGTTTCTGGAGATGTATGTGCATTTCCTTAAGCAAACCTGCATATACACACTCGTCTCCATTGAAACCCACATACATGCACTTAAGGACTGTACGAAAAACTCTGTATGACGTGACCCTCCTACTGTGGCTCCAATCTTTTGAAACCCACTCGTGGTTGCCTCTATTCTCCCTTCTCCCTGCCTGATCTCTAAATGGAAGTCCTTCTCCACCTGTCCAAGATCTCCTTGAATCACAGTGCTTCGTGATCCAACCCTCTATGTATCCAAAGAGTCAAGTGTATCAAGTGTCTCCTCCTTCACCCTTGCCATGCTTTTATAATATTGTGTTATAACCTAACCCTAATCTCCAAAGTGATTGATGGTTGAGATTACTTCTCACCTCACTTGAGATCAATGGCTAATATTTAATTCATTAATGCTAATTACTTTAACATTTCATTAAATAAAACTCAACTAATCAATAAAAGCACTTTACTTTAATAATTCCTTTAATTAAAGTAAATTACCAAGCTAGAAGGCTTTGGATGACTTCCACACGTTTAGACACTTAGACCTGTGCAGAAGTACCTGTCCGAAAACATCAACAAAAATGACCCTTGAGCTATCAGGCCCAAAGAGGTCAGGGCGTACAATTGGCCTCTTGCCTGGATGAAACAATCCTTGCGCTGCTCTAATAGGGATACCATTTTGCAAAGTTAGCTAGGACTTTTACCTGGCTCCAATCACTATTTCACACATCTAGGGGAATTGAACTTTATCGACTTCACTGTGACCCCATTGACATTTTCCTTTGATTTTGATTAACATGTTTGTAAGCCCATTTCTTACACTGAAGAACACTAGATGCCCAGTTTTAAAGTTTTTATTGCACCAATAGAGAAAGTGAGGTGCATTCTATAGCCCAGGTAGGGGTTGGTGTAAGGAAATGGGAGAGTAGCCATTATTATTTCGCACACACCAAAACTGTGTTGAGTGCTTTATTAAATCAATGTAATAGTACACTTATAAATACATGAATGTTGTCTTAAGATAGACACATTATCTTGGTCACACTAACAACCAGTTGAGAGAATATCTCTACCACACTCCAAACTAGAAGCTAGCTAGTTGGAGAGAATCTTTCAAGTCCAACTAGATCTAACAACCTCCTAAAATATAGAAACAGACTCCTTATGTAGAGACAAACTCTACACAATAATGACCAATAATCATAACAACCACAAATATTATCACACATAAGACAAGTAGGAGTTAATAATTCAAACACTTCCCCTTAATGACTACTTGTCTTAATCTTTGTTAGGTCAGGTCTTCATCATCTTCTAGTCCTCTACAACAAATGCTCTACTATGAATTGAAGAACCCCTGATCAACAAAGTCTATATCTAGTCCATTTTGGCACTTACATCTCATACCTCATCGTGTAGACATCGCCAAATTGTCAAAGTCCATATAAAGGAACAACCATCCACTAGAATGCATGGGTACCTAACTGCTGCAATCACCAATCTAATAGGATGTCCTTTGTGTACATGGTTCATTCAACTTGATGAACTCCCCATGAATGTAAAACTTCTAGTTTCTAGACACCTCCCAGAGTCTACAACCAACATGGTCTACTCATAGAGTATCCAACCAACACACGACCCTACTCCTCCTTGAGTGTTAAAGAACTCCATAATAGAGGCTACCGAACTATACCAAAAATTATCCAAATCATTAGGGACACATGGGAAAGGGGTATGCATGCCTATCCAGGTCTTACGACGATATGCCCTTTGCATGTTACATAGATACAGGTACATATATTACATAATCCATCACATAGAGACCCTAGGTACAAGCTTAGATTATAATGCCTAGGTACCACTAGAACACTTCTCCCAAGTATCAACTGTAGGCAGGATACAAGCTCAAACTTTTTAAGGACCAATATATCTAATAAAAAACATGACATCATAGACTTGCTACAAATACAAAGCGTGATTCATATTACCATATGGTCAAGTCTTCTTTTTATTCAACACCATTCCCAAAATTTACCTCATTTGTCCACAATCATTTGACCTCTTCTATTGTCACAAGAATTGTCACCAACTTCCCTTCGACTAGGCTTTCTTCACTACGAGATTCATCTTTGAACTTGTCAGCTTCTTCCTTTTGTACCTGCAAAAAGAATGATCATTGATGTCCATATAAAAAGAAATCCATCTACCGAGATACATAGGTACCATCCATTGTACTCGCTAGTTCTCTAGGAATCGTTTTAACCTACATTATTCGTCAACACATTAGGCTCCCCCTTAATCATAACTTGGTCCCAACCATCTCACATTCCCCCCCTTAATTGCGGATTTGACTTCTTCAATTCAACATCAAGCTAGCATACAAGTACACCTGCCACCCTCGTACCTATCTAAGTGGGTTATTCCACAACTTGATGCCACATCCATTCTATGCATAAGAGGGATACACTCTACATGATTACATGTGCTACCATATTAATACATGTAGGTATGAATAACAAAGCTTACAAAACACCAGGGGAAATCAACTTGCCTATGGATAAGCTTTACAACATGGACCAAAAAACTTTGGGGTGTCGGGTACAACTGATCATGCACCCTCTGCTTCTCAAAAAAACACATGCATCATTAATTCAAGTACAACAAACATTCCAAATGTTTTACAACAACATCAAGATTAGCCTTATCATATGCCCAAAACATAAGCCAATAGAAAAACTAGGATCAATACCAATTCTTCTCACCAACCAAGGGTTTCTTGTCTTTGTCTACATCACAACACATTTTTCTTGGATCTTTACTTGCAAATTGTTAGAATAGTCAATTCTTATGAACTTTGTGCTCACACATTGAGTTGACTAGGCTCAATATACATCTTTTACAAACCCCAAAAACTATCAAGAACACGTTTCACTTCACCCAAACCTCATAAAATGTTCAAAGACACTTTCATTGCACTATCACCCCATTTTTTATGACTTCTTACCATAAGCTTGGCCCATTTCCAAAACTTCATTGCACTTTCTCTCTTGCTGGCATGTGCTCCGATAGTTTCTACTTCCTTTTCATTGCACCATCGCTATATGCATTTTCGATGTGCAAAGTTCAAATTGCCACTGCTGACACAGGGGGTCTCCATGTACTTCTCATCTTTCTCCTACAATTTGACAACACATGAAGGACTCCTGAATTGGCATCGGCCTCGTTTCGTAGCCTTCCCAAGAGGTAGTCGTTGGCCCATTCTTTCACTTATGCCAGTTGTATCATGTTTCTTTAAAGCCCTTATTTCACTTTGGTTTGAATCCGATCCTTTTAAAGTTTAAAGCTTGTTGTCTAGAATGTCTAGTCATTTGGTATTAGTGGCTGCAGGTAGACTGGAGACGACTCGAACCTCCTTGAGGCAACCGAACTTGACCTTCAGATCCCCCTCACCCCAAATGAAACAACTACGGGCGAATTGCTTGTAGATATGGGGCTCGTCGAAGCATTGCACCAAAAACCACATGACGCTCATTGGTACCTCCATTCGCTGCACCAACACCAATGAACACTGGCACTCTCTTTGTTCATGACCACACATAGTGGATTCTTGCGTTGAGGGCGTGATTCAATCTTTGTCACTTTAATGTTCCTCAAAGCGAATATGGACAATGCCTTGAATAGACTCGTCATTCCTTCTTCCAACGAGAAGGGTACCATCGTCTTCATCGTGGGGAGTGCAGGGGAGTTATTGTTCCTTTTGCTGAGAATGAGAAATCTGGTGGTATTCGACGAGTCATCCTGTATCTCTTCTTCCACCAGTTGAATACCATAATCCTGCCCGACAATCTCACTACCGATGATGTCCGTGTCGTCTATGTGGTTCTCCTCTATGAAACAAGCCACGTGCAGTGGACTGATGATATGTGTAGAATAATCAGAGTCTCCATGGTTGCTCTGCTTTCCTTTTGCTCCATGCCCTCATCAATGGGTATACATGCCAACAACGAGTCCTCTTCACATTGCACTATGCAAGCAGATCATTGCACATGTCACACTCAGTAGCAATCTGACTCTCAAAGCTTTTGGGTGGTCGATTTTTGCTTCATGTACTTTAACGAGCACCTTCAGTTGCTAGTGTATTCTTCCATGCGACCTCTCCCATTATGCAACTCTTCTCTTCAGACTACAAGCAACAAATCGGTTCCCTTCATGGACAAACCAAGGACACACAAAAACCATGCCACAGACAAACCGTAGCAACACTCACAACAAAAATCTACTCTCCTCATCTACGCTAATCTACTCCTATAGTAGATTACTCTCATAGGCTTCCATATCCTTGGGCCTTCCTGTGAGGGAGTCAAGCCCAGTCCTGCTCTAATACCATGTAACGAAATGAGAGAATAGACATTATTACTGTTGGTCCTGAGATTAAACTTAAGGCTCAAAGTGTAATGTTAGGCATCGGGAAAGTTGTTTGAGAATGTGTTTTAAAATGCTTTTCCTACCTTAGTTATATGAGAAAAAATTCCTTGATGAAATTAACCATGTAACAGCCAGAGGCCGTATTTTGTATCTGAGTCAAATCAAAATAATAAATGAAGTGAAGGAAAATAACAAAACTGAGAAACGAAGCAGGGCATCAATTACAGAAGAGTCCCACTTTGTTGCAGTAGAAGAAAATAGATTAGTATAACCTTGAATAAAGCATAAAAATACAACAATCCACACAACAAGTAGGTCTTGTATTACTCACAATAATTATAGAGGAAAAGCTACTTGCTAAATAAATCACTGATACTATAAGATTTCAGTAGTTGTAGTACTAAATTGGAATCAACATTTATTCAGGAATACATAAAGAAAATGAGCAATGGAAGACAAAGGAACACATAACCCAAATTTGAACAAAACTTGGAATCTTTGTCTACACTTGTATTAATACTCTATAAGGAGAGTTTTCTCTGTTACAATTGGCAAGAAGCAGCCTGAAATAAGTCTTTGATTTATGTATTTATACAAAATGTCTCAACCTGAAACGGTTGGACTTCTCATAGAAAATATTAAATATCACAACATGCAAAACCGAAAGGTTCCATCTACATCTCCTTTGTCTCTTCCCCTGCACGCAGAGACGTTTCTTCTCCATATCTTCCAGCTTGGAAACAGTTGGCACCTGATTATGATCTGTGTGAATATTATGCTTAGATTGTTTCATTTACTTCCAGATGTGCTGGCTTTCCCGTGTTCGACACACTGGACACATCTGCTTACTAATTACACTACTAACCTAGAAGGTTCTGTTGTCTCATTTGCCTCGAAAATATACAACTTCTTTTCTATATGAAGCAACTTATCCTGTATTTTCCTTGCTTTCAAAGATATAGCCTGTAGCTGTAAACTGGGGTTTACTATCCACTTGTTAATCTGGATAAGGTCGATTTGTTTCAATTGCTGGATTGTCGTCCGGGGTTCTTCTATGGTTGCCTTAGAATTAAGTTGATTTTTCGCTATATCAATCTGTCCCAGGGCTTCGGAGATACTATCTCTTTCAACGTCTAGTAACCCTTTGTCGAGTGAAGACAATGCTTCTTCAAAAGCTTTATTTACTTCCTTGGTTAATCTTTTGCTCTCAGCTAGGTTTGTCTTTAAGGTCTTCAAGATTATGTCCCCTTGGGTTTGCTCGGAAAGAGACAATCGAGGGACTTTTTCTACTTCATCCTTTGCTGCTATCAAAATGGCCTCTTGGAACGTAGCTCGAGCTACAATGGCTTCTCTCTCCTTAATGTTAATGTTATTTAGAGAAAGGTCTGCCACCTGATAACAACTTTGAACCACTTCCACTTTCGTAAAAAGGTTTTGTTGGGCTAACTCCAGCTTTTCATGCACCTCCAATGCCTGAGCTTGGAAATCCGCCATCTCTACCGCTGTAACTTCAGCTAAATATACCTTGGCCTAAAGTTGTTTGATCAATTCTTCTTGCTAAGTGGCTAATTCTCTATTGGCCTGTGAATTTTCATCAAGGCTAGTTTTGACTTGTTGAATTTCTTGTCTGTCACAGGCTTTGATCTTTTCAAAATCCTTATTCATTTGATTTCTCACATCTCTTTCCACGGTTGTCATCTGGTCTTGCAACCGTCTTACCAACAAATTTTTTTGTTTCAGTTGCTCAGCGAGATTTCCTACCCAACACTGATTTGTTGTGGCAAAAGCTCCCAATGAGCCTGCCATTTCCATAGCGAATTCGATCTCATCTAGGGCCTGTCCATCATACAACATTCTGTGTCTTTTGACCGCTGCATCGTCCTTTTGATGCTTCTCTCTTTTAATAATGGCCCTCATTTTCTTGTTGAAAAAGAAGTTCGAGGGAGGCATTTCTTCTGCGGCAATAGGAGTAAGGTCTTCAATGAATACGACTTCGACATTCGGATTTCCTTGGCTTGACTATAAAGGTGTTAATGATTTGATAAGGCTACCTATCTCGGTAGATGGTTGTTGCCCTGCTGTGTTAGTTGTCGGTTTATTTGGTGTGGATAGTGATGTATTTGGTCCCTTTTTAAAGCTTTAGATTTGTCTTTTGCTTGATTACCAGGTGGATCTGATAATGCAGTATCCACTTTCTATGTCAAAACCTCAATTTTTTTCAAATTGTCCCGAGCATCTTGTCCACTGGAACCTCCTGTTTCTAAACCCTAAGTTGCAACTTCCTGTGTAGATGGAGGTGTTTGGGTTTCTCCCTGTAAGACTTTAGGTAAACTATTCCTTTGTGTATTTGGAAATTATAGAACTCGGCTAATTGATCTGGAGCTAGAGTTTGGACTCTGCTCAACACTTCCTGGTACGACCCTACTCGGAATATTTCATCTTGTGGGGAATCTTCATGCTCATATCTCTTTAGATTGTATAGAGCTAGGTGGTTTGTTACGATCTTATGGGGATCATGCTTCTTGAACTCAATATTGATCAGCTTAATGTCTTCTAGGGCTGCGGCCTCCACTTTCGAGTGGCCGAAATCTAATAATGAGAATATAGCAACTTGTAAAGGGAAAGTTGGCCATACCTTTTTCTGCGCAGCTTTTAATTCTTTATTGATTCCTCCTGTCACAGTTTGATATGCTACCTCTCGACACACCAGCCGATCTGGTAGAAACTTTGGTAAAGCATGTGGGGGAACTAAACACCTAAAAACCCTGATGTAGGAGAAATGTTCCTCAATATACCAGTTCGCTATTTTCCCCAGGTTGGTCATGATCTTGTCTGAAATCCTGGGAGGCGGGCAATCGTAGAGAGCGATATGCATCGACACCACCACATAGTTGCAGATTTCGTAGAAGAAATCTTTTGCTTTATCCTCCCACAGCTTGGAGTGATAGCAATGTATGGGCTCGATGCTGGTCGGAGTCCAGCTCCAACTCATCAAAGGAAACGACGTCATGAAACAAATGGCATCCATAATGTATGCCGACATGTAAAAAGGGGCAGGTTGCCCTTTGGCTTTCAATGACTAATACTCTGTGATTTCCTTGGCCAAATTGTTCGATAATATCTTGGCCCAATTGAAAGAAAAACCTTCTGCAACTTCATGCATGATTGGTACCCATAGTAACAGGAAGTGAGCAGAGTTTTCTTTCCCGAAAAGTCTACATAACATCATGGCCACATACATTATATGAACGTCTAATGATGCAGTGGCATATACGCCATGGGTGTCTGCTCTGAATTTCTCAGGGCGTGCCCACCAGTCCTTGATTCAGTCAGGGTAGTTCTTTTCGTATTGCGTGCATTCTTCTTCGTCGAACTCCTTTAGGAAAGCAACATTGTAACTGTGTTTGAAAACTGGGGATAATTTGTACATCACCTGTATATGCTCTGGTTGGAAGAACCCAACAACAACCCTTTTGTGAATTGTGGATGCTCCTGGTTGAGATGTTAACGTTCTCCAGGGCCCAGCCTATCATGTCGTTATACGGCATGAGCCTCGGCCGTGCGACTATTTTATGCAGCTCTGATTGAGCTATATATTTGAGCTTCGTCGCTTGAGTTTCTGTCACCTCATACCCTGATTCTTCCGGGCAGTTAATCAACTCGTGTTGTAGGATATCAAGTACCCGCGTCTAGGTTTTCACGATATCTATGGCTCTCGGCAAGGTGTCTGAGAGGACATCTGCGTTCGGGTTCGTGCTTTCACCAGCCGCTTTAGCTATTTTCCGCGGAGCCATGATAGTAGTAAGCTTAGAACTGTGCTACCTGTTACAGGGAAATGCGTAAATTTCTTAGCTTGCTAAAACTTGTTGTTCAGCGAGAAATGCAAATTAGAATTCAAATTCCAAT
Organism: Picea engelmannii; assembly: GCA_009831015.1. Classification (NCBI taxonomy): domain Eukaryota; kingdom Viridiplantae; phylum Streptophyta; class Pinopsida; order Pinales; family Pinaceae; genus Picea; species Picea engelmannii. The sequence continues at coordinate 461,864 of ML778824.1, read as the reverse complement.
ATCATTATTCACCTTAAGTGTATCGACTTTACGAATACCTTTACTGACAATGTACTTACTTTCCTTAATGAAAAGATCTAGGCAGTGATCCGCGATCTTATTTGAAATCGTTGCCGTAAATCCGTTATTAATGCCATTAATGTTTGGTGGTTCGTGATTGGGAGGTTGGACAAATAAGATTTGAATTTACCTGAACCGCGATTTAGCGAAAAGTCAATCACGAGATAATAGTATTTAACCCCTTAACTAATTGTATTTAACTTTTAAGTCTTTTCGGGTTTTCAGACTTCAGGATATTTGATAATAACTCGAGATAGGATCCCCAAACTCGAAATCGCAAAGTGATTAATCATCGGATAATTATCTTTAATTTTAATTAACCCTGATTAGTGCTTAAGGTATTTCGGAAGTTCGGACTTCACGAACTGTGATGAATGGCGAATATTCGAACTCCAAACACGTGAAGTTGTTGTTTAACTTTTAATTGGGGTTTAGCTTTTTGGGTATTTACTGTTTCGTACATTGGCAAATTAATTTTATTAAAATTTCGTCGGGCCACTGCCCATAGTGATGTGTCAAAGCTTAGGAAGGTATACATGTGCGGTGAATAGGCTTTTTTGAACACCTTTCGGGTATTGGGACTTTGAAGTTGCGACATGGCGAAATGCTCGAAGCGTGAAACTCCAAAGTACGGAACTCTGAAGTATTTCCTAGTGGCTTGATCCTTTATAATCAGGCGGCTCCACAAATTCGGGGAAAAAGGAAACGTTCGATCAATGTGAGAATTTAATCGACGGTGGGCCTTGTGTGCACCTTAAGGATAAGAACAAAATTGATTTATCATTTGGAAACCGACCTCTGAGATAAAGTAAAAAGGATAGGGTAAATCTTTAGGCTTATAGTTTTTAAAAAATGTTCCAATAGTTACCACCCAAATTGTACGTGTTGATGAAATCCCTAATCCACAAGGTACAATCCGAGGGAAACCTCTAGTAGGGTCACTATTGTCACCTCAACAACCTATCCTTTTCTGCTTCAGGTCGGCTCTCCTTTGGCTCAAGGGGGGTATTCCCTATTAGAATCACCAAGACCAAGCAATAAAGCACAAGGGGACATTGAGAGTATCCTTAGTAAAATGGGGTTTGGAGTTTTTAGGGTTTTTAGAATAAGTGATGGGAGGACATCAAGAGATCAGTGCCAAGTCCAACTAAGGAAATGAAGTCAAGGTGAATCAAATGGTAAATGAGGTCAAGAAAAAACCATTCCCGGAGTTGGCTTATTTTCATAAAGGATTAGGGTTTGAGACTAGCACCATAGGGTTGAAGTAATCCCTCACCCAATCAAGATCAACAATGGATTCAAGGTCTACAAGAAGGGTTTCCTCACGGGAATAGCCTTCACCATTCAAAATCAATTGTGACTTTATGAAAATACTTAATACTTCAGCCAAGGAACCATTAGGAAAAACATAGCATGGTATCAAATACTCACCAAACCAACAAGGAAGAATGAGGACAAACCCTAAGCTCCTTCCTCCATGTGATAAAGTTATCTCTCCATGGATTGATCTTGAAGGCTTAGTAGAAAACTTGAAAAGATTCCACCATTAATCTTTATGCACAAAAATAAAACCAAGTAGGAAAAGCTTCAAGAATTGACAACATTCATCGACAAAGAAAAAACCTTTAACACCATAAATGCTCAAGGAAAGATATATCGATTAGGCTCCAAAGAGAGAGCTCCAAATCATCCAACCATGAGTTTAAAGTTTATATAGGTGATGCTAAACCTCACTTACAATAAAATAATAATATCTTTTGTGATTCTTGAGATCTAGCCTAAGAAAGCAAAAATACAACTAAGCAACCTACAGCAAAAATAAAAGAAAGTGGTCAAACCACATGTACAATGAACAAAATGAAATAAACCCCAAAATTGAGGGTTTCTCCTCCAAGGAAAGAGTGAATATTGTCCCAAGCTGCCATGTTAGCCTCCAAAGGCCCCTAAGACATGTAGATCCTCAAACCACCTCACCAAAAGTGCATATCAATCCTCCCAAGATCCCTTCAAAGTGATTGAATGGGCCTCCAAGGTCAAAAACGTCTTCTAAGTCATGCATAAAAATCCATGAAAGGGGGTGGCTCCTTCAAAACAGCTTCATAAAAATGTGTTGTAACACTCCATAACCTCCAAATAAGCCTTAAAATGAGTGGCCATGTCTATGCCTACACCTCCATGAAGCATGGGAATGACCCTCCAAGTGAAGAAATGGGTCATAAAACCCCGAACAACAAGAATGACATCAAGCTTCTAAGAGGGTCGATTTGGCTCCAAGGTACAACCTTCCATCAAAAGTGACTTTGGGAGGCCTCAAAATATGGCAAGGAAGGATCCTTCGCCAACCTAACTCCAACGTCTTCCTTCAAGCAACGGGACATCCTTACTCCAAGTCAAATAAAGCTCTTCTAAGTGGATGGCTTCTTCCATTTGTTCAACAAGTAATCAAAAGTGTGATCAAAAGCCCCTCCATATAGCAAGGGATGCGTGCCATGTCATCATCTTCAAGTGCAAAGTCACTTAAGTGACCTCCACATCATCCAAGTGGCTCAAAATAAACCCCACAACTGTCATAAAGTGTCCCAAGAGTGGTTGGCCCTCCTTTAGTAAAGAAAATGCAAAAAGTGCCAAAGAAGGGGGGCGTTTTGGCATCTGACACATGGCAAGTGTAGAGGAGGTCCATGTGGAGGAAAATAGCCCGTTCGTGCCTCAGAGAGTGTGACTAGTGCCTCAAAATTTGTGATATGCCTCAAAAGATGTGAAATTGCCTTGAGAAATGTGAACACTACCCATAAATTAGAATGCCATCAAACAACCCCGCTTGTGAAAAATGCATGTGAATACACATGTTGGAAAGAGGGGTAACATACATTATTATTTCCCATACAACAAAACTGTATTGAGCGCTCTATTAAATCAATGTAACAATACACATATAAATACATGAATGTTGTCTCAAGATAGACACACTATCTTGGTCACATTAACAACCAGTTGAGAGAATATCTCAACCACAAACCAAACTAGAAGCTAGCTAGTTGGAGAGAATCTCTCAAATCCAACTAGATCTAACAACCTCCTAAAATATAGAAATAGACTCCTTACGTAGAGATGAACTCTACCCAATAATGACCAATAATCATAACAACCACAAATATTATCACATAAGATAAGTAGGAATTAATAATTCTAACAGTGGGGGTGGGGGTGATGTATGTACACACTAGTGTTTGTAATGGTGCATGGAATCTGTATTGTGCATTGGGTGCAATGATTACAGACACTACCAGAGACCCATCAAATATCTTCGATTTTCCTTGATATTTTTGAGCTTTTCAGGGTGCTGATGTTTCATAGTGTTTCAGGTCCAAGTTTGTGCTTGTTCATATCTTTTGATATTTTTCTTGATATTTCTAATAAATTTCTTTTTGGACCCTCGGTGATATATTCCCAAATGATATTTGCAACATTGATCTGAAATCATGTGTGATATGCCGAGGTTGTGAAGCTCAAGGATGCATATCTCTGAGTTACACAAATTGCCGACTTTCAAGTTTTAAAACTCAAGACGTGCTCTCAAGTTTGCAACCTCAAGGTGCATATTAGACTGAGGTTTAGATGGGTCTATGGCATGTGCTAGTTAGAATTATTTTCGCTATTGGTCTATTGGTCTTTCTTTATATATTTAATCCTCTACAAGTGGTTGATATCATGGAAAATTTTCATTGGCAAAAGTAAACACCTCTAGTCGTCTAAGTTTTTTGATATCAGTCATATGTTAAATTACAAACTGGTACATTACATATTGGTCGACAAAACAAGGTATTTTAACACAGGTCGAACACCTTAAGCAACCACTCACACAAATAGATTAAAGATTAGTGCACCAGTGTTTTACATGGTTAAAACCCTCAAAGAGGAAAACAGTCCACAACCCCAACCAATGCGGCCACTTGAGGCTATATATTAATGCAAAAGAAAAATGTTTTACATAAGAGTTTCTCACTATCGATCTCTAGCAAATGACCCTCCATGCTCTTTAAACGGAGATAATGGACCAATCGGGTGCTAAGCCACAGATCAATATAGTTGTTAGTATAAAGGAGAATATGAACCATCAGATCACTTTATGTCTAGAGCATATCGTGATTGTAGAATTACATAACTACAAATGCATACTAAAGAAACACACTTTACTTGAAGACACATTGCACCAAATTGATCTTAACCAGTGTTACACTTATCACGATATTATTGGATTTATCGCGATAATATCGCCAAACCCCAGCTTGCCGATAATATCGCCACCATTTATTGCGATAATTTCCTAAATTGAAATTATCGCGATAATTTCAATTATCGTGATAATTACTCGATATTATCGTGAGTCGAGCCAAATTATCGACTGACTGGGTTTATGTGCGGATTTGACTTATAAAACTGGTTTTTGGGTTCTTTTTCCTCGTTTTGCAAAGGTTGCTTGTGGGGTTTGAGCTCTAATGGTGTTGTAACCATTTTCCATCAAGCAAACAAGGAAAAATCCATAGTTTTCAATGCCATCAAGTAAGCATTTTTGGAGTGGGGATCTACTCCAACCTACCATATCCATTGAACCAGGTATGTAAACAAAATTATGCTCTCATTTTCTTTGTTTTTCAAGATTTAGTATAGGGTTTACATGTCCATTAGATATAACTTGTTTTGCCCCTTTTTAATGGAGGATTTAACAATTATGCAGGTATGGTAGTTTAATTGTAGCATTTTTGAATTTTTTTTGTGGATTTAGATTCTAAATTTCCAACATTTTTTTTGTCCCATATGTTTACAAATTTAATCAGTGATCCACACATTTCAAAATGCCAAAACCATTGGACCCAATGTGGGAGTATGGTCTACCTTATGATGGCCATAACAAAATGAGGTTGAGTTGCAAGTTATGTGGTATGGAAATGTTTGGTGGCATCAATCGCTTGAAATACCACCTTGCCAAAATCCCAGGGAATGAAGTTGATATTTGCAAAGCATCTTCCCCAAAAATTGTTGACATTGCTAATCAATCCATTTTTGAAATGAATAAGAAGAGAGATCAAAGGGAAGGAACACGGCTTGAGCTTGCAAAGAAATATGGAAGCACCTTAGGAGTGGGGGAAAGCCAATCCTCAGACTCACATTCCACAATGCCTGGCCCCTTAGCATCCTCACTTTTCTTTGTGTTGAGGTTAGTGCCTAGGGGGCAACCTTCTATTTGGTCGATGGTGAAAAAAAAGGAGGAAGCCGACAGGATTGTTGCTAGATGTTTTCTATGGAGTGACATACCATTCAACATTGCCAAGAATAGCCCATTCTACCACTTCATGTTTGAAGTTGCTGCTATTGTTGGTCCAGGATGCAAGAGACCTTGTTTTAATGACTTGAGAGGGCCTCTCCTTCAAGGGGAAAAGATTGATTGCACAAAGAGATTGGGTGAGCTGAGGGAATCATGGGAGATCACACGATGCACCGTTATGTTAGATGCTTGGACAGATGGGAAGGGCAGGTCCATTCTCAATTTCTTGGTTAATTGTCCCAGGGGTACAATGTTTATCAAATCTGTTGATGCATCTGCATATATTAAAGATGCACAGTTATTATGTGAGTTGTTGGATAACTTCATTCGAGAGATAGGCCCGCAATATGTTGTCCAAGTCATTACGGACAACGCTGCTAATTATGTTGTTGCTTGGCAAGTTGCTCATGGAGAGGTATCAGACCTTATATTGGACTCCTTGTGCTGCCCATTGCATTGATTTGATGCTAGATGACATGGGAAAAATTCCTTGGATCAAGGAAATTGTTCAGTTGGCTAGGAGTGTTACAATATATATATATATATATATATATATATATAATCATACATATGTTCTTACACTCATGAGACAGTTCATAGGGAACAAGGAGTTGGTCCATCTTGCTATCACGCGTTTTGCGACAAGATTCATTGCTCTTCAGTCTCTCCACAATTCTATGTTGGAGTTGCAGAGGTTGTTTCTTTTGGATGAGTGGAATGCTTGTGTCTATAACAGTAAAGTGGATGGGCAAGCCATAGCCCAACTTGTGAGACACGATCAAAGTTTTTGGATGGGAGTGTAGGAGTTGTGTGCTATCAGTGAACCTTTGGTATGTTGATATTATGGTAGCTGCAGGAGGTATTAAACCTCCACGTGTAACCCTAACAAGAATATAATATTCCGGGAAGCAAGAAGAAACCCTAAAGCATTGGACATAACCCTAGAAGACAAGTCAGCTAAAGAAAATAATTAATATTGAGTTTTTAGCCTCCAGAAAGAGAAGTTGGCCCAGACAGTTAAGGAAGAGCAGTATAAATACAAGATGCCAGAGCTCATTTGGACAGACATAGCTCACAACTGCAGAAATTTAGTGTGCACTACAGAAATTTAGTAAGTGCGCAAATCTGGAGAGTAGTTGCAGCTGCAGCTACTACAACTAGTATTTTCAGTTCTAGGCTTGGACTTTCTCTTGGTTATGGTTTGGACTTTATGCTTGGTACGCTAGCTCTGGAGAGTGGTATGCTCCCTTGATTGGCTTTTGGACCTAGGGTTTGCTTCCGGAATTATTCTCTCTATCAAGGTTAAGGTGCTCGAGGGTGGCTTCGGCCTATGGTTGGGTGAGAATATTGCTATATTGTCTATGGTTAAACGAGCACACCTATTATTTCTAACAGGTTATGGGCCCACACTATCTTCGGACAGTCTAACCACTGGAAGATAGATTGGGAGGATTTTCTCAGTTACAGTGGCAGTTGCATTCAAAGTTTTTGCTGCAGCAATGAAACCCTAACCCTCTTGTTAAGGGACCTTAAGTGAAGAGCTTGACCTAATTCCTGGATATCCTAGTGCGCCCTAGCCTAGCACACCTCCTGGTACTCTCAGCAAGCCAAGACATCAAGTTTGAGTTTTTGGTCAAAGTCAAAGGTTGACCAAGTCAAAGCAGTCATGACTTACTCTATGAAATCAAAAAACAAGTTAGAAGGGGGCTTCTAACTTCAGAGCATGGAAGACAAGGATTGATCTTATCCTTGCCAAAGATAAAGTGTTGGATATCATGAAAGGAAAGATTGTGGAACCACAGTTTGAAGAAGGAAAAGAGAAGGAACCTCAGAACGTCGCAGTTATGGAGAAGTTCAAGAACAACGACATCAATGCCATGAGTATCATAGTGAACTCTGTAAAAGACCACTTGATACCCTACATCTCTCATCTTGACTCATCTAAGAAGATATACGATGCCCTAACTAACCTCTTCTCAGTCAGAAACTTTGGACAAGTAAAGAGTCTGAAGAATGAGCTCTGTGACATGAAAATGAATGATGATGATAGCATACCATCATACTTGGTAAGAATCTCTCAGTTAAGAGATCAACTACAAGCTATTGAAGAAATCATTTCAGAAAAGCAACTGGTAAATATAGTACTCAATGGCCCTCCCAAGGCATGGGATGCATTTGCCACAAGCATGAACACAAGAAAGGAGTATCCCACATTTGAAGAACTTTGGACTTGCTGTGCACAAGAAGAATCAAGGATTAGTGCAAAAAGAGAAATTCCAAAGGAAAGATGATGATCAAACCTCACAACAAAGTTCAAGAAATTCAGGAATAAGAAGAAGTTCGACTCAAGGAAGAAACCAAATCAAGAAAAGGATATGTCAAAAATACAATGCTTCAATTGTCGAAAATATGAATCACTATCCTGAGTTAAAGAAAAGGAAGGAAACACACGAAACAACAGTTGTCGAAGAAAAGGATTAGGAGGGAGCTAATCCTAAATGATATGATCCATTGAGGATTATGAAGTATCTTTCCATGTTCCCATTGAAATTAGCAACCATGATAAACAACACGTGTTCAAAAGAAGTCTTCTTCGAAAAGAAGCCTTAAAGTATCCTCGATTGTCCATCTACATCCATGATCCCATGATGAAAGGAAGAAGTTGGAATCTTCAGGGCATGGAATCTATAGAAGACTCCATGGACCCAAGAGCTAAAGAGAAACATGAGGAACATGAAGATTCCAAGAAAGAAAGAAAAGCCAGAACAACTAGATATTATACCGAGAATCACAAAGACTACCAGCTTGGTTTGAACCCACTAGAAGCAATCGAGCAGAAGAAATGAAAGTTATGATAAAGAACAGTGTATGTAAGAAAATGTGAAAAAGACTTATGAATGGAAGCATTGCAAGATTCAGAGGTTCTTCCAGAAGGAGGGAGAAGACTATGACAACAACTTGTTCCAGTAAACCAGATATACCTCTTGTAGTATACATGGATTGGAATTTACGTGTAAAAGACTGTTCTTCCCAATAAAGCAAGTGAGAAAGAAGCTTATACCAGAAAGAGACCCATGTATGCAGATATAAGAAGACCTTTTATGGATTCAAACAACTTGATGCGGAATATCTCATATACAACAGAAGCATGGTGAAAACTTTCTATGACGGAGATAGTGTATCAGAATAGTTACTCAAAAGTCTGGGATGATGGATTGTTATTCCATGGCAAACTCTCTTGATGGAAAAAGAAGTGCTACTTGGATATGTTTTAGTTTGAGTCTTGCCACGATATCATGAGCTAGCAGGAAACAAAAGTGTTAAATTCGACCATGATATATTGTAATGATCAAAGCTATATGAAGCCTTCAGAGAAAACCAGTGTTCCATGACAGACCGAAGTACATTGAGATCAAACATTATATTCTCTGTGATGAAGTCCAGAAAAGAGAAGTGGTTCTCCAATATATCTCCACAGATGAGCAGATAGCAGATATTTTGGTAAAGCCTTTGTCTAAGATGAAAAGTTTGCGTACTTAAGAAACAAGCTGGGACTCGTGGAGACGAATTCCTTATTGAAAAAGGAAGAGATTACTCCTAGGTTGGGAGGGAGAATTGATATGTTATTGATTTATGGACAACCATTTTTCAGTTTGAAAAATGATCCAAGATGAGCAGTTCCTTTCCAGTTTGGAAAGTGGTTTGAGATTTCTGACGGACAAGCATTTTCCAGTTCGGAAAATGGTCCAGATCGGACAGGCATTTTCGTAATGAAAATGGTCAAATAGATTGTTGATGTACCATAGACAACGATTCCCCTTGTGGCCAATGTGGGGGAATGGTCTAGGACAGTCATTCTTCTTGGCAGTCACTCTGAGCAGTGGTCAAGTAGAATGGTCTGCCTCGCTGGGCAGTCATTCTTTCGAAGTTCACAGTTGTGAGCAATTTCGAAGAATGGTCCGTTTTGGAGGTTGGTGCAGGACAGTCATTTCCATTAGGAAATGGTTCAGACAATCATTCCCTAGGGCAGACTCATTCTCTCCAAGTTGCACTATGATTAGTGTTGGAGGAATGGCCTAGTCAGGTGAATGGTCCAGGTTTAACAATCAAGGACAAACATTCCCTAGGGCAGACTCATTCTCTCCAGGTTGCACTATGATTAGTGCTGGAGGAATGGCCCAGATAGGTGAATGGTTCAAGCTCAAAAATCAGGGACAGTTATTCTTCTGTGCTTGAGAAGAATAGTCTAGATAGCCCATGGATGATGTTTTACTTTATGAGGGAAGATGCTCTTCCAGATCTCACAAATGTGAGTGGAAGAATGGCCCAGATGACTCAGTTTATATCATGATATTGTTTTATGCAGGTTGATATCAGATAATATGATTGTTGTGGAGACTGTATGTCTCTAGACAATAGATGTATGCTACTGTGGTGGATGTGTTCCACTGGTTGTGACTATGCGTCACTAATTAAGTAGCCATGTGCTACTTGGTGTGGTTGTGTACCATTGGATAGTAGTTGTGTACTGCTATGGATAGACACAATTGTGTTCTATTGAATGACATTGTTCTGGTTGCCAAGAAGACTATCAATAGTGTTGGAAATGATTATCAGCTAGATGGATAGTCAGTGTGCTAGTGGACAGACATTCTCCAAGCGGAAAATGGTCCAAGACATTTATTCTTCTAGGACGTATGTCTGAATTAGAATAATAGTCCTTGTAGCCCATGGCGTGGCATCTGTTGGAATAGTTATTCTTCAAGGACATATGTCTGGATTAGAAGAATGATTCTTGTATCACTCTGTGGAGTGAGTGACTTATCCAACATCATGCCTGATTACTCAGATGGAGTATGACTTTGAGAGATGATATAGTTGATGCTATCAGATGATACTGATAGTGATGATGGTGCTCATRATTTGATCATGAGATAGCCTATGTGGCTATGATGATGCTACCCGTTGAATGGTATGTTTGTGCTCAAGACCATTACCTTTAAATACCTCCCTAGCTAGGAGGGAGTGTTGATATTATGGTAGTTGCGGGAGGTATTAAACCTCCACGTGTAACCCTGACAAGAATAGAATATTTCGAGAAGCAAGAAGAAACCCTAAAGCATTGGACATAACCCTAGAAGACAAGTCGACTAAAGAAAATAATTAATATTGAGTTTTTAGCCTCCAGAAAGAGAAGTCGGCCCAGACAGTTAAGGAAGAGCAGTATAAATAAAGGATGCCAGAGCTCATTTGAACACACATAGCTTGTAACTGCAGAAATTTAGTAAGTGCGCAAGTCTGGAGAGTAGTTGTAGTTGCAGCTACTGCAACTAGTATTTTCGGTTTTAGGTTTGGACTTTCTCTTGGTTATGGTTTGTACTTTCTGCTTGGTACGCTAGCTCTGGAGAGTGGTATGCTACCTTGATTGGATTTTGGACCTAGGGTTTGCTTCCAGAATTATTCTCTCTGTCAAGGTTAAGGTGCTCGGGGGTGGCTTCGGCCTATGGTTGGGTGACAATATTGCTATATTTTCTATGGTTAAACGAGTACACCTATTATTTCTAACATGGTAAAGGTTCTTCGCTTGGTTGATGGTGAGAAGCCCGCAATGGGCTACTTGTATGAGGCCATGGATAGGGCCAAGGAAGCTATCCATCGGTACTATGAGGACAAGGGGGAAGAGGGATTCACAAAACGAGCCAAGATATGGAGTGTGATTGATGAGCGATGGAACAACACTTTCCATCATCCGATTCATGTAGCAGGCCTCTACCTCAACCCCGCATACTCTCATGCATGTGGATTTAGGTTTGATGCAGAGGTTATGGATGGATTTTTCCAATGTGTTCAGAGGATGGTGTTGACTCCTGTTGAATGCTCGAAGATTTCCAAACAAATTCAGATATATAAGCCGAGTGCTGGGACATTTGGGTATGAGATGGCTATCCAAGACAGGACCATTGTGATGCCAGGTAAGCTACAATTTGTTTCAAACTTTCAAATTTCAATGTCTTTCCTTTCTATCTATTAAATATTTGTTACTCAATGGAAATATAATTCGTTGTCCTTCCTTTCCATTTATTTGCTATAGATGTTTGGTGGGAAAACTATGGCAGTAGAGTCCCAGAGTTTTAAAAACTTGCCATTCGAGTGTTGAGTCAAACTTGCAGCTCTTCAGGGTGTGAGTGCAATTGGAGTGTCTTTGAAAAGATACACTCCAAGAAGCGCAACAGGTTAGAAATGTTCAAATTAAAATTTTATTTTTTTATGATCTCATTAATTTTAATTTATACCCATGGGACATCATGATTCATCATCTAATTACAAGTTGTCCTTCATACAGGTTAGATGTCCAACGCCTCAATGACATGGTCTATGCCTACTACAATCTCAGGTTGTGGGTGAATCGGATAAACAAAGTACCCAACATTAATGCCATTGTATTGGATTCGATTGACACCACGAGTCCGTGGAGGGTGGAGACCGAGGAGCATGTCATGGAGGAGGCACTTGAGTGGTTGGAGCATGATGTCGATGAGTTGGAGGGGGAGGACAGGAGAGACAAATTTGGAGCAGCAGGAGGACATTGAGAGTTCTCCTAAGCCAGTTCCACGACCTCAACAGAGAGTCAGGAGACTGCCAATTAGGGGAAGAGGTGGAAGAAATCCCACTACATCTTCCACCTTAGACTCCTTATCCCCAGGAGTTGCACCTACCACCTCAGGATCAGCCTCAACATGTCCACCTACTGCTTCTAGAGGAAAAGCACCAACAATGACCTTTTTCCGTAAATGGGGTAGAGGGAATCGCTGATATCTTAGTGCATCATGATTAAGCCTTGTAGGGTTGTAGTATCTAGATGCCTCATGGTAATCATCTCATGAGATACATTTATTTTTGTTTTGATGTGATTTTGTATTATCTTATTAGGAGTTATGACTTAGGAGTCAAGACAGATATCATATTTCAGTATCGATGTTTGATGTACCACTTGACATCTTATATATCTTATATTGCTGTTTTATTTTCATATTTATGTGACAATGTGTTTGTTTGATGTTGATGTTGCTTTAGAAGTTTAAAAAGTTGAAAAAAATGATTATTTTTGTATTTTTTAAAGTTTCCCGATAATTTCCCCGATATTACTGATAATTTCAAGATTGGACTGCCTGCGATAAATTCCCGATAACGATAAGTGTAACATTGATCTTAACTAACTCCTAAGTGTCTAAATATTTTAACATCCATTCTTAAGAACAACTTGGGATAGGATTGAAGGATTTACAGAGATGACGCAATAGAAGAAGGAAGGAGGCATTAGAGCCTATCCCCCTTTAATGACTACTTCTTGAACTGCTAACGTAGATCAAAGTTTGGAAAACTTCGCCTCTATAAGAGACTTTGTAAAAATCTCTGCAACTTGATCATTTACAGGGAAAAATAACACTTCAAGAATGTTATTTTGAATGAGATTTCTGATGAAGTGTATGTGTAGCTCAATGTGTTTGCTACGTTGATGTTGAACTGGATCTTTGGTGAACTTGATGGTATTCTGATTGTTACACCAGAGAGTGGTCGGATGCTACTGCTGAAATCCAGACTTTGAAAGGATTTGTCAAAGCCACAAGGCTTCTTGATTTGCATTAACTGCTGCTCGGTACTCTGCTTCTGCTGAAGAAAGAGCAAGAGCCTGTTGCTTCTTACAAGCTCAGGTGACAGGTCTAGAACCAAGACTGAAATCATAACCTGCAGTAGACTTCTGATCATTAGGGTTGCCAGCCCAATCGGAATCAGTGAAACCAACCAACAAGGAGTCGCCCTTGAACTGCAATGTATCCCGAACTGAACTGTACCCCAGATATACCAAAGTATCCTTAATATCCTAACATAAACTAGTCTATGTAGGGTTTGGGAGATTTGCTTGGTTATTGATTTATATTTCATCTGGCATTTTCAATTTCAATGCAATTTTGAATCTGGGATTAACATTTATTTGGCAGTTAAAAAATAGGCTTTGAAAGTTAATTAATTGCTGGTTGGTTTCCTGCTGGGCAAACAAATTGTACTGCTGGTGATGGAGAAAAAGCTGCACAAGGACTGATGGCCGGATTCCTCTTGTTTTTGGTTGGAAGTGCTTCTAGAAATGTGCCCTGAGGAGCTGCCTGGGACTTGCACCTGCATCCATTCGTTTGGAACTCATACCATTCAGGTCCAGCAGACCACAGGAAAATGAAAACCTGGTTGATAGCTTAATACTCCATTGAACTCAACTTGGACCAACGCCCAATTATTATTAAAATTTTGGTCACAGCTGATCGATATTCAAACATTTAGAATTTTGAAAGTGCTTCTTTAAACAATATAGAATCATTACAACTGGCCCGAAGAGGTCAGGGCTTACAAGTGGCTGTTTGCCTGGACAAAACGACCCTCCAGAGCTGCTGTGACAGGGTACCATTCTGGCAGTATCACCCAGGACATTTACCTTCCCCAATAGCTAATTCACACCACCAGGGGAATTGAACCTTTCCGGGTGGTGTGCCACTGGCTTCACCACGACTCCATTGACCATTTCCTTTGATTTTGCATGGCATTTAGTTACACCAAAGAATGCTAGATGCCCAGTTTTAAACTAATTATTTCACCAACAAAGAGAGTGAAGTGCATTGCAAGATGCCCAGTTTTAAACTAATTATTTCACCAACAAAGAGAGTGAGGTGCATTCTACAGCCAAGGTGGGGTTGTGTAATGTGTACACTCACGAGTGGTTGTAATGGTGCTGGAATCTGCATTCAACATTGTGCATTGAGTGCATTGAATATAGACACTACCAGAGACCCATCTAAACCCATGTCTGATATTCAGAGGCTGTGAATCTCAAGCATGCCTACCTCTGAATTGTACAAATGGCTGGCGATGAAGTTTTGAAATTCAAGAATATGTAATCTCAAGTGTTGCAACCTCAAGGTGCATATCAGACTGGGGTTTGATGGGTCTGTGGCATGTGCTAGTTAGAATTATGTTCACAATTGGCCTTTCTTCAGACATTTGATCCTCTGCAAGTGGTTCAAGTAGGGGAAAATGAGCATTGGCAAAAGTAAACATCTTCTCTAGTCTTCTTGGATATCAGTCATTTGTCAATGCATTAGAAACTTGTCTCCGTAGGGTTTGGGAGATTTGCTTGGTTATTGATTTATATTTCATCTGGCATTTTCAATTTCAATGCAATTTTGAATCTGGGATTAACATTTATCTGCCCATTAAAAATAATCAAACTGCTGGGAATAGTAATGGTACTGCTGGTTATGAAGACACAGCTGCATAAGGACCGATGGATGGAATTTTTTTTGATTGGAAGTGATTCTAGAAACATGCCCTGAGGGGACTGCCTGAGACTTACACCCAACCTCATTTGTTTAGAACTCATACCATTTGGGTCCAGCTGACCACAAGGAAAATGGAAACTTGGTGGATAGCTTAATACTCTATTGACCTCAACTGTGGACCGACACTCATTGGCAGTTTTAAAATTATCATTAAAATTAAGGTCACAGCTTTATCCATATTCAGACGTTTAGTCCTCTAAAATAGTTTGAAGTCACTGAATATTAATACACTAGCAAAAGTGGAAACCTTTTGTAGTCTTTCTGGATATCAGTCTTGCCTATACATTGCAAACTAGTCTCTGTCAGATTGGGAGATTTGCTTAGTTATTGATTTACATTTATTCTGGCGTTCAAAATTTTGAATCTGGGATTCACATTTATTGGCTGAATCAGAATGTGCCTTCGATGCTACTGCTTTTGCTTCCTGCAGTTAAATTGGTATGTAAATGTAATGGACTTGTCAGACTAATTTTCCATTACAGTTGGTGGGAGTTCAGAATGGAAGCCTGTGTATTGAACTTTATGGATGGCTGCAATGGATTTTTTTTTTTTTTTTGTAAATAAAAAAGTTTGTATTACCTTAAAACACTGTAAAAGCGATACATGTCATAACATACTTCAAAACTTGCCACATGCATGGAAACCAGAACAGGTGGCCTGCAGAGTTTATAGACAAGCCAGTATACCAGAGTCTTACTAAAACATAATTTGACTGTAAATGCATCCTAACTAGTCCTGAAAACATAACAGTAAAAAAGCTAAACTTGTGGCGAACCCGGACTTCTATCATGGCGGAAAGTGAAGGCAAACGACTGGCAACAAGTTGGGCAGCGACTCTTCGTAGGTTCGCTTGACAGGGAGTCAAACAACATATCTAGATGACGGCTGAGGGTGCACTAGCTTTGAAGTTGGTCCGCCATCTCTCGTCTCATCTCGAAGATCAGTTATAAATGGTCGTCCGAAAATATGCGAGGACTGGGCATATCTTGCTCAAACCTCGGGTCATGGCTTGCCAAGGTTGGATGGACGGGCTCTTCCTCATGCAAATTCAGATGGATCTCCTCCTTTGCCCGACAATCATCCAAATCAATCCCGGTGGCTTCATTGAGCGATCCTCTGACATTTGGAGCTGTTATTTGAATGGAGTCGTCCCGCCACTATGGAGGGATTTCCTCCTCTACCACACAACCACCCATATCAATATCAGGATGATCCACAAGGAGGGCAATGCCGGTTGGTTCAGTCGGCTCCTTGATGTCCTCCATCCAATTTGGAGGAATTTCCTCCTCCACTAGACAACCACCGTAATTTAGAGTAGGGTCTGGCATTTGAGGTGTTGGCTGAGCATCATCGTGCCAATTTTGATTAGAGTAGGGATCGCTGAGAGATTTTCTACTAGGATTAGGAGGTAAAGAGGGGGTCGAGGGTGCGCCTGTACGTCGGTGTCGGGATATAAGACTGTAGTAGACCAGCTCGTGTTTGGGCTTGCCTCTCTCGCGAGGCATGGTGTAGACACAACAGAGGGAGGAATTGAGAAAGGAGTTGTACTTAGGGACCAAGGGGGAGGGAAAACCAACAAAGGTTTGGCTTTCTCGGACGGAGATTGGAGGTGGAGAATGAAGAGCCAAATGCAAATGCAGGAGTAAATAACCACACCAAGTGCTTACCTTCACGAAGACTAGAGAAATGGCGAGAGGCACCATGAAGGCTGAGGTAATGTCGCCCTGCTGCGTCGTACCAGTTTCGGAGAGCCAAGACTGGTGCAAAATGTGCGCCATTAATCTCCCTTGACTGTCCCAGTGCACTAATTCCCTCTCGGTTGGAATGCTAGGCATAGTGAAGTGACGAAGGGGGAGGTTGGCGACAAGGGGCTTTAACTGCACTAGTCGCCTGAGTGCCATGTAGCATGGGGTTGGCAAGTGTCACCCCATTCGGGGATGGTTGCAATGAATTTAAATCCTCTATCCAAGTTAACTTTTTGCAGTGTAGCTTTCCTGATTTCTAAGTGGGGATGTTGAGTAGGGATACTTAGATCAGGGTTAAAAATTGACCTCCCTTCCTAGACTTGAGCAAAAGCTAAATCTACAATGTATTTCATTTAAAAATTTGGTTAGTACTTGTGTATATTAAATACATATATGTCATTGTTTTATGATGCACACTTTATATGAGTATAATAGTCTGACTCTGTTTCTTCTTAAAAAACCTGTTTTCGACACAAATTATAAAGACCATGCAGGAGGCTGGCAATTTTTCAATCCACTTTAGGTCTTCTGGGATCTAGATCCCATTTGAACACATCGAGAGTTGGTATTTATTCTTCTGGGACTTGGGTCCCATTTGAACACATCGAGAGTTGGTATTTATTCTTCTGGGATCTTTGCTTATTTAAACACATTAAAAGTTGGTATGACGTTCAAGAGTTACTAAAAGTTGTCTATCACAAAAACATGGCAAAAGTGTGTTGTTCGTAGTCGTCTTGTATTTGTGAATTTGTAACATTGTACATGCTTGGACTTGTTTGGGTTGCTTTAACATGTTTGTGACTTTTCATTGTTTTAGACTAACAAGTTAATGTATAAGTGCCTTTTTACTTATTGTATAAATTGCAATGTTCCATCCAATATTTTTGAGTTTTTCTAAATTATAGTACAGACTTTGCATTAAAAGAATTCCTAAAAGAAATTGATAATTGAACATTGAAAGCCACTTAAAATTGCAATTCTAATATGTTAGAGTTTATAAACACATACTGCAAAAAATATATAACAAAAACTCAGTGGATGGACTGCTAAACTTTGTTATTGCTTTCTCGTTAATTTTGAATTGAGATCTACTACACAAAAAAAACAGTTCACTATTCGTTTTTGAATTGAATGGATTAAACCGATACCTCTACCTTCTCCTTTATAGACTAGGAGGTACGATGAATCTGACACATGCACAACAACTTCTCAATTGAAGATCTTTAACTCCTAATTTTAGTGCACCTTCCTTGCATGTATGGATGAGTGAAGTAAAGTGTGCCTCTATTGGAGATGGTTTGAGGCATGCAAGCATGCATCATACTAGAGATCGACGCCCTAACTAGATTACATGTATCTTACCTCACTAAACTTAGACTTAAGTCAAAACTAGAAAATTGTTAGAATAACATTGAACTAACATGTGCACATTGTTGAGGATAACATGCAAACAATGGATGATAAATAGCTAGAAATAGAACAACAATCACTCTTACATAATCTAATGTGCCATACTGTTGAATCTAGAAGAGAGGAAGTGCACCCTCATTGCCCAGTTTGAACCATTGTAACTAAAGAGCCCATATATGTTTACAAGTGCACCCATGATTGCTACACGTGCACTTGCTGTAAAAAATTATTCAAGGTACAATCTGACACGCCTTCTTATCGAGAAAATTGTTCTCCACCAATCCAAGTCTCTTCTTGAACATCTTGAACTCCCCTTTTTGCATGGGATTAGTGCACCCAAGATTGCCACATGTGCACCTATGTTGTAAAAGACTATTAGAAGTATAATATAACACTCCCTCTTGCCAAGGAAAGTGTTCTCCGCCAATCCAAATCTCTACTTGAACATCTTGAACTCCCCCTTTGCGAGGAGCTTAGTCTAGATGTTTTCATTGTGCTAATTTGTCTGAATATACTCTAGAGTAAGTACTCTCTTTTGAACCTCGCCCTTAAAAAATGATACATGATATCAATGTGCTTGGAGTGGTTATGGAGTACTGGATTCTTAGAGAGTTTGATACAATTCTAATTGTCATAGTAGACCACTATAGGCTTCAACATCACACTTGTCAATGTTGTAATCAACTTGCAAATCCAAATGGCTTCACAACTAGTAGTGTTGGCTGCCATGTACTCTGCCTTTGTTGAAATCAATGCCACTTAAGCCTACTTCCCATTGATCCAAGAAATCACTCTTGAACCCACAATGAAACAATACGTCAAACTACTATTCTTATCATCTGTGTATCCTACGTAGTTAGAATCAATAAAGCCATGTAACATGAACTCACCATCTCCTACATATTTCAGTCCATAATGTACTCTACCCTTCAAATATTGGAGAACATGTTTTGCAATGATCTAGTGACTCTGCCTCAGCTCAACCATGAACTAGCTCAAGGTGTTCATTGTTAAATATATATTAAGTCTTATGTTAACTAGATATATCAAGGATCCAATCAATTGTGTATATATTGAAGTATCTAACAAATTTGAATCCAAGTCAGCGTACAAGTTCATGTTTGACATCATAGGAGTGGTCACAGATTGACAATCCACATCTAGAACCTTTTTAGGGTCTCAACTATGAAACAAAATAACATAGACTTATATGCAAACACTGTAACTTTCAGATCCAAACAACTTGATTGAAAACACACATTTCATCTAATACCCACTTGCAGAATAAAAGCATGAACAACAACACAAAATACTATGAAAAACAACTATTTGGAAATCCCACTCCTCTGGGAAAAACCTTATTAAAATACTTTTGTTTGAAATACAAGTAGAAATCAACTATACTAACTAAATGACAGTTGTACAAATTGTACGGTTGCATACAGGTTTGAGTTTCTCGTGTTGGGCGACTGTACAACTGTACATAACTCGTGGTTCAACTCAATTTCTCTTTTCTTTGTTGCAGATGGTCACACTAATCTTTGGACCCTCATACCTTCACTTTCCTGCTCTCAACCACATATGTATGGCTTACTTCCTCTCTTTTCTAGCTTGTACGACCCTCACTTGGCCCTAATCCGTACGACTCGTACGGTCTTTGTTCAGCTTGCTGCAGATTGATGGAAGACTTCTTGAGTTCTTTCTCAACTCCTATCTTCTCTTGCTTGCCTTAGCTTTCCTTTACTCGGCCTCTCTGATGCCCTTACTCGGCCTCTTCACTTGACCCTGCTCGGCCCTCTTCACTGGCTTACCTCAACTAGTCACAAGGTCTCCTTGGAAGAGCCTCTCTAATTCCGTCAGTTGGCTTCACTCTTGAGATGCTTGTGAAATGAGGCTCTCTAGGTATATTATAACCCTAGCCTCTCTCTCATGCATTTTTGGCCCTTAGATCTTCTTCCCAAGATCTAGATCTGATGGTGGGGACTTAATCAAGCATTGAGACAACTTAAGTCACACCCAATGGTTGTGACTTAATCTCATCTCATGTTGATTTAAGTGATTCCTACCAATTATAGTGTTGTCTAGGCATAAAGTGGGCCCCTTCCACACTAGACACCCCTAGTGTGGAAGTACTTGCCCGAGCTACATAATCTAATACTCCCTCTTAGCGAGGGAGGTACTACCATTGGAGTTGCCTCCTCCATGGTCCACATTACTGCGAGTATCTTCCTCCAAATCTAAGAGACCCATCTTTTCTAAGCTTGGATACTCAATCTTCTCTGTTCTGTAGCTCTCGCTGTCACTTGCACTAAGACCATCTGAGTATCTCCACTCCTCCAACTGAGTCCACTCCCACCATGTGGGCATGTTGAGGAAAGCTTCATGCTCTCTTAAGTGTGATACAAATGTCTAATCACTTCCATCCTTGAAGTTGTATATAGGTTTCCCCCACAACTTGTACAAGTGATCCTCACTGATGTCTATCATCATAGATGGTCCTGGTGCCTAACCTCTAACAGAGCGAATATGAACACCACAACCAAAGAAGTTGACACTGTAGCCTTGATACTCCAAGGTTGATATTGAGAGTACACCAACTCTCATACCTAGTACATAGAGTACCCCTGGCACCCTTAGAATCCCGCATGATTCTATTTGTAGTGAAACTACCCCTTTTCCTCGGACTACCACCATGCTAGAGTGCACACCACACCTCACAAAACCCGAGTCTTGTGCTGTAAACTCTTGAAGGGAAAGTCTTTCACTTGTCATATGACATGTGGCACCACTATCTATGTACCACCCTTCCCTAGGCATGTCCTTTATGTCTAGAAACAAAGTATCCCTTGTTGGCTTGAGAGCACTGGCTGGCATAATGCCCAAACTCTCCATGCACATAACATTGGACATGCGATAGATCCTTCTTTGGCCTACCACTTGTGGCTCCTCCTCTAAAGGTTGTTCCTCTTCTGCCTCTGGTTCCCTTCTTGGAGGTAAGAGCAAGATTCTCCTCCTCTTCATCCTCATCTACATCACACCCTCTTTTGATCTCTTCTTGGCAGCAGTGGTTCCATAACTTGTCCCAATCTGGCAGATTTTCTCTAGCCACTACCCCTGAAATAAAGGGATCCCACTCCTTTGGGAAGCCTCTCAAGGCAGATCGAACTATCTCAGCCGGTGAGAGTTTTACTCCCACTACAATAAGTTAATCTAGTAGTTGTTTCACTTTGGTGAGATAGGTTGCGACACCTTCTCCTTTAGTCATTTTTGTGTGCTGAAGTCTCTCCTTGAGAGCCATGATTTTGCTCTCATGCTTAGCCTCAAACAACCCCTTCAGATGTAACCACATTTCATGAGTTGTTTGCTTCTCACCAATATTGGCTATGAGGCGATCCTTCACCCTGTCTAGGAGGATCCTCTGAGCTCTGATCTCTAGAGCATAATGCAATTCCTTGTCCTTAGGATCATTGGGAATTGTGCTTGTGTTCTCAACAATACCCCATACCTTACTTTCTTGAAGGGCATTCTTCATTCGATACTTCCACTGTACATAGTTGGAGGCACCATCCACTCTACCCTCATATATGATATTTGTAGCCATCTAGCTACTTAATTCTAGCTCCTTTTAAAGACCCTTCTTAGTTCAACACCTTGAGAAGCAAACTTGGGCCATCTATACCTTGCTCCCTCTTAAACTGAACAGATCAACTCTCCTCAGAAATCCTCTTTCTTTAGCTTAGAGAGTTCGTACTCATTTCAACACCCTTTCTTAGGGTCGAATCTTGACCACTCTGATAAGGGAGGCATGACTTAGCTTGCTAGGGTTTCTTTGGCAACTGGGTCGACTTTCCCTTCCTTGTCCCTCGAGCACTACACTTCACAAGATCTTTTGGAGTTGTTACAAGTTGCACTCTGATACCATGTGAAACAAAATAACATAGACTTATATGCAAACACTATAACTTTTAGATCCAAACAACTTGACTGAAAACACACATTTCATCTAATACCCACTTGCAGAGTAATAACATGAACAACCACACAAAAAACTATGAAAAACAACTATTTGGAAATCCCACTCCTCTGGGCAAAACCTTATTAAAATACTTTTGTCTGAAATACAAGTAGAAAATCAACTATATTGACTAAATGACATCCGTACGGACTGTACGGTTCCGTACATGTATGAGTTTCTCTTGTTGGGCGACTGTACGACCGTACAAAACTCGTGGTTCAACTCGAGTTTCTCTTTTCTTTGCTACATATGGTCACACTAAGCTCTGGACCCTCATACCTTCACTTTCTTGCTCTCAACCACACATGTATGGCTTCCGTCCTCACTTTTCTAGCTTACACAACCCTCACTTGGCCCTAATCCGTACGAATTGTACAGTCTCTATTCAACTTGTTGTAGATTGATGGAAGACTTCTTGAGTTCTTTCTCAACTCCTATCTTCTCCTCCTTGCCTTAGCTTGTCTTTACTCGACCTCTCTGATGCCCTTACTCGACCTCTTCACTTGACCCTGCTCGACCCTCTTCACTGGCTCACCTCAACCAGTCACACGATCTCCTTGGAAGAGCCTCTCTAACTCAGTCGGTTGGCTTCACTCTTGAGATGCTTGTGAAATGAGGCTCTCTAGGTATATTATAACACTCCCCTTGTTAGAATATAGAAGATGGTGTGCTCATTTTACCATTGACGATACCCTCGTCACCCAACCACAGGCCGAAGCCTCCCTCCGAGCACCTTAACCTTGACCTGAGAAATTCCTCCGGAAGCAAACCCTAGGCTAGATAGCCAAACAAAGAGTAGCGCATCAATCCCCAAGGATAGTGCATCACAAAAAGCTGATCAGATGTTCCAAACCCTAGCCAAGAGATATCCAAGCCAATACTGAAACT
>ML778824.1:397904-434000 GCA_009831015.1 Picea engelmannii | reverse complement strand
GTTCACACATGGGGGTAAATACCTCCCGCAGCTACCATAATATTAACACCCCTCTCTCTCATGCATTTTTGGCCCTTAGATCTTCTTCCCAAGATCTAGATCTAATGGCGGGGACTTAATCAAGCATTGAGACAACTTAAGTCACATCCAACGGCTATGACTTAATCTCAAGTTGATTTAAGTGATCCCCACCAATTATAGTGTTGTCTAGGCATAAAGTGGGCCCCTTCCACACTACTAGACACCCCTAGTGTGGAAGTCCCTACCCGAGCTACATAATCTAATACTGGCTCAAGGTGTTCATTGTGAAATATTTATTAAGACTTATGTTAACTAGATACATTAAGGATCCAATCAATTGTGTATATATTGAAGTATCTAGCAAATTTGAATCCAAGTCAGCGTACAACTTCACATTTGACATCATAGGAGTGGTCGCGAACTGACAATCCACATCTGGAACCTTTTTATGGTCTCAATTGTGTATTTTCCCTACCCAAGGAAAACATCACATATACTTTGCCACACCTCTAAACCTAAGAAATAGTGCACCAATCCAATGTTCTTCATTTCATATTCATGTGTTATCTTAGTGTTGCATCTTGCAATGAACTTCTTTGAACTCCCTATAAGCATTAGGTCATCTACATATAGGATCAAAATAAGTAGATCAGGTTTTTCAAATAAAAAATAAAAATTGAGATCTGTAATAGTGTTGGTGAAGCATAAACCTAACATGTACTCATCAATCCTGGAGTACCAAGCACATGGTGTATGTTTCAACCATAAAGGGCTTTCTTCAATTTGGAAACATGGGTATATTGTCCATGCACCTCAAACCCTTTCAACTAATTAATGTATACTTCTTTCTCAATTAGGCCATTAAGAAAGAGTGTCTTAACACCCATATGATATAAATGCCAACCAAAAATAGATGCTAAAGAAATTATAATGTACCAAGGGAGGTACCCAAGGGGGATAATAATAAATAGCTTGCTATATAGCGTGAAAACAATAATTGTAAGAAGGATTACTAAAATATTCCTTCATTAGAAAGTTCCCAAGAGGCTAGATAGAAACTATATAAAGAAGTAGAAGCAATGTAATGGATGTCTTGTGAAACATTTGTAGTGGTAACAAACATGGTTTGTGGAATGATTCATTCCTTAAGGAGTATTTGATGGTGTTACCCTACCTTAAGGGTTATTCTCAATATTTTTGTGTTTCTTATGGTGTGAATATTTGGTATTTTCTGAAGATAAGAGTTTAATTTTCAAGATTAAGGGTTGATCTTTTATATATCAAGGTTCACTACATAAATAATGGTCTCGATAGAAGTATGCCTATCATTTGGAGCAAAGGTCTCCTCATGCTTGACTCCCTCTCTTTGGGATAATCCTCTAGCTATGAACTGAACCTTGTACTTATTTGTGTTGTAATGAACGAGATGCTTCACCTTGTATAGCCATCTAGAATTGACCATTGATTTATCCTCTAGTCTTGGCACAATCTCCCACACATCATTCTTCATGATGGATTTGTACTCCTCCACCATGGCATCTTGTCATACATACACACACGCTACTTCCTCATAACTAGAAGATTCTACATCAATGATGAAAGACTTTAATGCAATATAACTAGGAAATATCTTAAGAGGATCACTTACTCGAAAATAAGTTTTTAGAGCACCAATTTTTTTCTCTACCTTCTGCAATGTCTATGTAATCCACCTTGGTCTCCTAGTTATACTAAGTGATAAAATTGTCTATGTACCTATACTGGAACTTGTTTGACCTTACCTTGAACTCATTGAAACATGTGGATCAACACTTGGAGCAACAAGTGTTGTCTCCTCTTCAATCACCACTAAGGGCTCTTGGGACTTGGCAAAACCATCCATCCTCATCAACCTTCACATTTGGCTTACTACTGTCTTCCTTTGATATGGAAAATAGATCTTATAAGCCTTATAGGACTCATTGTAACCAACTACAATACTGTTCAAACTGAAGGGTTCAATCTTCATCATCTTCTCCTTTGGAACATCAATGTAAACTAGACTCCCAAATACCCTAAAACGATAAACATCTTGTTTCTCACTTGTGAAGGCTTCGTCTTGAGTCTTATCCTTCAACACCCTATGAGGATATATTTTCAGTATGTAATACGCATAGCAACATGTTCTTGCCCAAAGGAACATGGGAAGATCTAAGTCATGAACCATAGACTTAATAGTCTCTACCATGGACATGTTCTTTCTCTTAATGGCCCCATTTTGCTACATGTTATAAGGCATTGTTAACTCCCTTTTGATCCTTAATTTTCTACGAAAGGAATCAAAATCATTGAAGGTATACTCACCACCATTGTCCGATCTCAGTACCTTGATCTTCCTACTTGTCTAGTTCTCAACTTTTAAAATCTTTGAATCTATTAAAGACCTCATTCTTTGTCTTCATAAAATATATCTGAGATTTATGGAAGAATGATCAGTGAAAGAAACATAATAAAAATTCCCTATCAATGACGTTGATGATATCAATCCATAGACATCTAAATGAACTAGATCAAGAATCCCTCTTGATTTGTGCTAACCGCTTGGGAAAGCATCCTTGGCATGTTTGTTGAGTGTACATCCTTTGTAATATCCTTTCTTCTCCACCTTGAAGTCAGAGAATCCAACCACCACGTCCTTCAAAAGAGGTAATGACCCGTAGTTTAAAGGACCAAATCACCTGTACCTAAGCTCGTATAGATTGTCACTACTAGTCAACAAGGATCTTTACTTCACTAGATCTACTAGTAGTATGTAAAGGCCACCCTCCTTGACCTCTCTGGCAAAAAATTGACCAAGATCAAGGTTCCATTTATTTTATTATCACTCTTTGATCATCAAACTCAAACCTACACTTCAAATTTGTTACACAAGAAACCAAAAGGATATTTTTATTCATGACAGTGACATACAATACCTCATGTTGATCCAAAACTTCTCTGTCTAAGATGGAGAATGAGATAGAACCTAACCCAGTCACTAGGTACTTTCCATCATCACTAAGCTCCACTTGCATATTTATATCTTATTTCTCTAACTTGAAGAAGGTTGATCTATTTTGAGTCATGTGTCTTGAGGCACCATTGTCAACACACCATTGAACACATGAAAATATGTTGGTGAAAGGCATGACATCATAACAAAGGTGGTATCAAGCCTAGTAATAAACTTGTCCACTCTTTAAGCTTCAAAACTCACTGTAATTTGTTTCTACTATTTTTGTTGCTACTTATCCTTTCCTTTCTTTTTCTCAAGACATTGAGAAGCATAATGGCCATGCTTGTTGTAGTTGAATCACTTGATATGTGTCAAATCCTTCTTCTATTGGTTAGAAGATGATCAATGCTCTTTCTTCTTCTAACTCTTCTCAGATCCTTTATTTCCTCCCTTCCTCACCTTCCGAATAAGGGCTAGTTCTAGAACATCCTCATAACCCGTTGAGACATTTTGTAGTCCCTCTCCAATGAAAGCATATCATAACTAGTCGAAGTCGGGTAACTTCTCTCGAATATAGATAACATGGACACATTTTTTCCACGATGGACTAAATCCATTCAGAGAATTTTGAACTAGTTGATTATTCTCCATTGTATCCCCAACTGCAACAATCTAATCTTTCAACTTTGCGCTCTCCATGAGATAACTTGCCATTGTATATGTTTTTCTCATGCATGGACTAAGAGGTGAGCTTTTTTTCAAGAGCATATTCTTGGATACGTTCACACTTTGGTACAAGGCTTTGAAGGCATCACATGTATGTTTGGTAGTGTTATTCCCAACGATATGAGAGATAGGTGAATCCTTCATCGAATCCAACAAGGTTCGCTTCACATTCATTGCCTTCTTGTTGTTTTCTGGCACATCTATGGGATTTGTATGCGGTGCAACCACCTTCTCCAATAGGTATAATAAGTCTATCATTTCTAGGAGACTTTGTAATCTCAACTTTCGTGGCACAAAGTTGGAGGCTCCCTCTAACAAGCGACTATCTTTCATGCTAGGAGCTACCATTGTTTTAACTACTCAAACAAGTTATAATCTAGAATCATTGGATCAAAAATAGGGTTTCACGCCCTACAACCCTTCTCAAGTCCACATGTTGATCACATACAAAATTATGTGTCGATCACTAAAGCTTGGACATACTGCTCATTGAAACACTCTCACAACTCTCTATTGTAGACATCTTTCCTTTCCATACATGGTGTTGTTCCTCAGGTTGTTCTTGTGAAAAGAACATAGCCAAGGCACCCTATGGAGGAAAATATCCTCCCCGCTTTAGGCAAGCTGAACATTTCCAATAGCTAGAGGGGGTGACCCTCAAAGGTGTTGATTTTGATTTTGAGTGTTTCTCCAAGTAAACTGAATAACTTTGAGTGATTTCAAATGTAAGACTTGAAACAACCAATTAATGACACACAAAAAAACGGAATGTGCTTAGAAAATAATTAATTTAGACATGCATTCACATTCACAAAGGGCACCATTTTCTCACTTAACCAGCGTCAATAGCAAAAATAAAATAAAAGATACAATAAGAAATACAATTTCCTAAAGGATATTTGCTTTGGGCAAGGTATACTTTATAGAAACGTGTGATATACAGATTAATAAGGTGGAACAAATGATTCAAAATAAAGAAAATACAAATTTTCAAGAAAACTTTATTTGTATTCATATTTTTCTCAAAATAAACATGTTCCAATAATAACACTATAAACATAAAATATAATATAGAGATTACAAACATAAGTATAAAATACTAAAAAATTAAAATTGCAAAAGCCAACAAGTGAACAATTTTACAAGTCTTTATTTTGTATTAAAAGCTTTGAATGATTACAAAGATAAGACTTTTGAAAATAAATCTCAGAAAGCTTTCTTATTTTCTTATTTTAAAGTTTGGAATCTTCTATGAAGAAAGAAAACAAACATTACATATGTTGATTAGACAGGGGATGAATCATCAAACAAAATGAACGCATGCATGACTAAGTATGTTTCAATTCTTAGCATTTCCATTGCCTCGATTTTAGTCTCTTGGAGTAGGAGGATAGTTGGCTTTTCTTATTTTATTAGATCTCTCATGGATTCTTCTTTTGACATGCTACCCATTCTTTTGTAATTATAGGTGACTATATTCATGGTTTAGTATAGATTGTTTTGTGGCTTCCATCCTATGGTGGAGCAATAACTCCTGGAGTCTTTACACTTCGAGTTCCATCGCCCAATGATTTTTCTATGGTTGTCTGGATACCCAATATTTTTTCCTTGTTTGTTGCTTCTTCTCTTTTTCCTTTTGCTAGTTTTCTACCTACCCTCTTTGGTTGTTTTTGTTTTTCTTTGTCCCCCTCTTTATATTCTTCTTTCAATAGTTGATGAAACTTTTTATGGGTTAAAATACCTGAAGGAAGTTGGGGTTTGTTTAGAATATGATCGATTTCCTCCTGGTGGTCTAAAAGGAGGTCTGCATTCACTAACGAGGAAGAAATCACATGAGTTTCAACTTGAAAGGATGACCTGGGTGGAAACAAATATGTGGGAGTTGTGATTGAGGTTGATATCACTTCTACAAAAGAAATTGGTTCTTCCCGAGTGTTTCCCCTTCAGGAGTAACACTCCCATAGCCACCCTTCAATTGGCGTGGTGTGTTCCAACTTGCATGGGATATTTTTCTCATGCCATCTAGATGAAAACATTTTTTCTTATTCTCCTTTAGTTACATGATGATTTTGCCTCACATCACTCTCAAATGCCTCACCCATGGTATATCAACACTTTTCAGCCTTACACCTCAGATGGCATATGCACTTGGTACACTATGCTTTCATTGCACATGGTCATGGTACTTTGGTTTAGTTTGCTTTAATTCACTTGTTATGGTATGCTCTCATGTATGGGTTTGATACTTAGACATGGTGTTATAGCCTCTAAGTTAGTTGTGGATGTGGTAAACACTAAAGTGTGAACTAATAACACTTTATAACATTAAAATTATTATTATTATTCCTCATCGTACCATGGGGAATATAATCATCCTTTAGAAGTGTCATTAGGTCTTGGGTCAAGTTGTACTACTAGGGATCTAGTTGATGTAGCATGTTTCATATCCTAAACCATACATACACTTCCATCTCGTTCATAAAAAAAAAGATCCATGTACCATGCCTTGAGATCCATGTACCATGCCTTGGGATCCATGTACCATGCCTTGAGATCCATGTACCATGCCTTGAGATATGTGTACTTGCTCCAAGATCTGTGGCCTTGCATTGGGATCCATGATGCTACCTTGGGATCAGTGTATCTGTGGACACACTATATATCTACATTGGTAGCCATGCCATTTTTTCTTGGGATCTATGCCATTGCATTGGGATACTTGTTACTGCATTGGGACCCATGACAGTGCATTGGATGATGATATAGACTCCACATCATCATCATGCATCAAATGGACGATTCCTAGAGGGTGCACTTTCTCTCATGGACATGTATTCTCACACATGTGGCTTACTTTGACTTATGGACCACACATATGGGTTTGTTGGGGTCAATCGTGAGGTTGTTATATGTTATCAACCAAACTAGCACTTGTGCAAAGCCTTCACAAGGTGCTTGTAAAGTGTAACATATGGAAGTAATTGCCACTGTCACATACGCAAGTACTTCCCTACTTTTAGTGAAGGCTAAAGATCCAACACAAGGGAGTCTTCCCTAACAACCTCAAGGGATCCTATATCAAGCTAAAGGCAAGTCTACAGCCCCCTATCTTAGTTACTTGATTAACTAGGTCAAGGGAAAGGTTAAGGTGAATTAGATAAAGCAAGTTGATTGTGTGTGTGAGGGGTGCTAATAAGACAATCAATGATGTTTATTAAGCTAAGAAAGTAAATTAAATGCCCTGAAACACTAGTTATCGAAAGAAAAATGAAAGTTGTAAATAAATTTTGAATGATACTTGAGCATGTAACAAGTTTATTACAATAGCAACAAATAAGCTATAAAATCAGCAATAACACTATGGAAAGTATGCCAAATTCCAAGTAAAAGACTTATAAATCATCAACTAATGTTTGCTTGAAAGAAAGAGCTTTAAACTATGTTAATTAGATGCAATATGACAAGCCCTAATGGCTGAAAATGCAATTATTGCAGCAACAATGATGTTAGATGGTGAATCTATGTTAAGATGCAAGACATTAGACTAAGAATGATAGTAAATGAATATGCAAATTCAAAGGTCCTAAACTAACATAAAGCATTGAGAGAGAAGAGCTTAGATAGAGTTTTATCACTTGCAACAAGAAGACTAATGCCATCTTCAATCCTTGGGCATATGGAGTCAATGCAACTTCAATGGAGGATAAAAGCAAGAGAAGGGTTGAAGATAAAAACCCTAAGATTATACCATTGTAAGCCTAGGCTTGACCTTCTAGGAAACAAACCCTAAATTTTATACAATCATACACCCTAAATGTCGTCCTACTTCTTCTATAACATCTAGCAAGAAAATCAAGCATAGAGAAGTCAAACCCTAGAGTTTATACAATCATAAACCCTAGATTTTAATTAACAAGTACAATGTTAGGGGGATGTACAATCACAATCCCTAACTTGACCTTGAACATTTCAACAAAATTAAGATGGATAAGACAAGGGAAGGGGATAAACAATTATAATCCTTCCATAGGGTTTCTATCAAAATCATTCAAGAATACAATATAACATGCAACTTATCAACCATTAGATAGAGCATTCACCAAAATATACCAAGAACAAACACTTAAACTTGGAAAGAACACTTACTATACCAAGTCACTATGCATGAGGATTTCATGAATCATCCACCAAATCAAGAAAAATCATCCACAAGAATAGTCTCCAAGAGGTGCGTACACGTACTCCATGATGAAAAAGAAGATAAAAGAGCTATAGAAGTGATTCTCCACAAGTGTGAGTTGTGATTTGACAATGAGGGAGCACTAACCTTCTTATATGAGGCAACATTGGCGCTATAAACCCTCAAAGCCCCTAAAAACATAAAATATCCATGATATAAGTTGGATAAGTCAAGGCCCACCCCCAAACTAGCCTCCAACATAAAGATAACATAAAAATACATCAAAACTTCCCCTAAAACAAAAGACACGTGTGGGTGTGAGGGATTCCAAAGGCAATGATGCCATCATCCAAGGGGTAAAGGTGCCTCCAAAGGCCATGTTTCTCCATGAAAAGGTGCAATCATCATCAAGGGTCACATCTCTCACCCCAAAAGGCGTGTCTCATCACCATCAATTTCCAACTCATCGTCAAAGAAGATGTCCACATTGTATGTTGATGCACCAAGCATTAAAACTATGACACCATCCTCATAGGTGCAATGTCCAAGGGCTAGGGCATGATGTCATAGGTGAAGAAGGCTTTGTAACCTCTCCCAAGAGGTGTGACATCATCTCCAAGTGAAACATCATCCAATCAAACCCTAAAAATGCTAAAGGATGCATTGTCCAAGCCGTGGTGTTTTCTGCCCTCTCAATGGTGCATCATGTTATATGTGTAACGTCTAAGCTCATATGTCCATCATCCAAGGTCTAGGAGATGTGGTAAGGTGTCTTAGGTCATGTCCAATCATCATATGGCCCAACACTCTGCATCAAGTGTGCAACATCCTTTGTATGGTGCACAACCTACTGGGTGTCATCATGAAAATGTCCTCCAAAGGACCATGCCAACGCGCATCATGACCAAACAAGGCCCACAAAATCAGGTAAAACCAACAACTACAAGATACCATATCCATTAGAATCATACAAAGTAAGTCACTACTTAATACAAAAGCCACATAAGAAATTCACATTAGGTATCTTGTTCAAAATTCACATTAGCTCAAGACTTTATGCAATTTTCCAAGTTTAGGTATGGGAGGACCATTAAAAGACCCTATTAGGTGTGACAGTAACTAGGTAGAGAGATAGTTTCCAGAAAACTCATGAAAGTGTAAGTATAGTGAATGAAGTGGCATGGGGTTTACTTCATGGTGACATAGTCAGTGACATGCAAGGTATTGTGCTCTATCCATCTCCATGAGTGTCCTTTTAGAGGGAGTGCTTGTTGCTTGAGATACCCTTTCCTCGGTAGTGTGTGTATTCCAAACCCCTTTCTTGCCTTTTGATATTCTTTTATTGTTTTTGCAAGTCCCCTTTTCGTGTTTCAAGCATTCATTATTTTTCTTACTCGGATTAAATCCTTTTAATTGATATGCATTCATTGCATTAGGACTAGGGGCGATCACCTCATAGCGAGGGGGTAGAGCTCAAGCTGACATTTTTCTTTTGACTTGATCATTCATCATCCCTTTATTTCTTCTTTCTTTTATATCATGCTTTCTTTTTTATTCATTCTTTCTACCAGATGCATCAACCTCGACATCCCTTCTTATCATAGGAGAATGAGTCACATGCCTTTTTTGGTGTACATGTAACAACCATTGCCATAAGACTAGTACATTGTGGAAGGCTCCAGGATGAAAAGTGTGAAGTATGAAAGGGATCGATACGTTACACCTATCAAAGCCTCCCAATAGTACCCTTGTTCCCCAAGAGTGGAAACATTAGACTAGGAAACAAATGATGGCCACCAAGGTGAAACAAGGAAAAAAGCATAACTTCCAAGCTCATGATCCATTATCTGACTTCAACCCATGATCCTCACCTAAACGCCTAATGCATTAAATGTGACACTTTATATGAAACAATGACTAGTGTACCTCATGTGTGTTGGACCACCATCATCGAATGAATCATGTTGATTAAGTGTTATAAGTTGAGTTGGATGAGGGGGGAGGCATCTGAGGGGTTGTTTTCTGTGGAGAATACGGATCATCATAATTATTGGGATCATTGTATTCATTGTGGGCCATGAGACATGATATCCTCTAGTTACCCCTAGGTGAGAGGGGGTAACATCTGGCTCCAACATGGGGACACGTGATCATTGTAGAGCGCATGGGAACCTCAACATCTTTGGTACTCCAAGACTTGCATAATGTGTCACTCTCAAAATATTGCTACATTCTAACATAAAACCAACATTGATAAATGACATGGGGATGTTATCCATCTTGGTTTATGAAAAATATAAAACCAATGCGAGATAAATAAATAAATCCATTTTCACAAATATATCAATTTTTTTATAACATGTATATGCTAAGCTAACATGGATGCATAATAAAGCAACAAACAACATCAATAAAAGTAAATACAATTAAATGCAAGCACACGACATGGCCTTAAACTAACCTACTCTATTCTACATGACAATTGAAAAGCTAGGTATAAGCATACAACCGATGAATCCATCCTAGCATTTCGTCAAAGTAAAAAATTCCACCTTGGTACTTAGTTACGAACCAAAGCATAAATATGTCAAGCACAAAATAATCACGACCCGTGATAATCACTACAACATAACCAAATATAGAATCAAAGTCATGAGGGTGGGAGGGAGGAACAAAGTCATGTTGAGATGTGTTCTCATAAACCTGCTCTACCCATCTCAGAATAGGGTTGTGATATGATGAAGGCTCACAAGGTTGACTCAAACACTTCAAAGAATGACCACTTTGGATCGCATCACTCCCCGAGGCCTTAGATGGAGTCACAAGATATATGAATAATGCTCGACGATTACCCAAGGAGAAATTGGATGAAAAACAGGGCATGAATTTAGATCTTAAGAAAAAAAAATTGCTCCCAACTTAGGGTTTGTTGATCTTCTGCGTGCACCTGAAAATCCCTGCAACAAACTCTAAGCCTAAAACACCTTTGCCCCATAGAAAATTTAGCATACAAAACACAATTCTTAGTTGTATCTTCAATGATATGGAAAGATGAGGATAAAAAGGTTGGAAATATCCATTATGAACTTCTTGTTGTCCTGGGTGAATCATGGACTCATAAGAATGTTCACTAAAATCTAAGCATATAAGTAATTGAAAATCTTCTTCATAGAATAATTCCAAGTGGTCAAAAGAATATGTATCATGCCTTCTAGGATATGGCTGGAAGTCATCCTGAAAATTTTATAATGGATCACTCCTAGATGGCCAAAACAATTTTTTGAACATATAATCTTCATATTGCCAAAAATCAGAATCAACACTGCACATAGATTGTATGTTCAAAAGGAAACAACTCTACATTCTTGATCCTAGAATCATCATTGATATCATAAAAGGGATCTCTGTAAAAATGAAAGAAACTCATATCCCATCTATATCTTCCAATGTCTATAAAATCATCAATACAATCATCATGCTCTTCATTAGATGAAAAATTTACTACATCCAAGGGTTCCTCCAAAATTCCTTCACTTTAAAAGTCATGAAAAGATGCAACATAGGAATCAAAAACTTAGGAAAGAGTACAACTTACCATATTCTTTTCTTCATGTGAAGGAGGCAAGGAAACTTGGGTGACTTCATCTTCAACAAATGGAGGAGCAAATACCAATGTCTCATCTTCATGATGAGGAGTACTCTCAATAAGGCCTTCTTCATGGACTCGACCTTCAACACGATGCACTTCATTAAAGTCTTCTTCTTCAACAAATTCATGAGGTAGCTCTTGTTACATTTCATGTATTTGGTGACTTTCCTCATGAATCTCTTCTTCAAGGTCTTGTTCTTCAATCAAGTCTTCATCATCTTCAATAGGGTTAGAAAAGAATCCCTCTTCCAGGAGGGATAATGTAAAATCATAAAGAATACCTTCATACCGTAAGAGCATTCTCTAGCAAAGACTTTGTGCTTAGAATTTTTTGGGGAAGTTTCATGGTTCTTACTCTTTTTGGAAGGGGTGCTATCTCTCAGACACAATGGATGTTTATTAAACATTACGAGCCTAGAATTCAAGATTCATCACCTCTCTGCTAACATCTTTCTATTTTTTCTAAATAGTATTTGTGGTTTTGGTTTTGTTTGTCTATACCCTTTCTATTGTGCAGGCTTGGTTAATATGGAAAATAGAGATGTACACGAGTTTAGAAGAGTCTTTAGATGCTATGAATATCTCCTTCAAGCCAACATAAACACTCTTCTCTTGGTGTATTTAAAATTCTCAAAGAATGAACATTCAAGCATTAGTCAACATGCTAACATTATGAACATTTTAGTGCACTAGAAGAAAAGGATATATTTCCTTGAAGTAGAGTGTAATATGCTTCACAACCTAGCAGTTAATTTGCATAAGGACTCCTTATCAATGTCCTCCAATAACATGGAAATGGAGAACTCAATCCAAGACGAGTCTAAAGAGGAAGAGATGGTTCATAAGCTAAGAGACCCAATAGAGACAGAGTGACAAAGCTCCCCTCAGATCGATGAGGAGCAGGAAAAAAAGGTAGTGCCCCAAATTATTGCTAATTACATGTTTATTAGGTGGTTTTTTTAAACAAACCACTTGTAAGCCAACCTGGAACATCTATTTTGTAGTTTGCTAGAATAATTTTGTAGTATTTTTGGGTAAATGCTCATTTATGCAGAAGACAATAAATACCAATAATATGTAACTCATTGCATGCCTCGACTGCATCCTTTTTTTTATCTAATATAAATGATGTTCTGGTTTTAAAAAAACATCATGAAATTATGCATAATTATTTGATCTAGGACCAAAGCCAGCTTTGAACCTAATAAAGTGTAAGTCATAAAGAAACATCACACTCCTAGCACTACTAAAATTTGCATCTTGTTTCCAAGCATTGTTAAAAAGGATCCACATAATCGACTTGTCAAGTGCTAACTCACCAACCCACCTAGCAAGCCTAGGTATTGCTACAATTTTTATATTTGGAACCGAAACACCAACTCTTGCCATAACTTGAAAAGTCAAAATAAATTTCTCTTCAAATAACGATATCAAGTTTCTATCCAACCATATTCCCCAACACATAAGGCATGTAAGTGCCTTGATTTATTTAGTTCCTTCTTGTTAAACCAACTTTTTAGACATTCATCTAATGTAGATCCTTTCCCTRCATTTTGCACACATGTTATTAATTCAACCTCTCTTTAGAGTTGCATCCAGAATGAGCAAGTTATTAACATATACTTTATGTTTTCCTCTACTACCTTACATTGAGTACAAATACTTGGGCCTTTTTTACCTCTCTTTTGCATATTCTCTGAAGTTAAAACCTTGTTTTGCATGGACAACCATAAAAACATTTGGTTTTCTTGGGTTCCTTCAACTTCCATACTTCATCACACCACTAAAATAAGTCTTGTGGATTTGGAAAAAACAAAGATTTATATCCCAATACTTTTGTGTATCTCCCCTCATATTTGTTATAAGCCCATGATAATAAATCAAAATCCTCCCTTATTCTAATATGAGCCCTTTTGATGTTGTAAATGTAAACCTTCCACAACTTTGCTTGTATTCCATCAAGCCCCAAATCATGTGCCTACAACTAACCTTGGGACCAAATTCTTGTTGTTCCTAGATCCTTAACCTATTCAAGGGTGCAATATCCTCTGTCCTAAAGACCTATGAGAATCTCCTTCAACCATTCCATTCTTTCAACACTCAATATTGAATCAACCCCAATCTTCTGTGTGTTCCATTACCCACCTTCCAAGCCAAATACTACCCACTCACTGGAAAAGTCATTACTAGTGCCTTCCATTGATTAAATAAATTCTTTATATTTTTCCTTGGAAATTTATCCAATCAATGATGGATACTAGTTTAATATACTTTTGTTCAGTGATTTTCTTCCAAGTCCCATCTACACTTGTAACCCTCCATTAGCTCTTCAATACCATAAAGATAACAAAACAGGTGGATATTTTTCAAGCCACTTAACCGAAGGAATTTTCTCCTCCTCTTTACTGCTAGACCAGAGAAATTTGAAACATATATTTTTTTCCAAAACCCCTTTAGGTATGTGTGCCAATGAGTGCCAAAATATTGGAATTGCCTCTAGAATGGACTTCATTAAAGCTAATCTCCCTCCAATAGATAACCATCAATCACACCGATTGTTTATCCTAGCTTCAATGTTTTTAATCATTAACCCCCAATCTATTTTCTGATAATCGTTGGGCTTCAAAATATACCCAAGATACTTGAACCCTATATTAAATTCTATGCTTTTATAAGGGAAAATATTAAGCAAATTACTCTATAAACCCTCTTCTATACCATAAAAGAAAATTGAAGATTTTTATATATTCAATTCCATACCTGTGGTTGAGCTAAATGTTTACAAGATCTCCTGTAACTTTCTAGCTTCCCTCAAGTTTCCATTAGAAAACAACATGACATCATCCATGGAAAGAAGACGTGTTAATGCTAAACAACCCCCTATTTTAACCCCTGTAATGGAACTAGTCCTTTTTGCCTCTCTAATAGCCTTGCTCAGGCCTTTTGCTAGTAATAAAAACAACAAAGGAGAAAACAAACTTCCATACCTCAAACCCTTGGTAGGTTTAAATAATTTGGACGCCAACCCATCAATGAGAAAAGCAAAGGACACAACATAGATACATCCTATTATCCATTTGACCAATACCAAGATAAATCTCACATGTAACATCACTAAACATAGGTACAACCAACTACTTTGATGATATGCTTTTGACAAATCTATCTTCATAACCGTTGCAAATATTTTTTTTACTTAATCATGTAAAGTCCTTCTTGAGTAGATCCAGTTGCCTTTGAATCTTCCCACCTACCAAAAATCCAAATTGTTCTTGCAAAATCACATCTAAAAATATCCTTTTGATCCTTACTGTCAGAATCTTTGCAATAATATTGTATATATAGTTACACATGGAAATAGGTCTGAATTCGTCAAATGACCTGGACTTCTCTTTTTTATGAATCACTACTAATAAGGTAGAATTTAATCTCTCAGCATTTTGCCACTTGCTCTTACCTCTCCCCCCACCACGAGGAGATCATCCTCTAGAAGTTCATAATAATAATAAAAAAAAAAAGATAAATTTATTTGCCAATTGTCTGGTCTCAGACTTTTGTCCTTAAAGGAGCCAAGAACCACCTTTAATAAATTTATTTGCCAATTGTCTGGTCTCATACTTTTGTCCTTCTTAAAGGAGCCAAGAACCGCCTTTAAATCCTATTTTGTAACTTCTTCCATAAGCATTTGATTATCATCCTTAAAAATGAAGCTAGGAAAGTAAGTAGTATGCTTTAGAATCTTTTAATATTTTTTCAATTGGGCTCTTTGTATAACGCATTAAAATGACAAACCTCTAATTCTCCTAGTCTAGAAAATCCCATAACTAATCCCCCTTATTCATTTTGTGTTTCCCATATTGTATTTGATTTATTTTTGTGATTGGAAAAGCCGTGGAAAAACTTTGTATTCTCATCACCCATTTCGATCCAAATAACCCTACTCTTTAGACGCCATTATTCTTCCCTCCATTCCAAAAACTTGATCTTTTTACTTGAGTAGAGATCCATCTTGGTGAGATGTGTGGGTTATAAGTCTCACATTTATGGATGATATTACTATCAAAGTGGTTGAATCCATGGCCTTGTACTAGCTATTATCACTTTGAGGAGAAGTAGACCCAGTGTGGGTAAGGCATTAAAATGAGAGAGGTTGGAAGAATTAAGGGTTTTCGATGTGTAGATCCAATAGGAGAATTTCCACTTGAAGGAGAGGATAGAAAAGTTGCAAAAGGAGCTTGAGCCATTGGCCAAGATACCAACATTTTTCCAAGAGACCAAGGAAGCACAAACAATTCCCATTCCTAACACAAAATCTAACATCATAACCAAGACAAGTGTTGTAAGATAACTCTCTGTAAACCTTTCTTAAGACCCTTAGGTGCTTTTGAAAAATGTACCAAGGGTATCAATTGCAAGCTCATGTGGCCGCTGGGTTACAATTGTTGATGGATAAGCAAGAGAAGCTAAGGGGTTGTAAACCCCATTGTAGCTTAACATAGGCCCAAACATGAAAGCTCAGGTTTTAGTGGACAAGAGAGTGAGTTATTGCAGCTCAACTAAAGCAAGAACCACAAAGATAACCTTTGTTAAGGCAAGTGGCATTGAAGAGAAGGCCATTTCAATGGAAAAAAAGGTAATTGAAAATGGAATGGACAACAACCTATTCCAATATGCTTGTAGAAGTTTCAATGACGACAATAAGGGGATGTTTCTACCACCAAAATATGCACCCACGCTTGGGGAACCAAGAAAACAAGTTGCAAGCATAAGCATAAACCAAAGAGGTATGGCTAGGCATATTTCATTTGTTTCTATTGTAATAAGAAAGCCAAAATAGTGATAATTGTTGGCATTATAATGTATGTTCTGTTTTTGGAAGGAAATCTCACTAAGTGCCTTATTGCTAGAAAAAGCAAGCCATTGGTGATAGAAGGAACATGAACAAGAAGAGATTTACACGCAGCCCATGTAGTTGCATAAATTTTGCCAACATTACAAGTTAATTAGACATTGAGAAGCCAAGTGTTGGAGGCTTCATGTAGAATTTCATCTCATGAATTTCACATTCAAGAAACAATATTGGAGAGTCAAGGTCAAGGGAAAAGGGGAGATCACAACACTTGTAGACTAAGAAGCAACAAATGCTCAAGGAAATCTGCCATAGAAGACATTTCTTCCATCTTGGATGAAATTTTCGTAAGGCTACCAAGAATCAACTGTGTTGGAACAAAATTCCACATCTTCAAGTTGAAGCTTTTGGGGACCAAAACCCTATGAACATGGAGCTGTGATATGAATTTAATCCTCATTTCTAACTTTGTAAAAAAATAATTTGTTGCCAAATTTTGAAGTTAGCAATCAATGTAAAGATGAAAGGCCAGAGGCCTAAAGAAGGTGAAATGAATCACCTTGACAGTTGGGATTACAAGGTATTTCTATAACAAAAGAGGGCCTTGTTTGATGGAGGAACAACCACAACCAAGGGAGATGGAGAGAAAATGAATGAAGGGTAGTTGTAGAAGCATGAAGAACTTGGGACAATAAACTTGATCAAAGTTTGAAGGTTGTCCCTGTTATCCCCATTTTGTGGATAACTAAGGAGATGATGTCTCGAGGCTCTTAGGTTGCAGATATGGAGTGTTGAGAGACCATATGACAAACAATACCCTTTGCACAGATGGAAAACCCACTCACCACCACATATGTTGATAGGTTAAGAGATAGCATCCACCACACCAGTTGACTTCCGAAAGGTAGTGGTCCTTGCTCCATGAGGTACAAGTTAATATTATGGTGAGCATCATTTCAATACCTAAGCCATTTGATTATGTTGTATCTCAGATTGATCTAGATTTCATGATATGTTCTTGGACATTATGCCTTTTTCCCTACTTCACCTCGGTGGTTGACATTGTGCCCTAGTAAGTGGTCTTCTTTGGGAATGGGTTTGCTACTAGGAAATCCCTTAATGAGCCACCGTACCATTCCCGACCACACTTTCCATTTTCCATCATTATTCCCCTCCATTTCCTTATCTCCTGGGATTTTAGGGTGTATTGACCCAAGAAGGGGTTGTCCCTAATTCTATGGGAAGAAGTGGCTAAAGGCCTAGAGGGGTTGGTGTTGGGTAAAATATAAAATCCATATATAAACCTTCCAGATGCTTCGCCCAGGGATCACCCGAGAAAGCAATAAAACACTTATCTTTGAATAAAGTGGACCCATAATATAATAAACAAATGATTGAAAGGTAGGTTGAAGGATAGGAGGTATCATCACGAGTTGACCTATCATGTCCATGGATATCTAGTGGTATGACATTGTCATAATTTGGTCACCAAACCAGGGAAATGACTCTCAGTGGCATGGCTGAGAGAGAGGGGGTCTCATCACAAGCCAACCTTCTCATCTCCATTAGGTATTTGTAGGTGATATTTCCACCAACTGGTCACCAAGCCAGGGCAGTGACCTTCAGTCTCTCCTTATGTTATTATCAAAGAAAATATGAAAGATATAAAGATAAAAGGAAAATAATCGTCTTGGAAAAAGTGCATTGTGGACAAAGGTACCACACACCATCTACAAAGGCACCCATGAATCAGAAATTACGATCCCTAGTATGTCATGAGCCCTATGCCCATTGAGTCTTGACCCCATCCACCTCACACACTTTACATGGCTTAGAGAGGTACCTCTTGGAATCTCTCCTTGACCTAAGGAAAGATCTACCCAATAGCACACCTCGTCAACCCTCCCATACTTAAGCTTAACAAGTCGCATAGTGTCTTTGAGTTGTTAATTGTTTGATATGGTAATATTTGATGCACATGCTTAGATGGATTTTTTATTGATTGGATCCACTTATCATGATGCTATGAATTGAGATCCTTGGAGGGCGAGTTCATTTGTATTTGTAGGACCTAGCTGGTGGGAAGTTTTGGGAGAACAAGCCTAGCTTGGGCTTCCATGGGGCTACAAGCCAGGGGGCTGCATGCCAGATGAGAGAGAGATGACTTGGACATACTTTCTTGTGACTTGGACGACCTAGCCCACCCATTGCTTTCCAAACGATTTGTCGAGGAGGGGAAAAACGTCCCACTTTTGAGCATGATGTCATGAATTGGGGGCTAGGGCATGGTGGTGAGGTGCCACTCATTTGCACTTGGGAATTTTGAGGAGAACAAGGTATTCACCATGATAAGATCACTTAGATGCTTGAAACATGGCCTTGGGAGGCATTTCCACGCTTCTCCAACACCAATGACCTCCTCAAAGTGGAAAAACGTCTGACGTCCTCCTAAATTAGGGTTTAATTTGTGAAAAAAGTTAAATTTTAAGTGAATTGTTTAATATTATTGTGTTAATGGAGAAATATTAGGGATGTTGACCCCTAATCTTGTGTTTTAATCCTTATTTTGTGGACAAACTGTGTTAGCTAAATTTTGTATAAATATAGATCATAAGATTTCATTTAAAAACATAACTCTCCCTTGTGGAGAAGGACTTGGTCTGAAATTTTCGGCCCTCTTGACCTTTTTCATATCTTGTGCAAGTGTTATGGTTTATCTTTGTTATTGGTGGTGGAAAAGTGATGTGCTATGCTTGGAGGCTCTTTCTTATGCATGTGGATGGACTTAACTTGGAAGATTAGGGTTTAATCTAGCATTTTGTGGAATTGGTAAGGGAAAATATGCATTTATTGTCTTTTGTCTTGCTTTCTTCCATAATTATTGTTGATTAGAACCATTGGAGGAGTATAAGGGCATACACCCTCCCCAAGGTTTGTTCTCTTGCTTAAGAAAAGTCATTTGTTACAAATTTCCTTGGATAAATACAAGGGTGTACAACCTCCAGGGTCATCTTGGTTTGTTTTGCAAACCCTAGGAAGTAAAAGGGCTTACACCCCTAGGGATTTTGTGGATCAAACACTTTTAATCCAAGTTTTGCTTCTCAAGGTCAAATACATTTTTCAAGGTTGTGCCAAGAGAATTACAAGGGCATACACCCTCTTGGCATTTTCCTAGATTGACTTAGCTACAATTGGGAAGTACAAGGGCATACACCCCCAAGTTCTTAGCCAAGCCATATTTTTCATTGACCCCATAAACACAATTGTAAGGCACTAATCACTTTTAAGTTTGCATTGGAGATACAAAACGTTTTCTTCGACAAACATGAAATTTCAACCTTTATAAGCTTTCTCTTTTGGACAGTGACCTTGATGCCTTGGGGATTATTCTTCCCTTAGGGCATCCCTTTTCTTCCATAAATTCTCATTTCTGTACTGACTTGTTTTCTACAGCCATTAGGCTACAGAAAATCAGTAACCCTCGATGCTAATATCTCACTAACTATGCCCTAACTTTCCTCCATTTTTTGGCCACTAATTTCACTAACTAGGGTGCATTGTTCAAGCCAGTTTTAAGCACTTTTTTGTGGTTGATTTAGCTGCTGCATGTCATTGAATTCTACAGCCATAAGAATGATAATTTACTACAGAAAATCATTTTATAAACAACTTGCTTTTATTCAGTCTTAAAGTGCTATGTTTAAGTCATAATTGATTACTAAATTAATTGATGATATTGCCATTTGATCTTGTATTTTATATGCTGATTTGGATACTTCATTTGCTGATATAAACTGTCATCCACTGCTGAAAATTAGGGACAAAAAACTTAACTTGCTGATCCATACTAACACACATCATTGCAAGGTGTCCTTTCTTGTGTTTCGGGCAGGTACACGTGCACCGAAAACTATATTTTCACTTGGTATCCATTTACCTCTCTTCACTCATCATTTCCAACCAATCATTTCTTCCATCACTTGACCTTCCAGGGGACTTCTCCTACACTTCCCTTTATCCTTTCCATTCCCCCTAGGGTCTCCGGGATTGCCTCCCAGGAGTGACCTTAGTCACCCCCCACGTGTGGGACCTACATTGAGGTGACATTGGGTGTAGGATTCCCAAAGTTGTAGCACGTGTTCCATGGTTGGGTCGGGATTTTCCTAACCTACAACTTGCACTATAACATTTTGGCACTGTTTCTAGGGAGGATTTTGAATCCTCTTCGTTCCCTAAATGACACTTTTGGCA
This sequence comes from Picea engelmannii, assembly GCA_009831015.1. NCBI lineage: Eukaryota > Viridiplantae > Streptophyta > Pinopsida > Pinales > Pinaceae > Picea > Picea engelmannii. Next base: position 413,350 of record ML778824.1, on the reverse strand, counting down.
AGTCTCTTTCCAAAGCCTTCATCCCAAGATTTCCTGGCCACTCCACTCCAAGAACCTACCCTTTTCCTTTGACAAACCTTCTTTAAAGTTTGTCTGGAAACTCCACCTTTACCGAACCCACCTTTCCCCTGCTCTCCCCTTTCACCCTTTCATAAGCCTTTCTCTCCCCTGGAAACTCCTTTGAGGTGTTCTTCTAGTCAATGGGACTATGGCACCTTGGAATCAACCAAGACTCTGCCATCCCTCATGGAATGAAATTTTGCAGATGGAAAGGGATGCTAATAAATCCGTTGAAGAGATGATGAACCAAGTAAAAGAGTTATTGCATGAATCTGTTGAATACCAAGCCCTCACAGATGAAGCGATGCTTGGAGAATGTGCTTACGAAGAAATCTTCCAAGAATATCCTAATGAAGCTTATCACGTTGAAGATAAAAAAGAGAACACTATGGGTTATGAACCTTTCGAGGATCTTGATGAATCCCTGCTCCATGATACTCTAAGTGAATAGGCCTCAGATTCATCTGATCGACATATTGACACTTTCATACAGATTGGAAACCGTGGATGGGACATGAGATTTTTCGCCTTTGACAGAGATCCCATTTATGATGTTGAGGGAATCCCTTGAACAAGGAATTATATGAATTAGATGTTTGGGATGGTGATGGTGACATGATCACAAATTTGTTCCATCCATTTGAGGATGAAATGATGTAGTGCTTTCGGGATGATTTTCAACCACCATACTCAGATTTTGACAGACACCAGGTCATGGCCTACCCAAAGAAATCCAAGGTCCATACTACCAAATGAAATTACTTTCATGTTGAGACTTTGGGCAGGGATTTGCAGACAATGAAGAGACGTTTCTTGAGTCTGACAAAGGAGTTTTCCTCTAAGGCTGTGCCTTACCCCGTTTCCTCTTCTTTGGAAAATCGTAGGGTTTTCTTTGCATCTCTTATCCTTTCTCATCCTTTAGGGATCAATGATCATCTAAGTGAGGATGAAGATGAGCCATTACCCAGTCCACTCATGAGATGGATAGATCAAGCTTGTGGCTATGCTTGCAAACAAGGTGTTGACAACGATTTTTGTCAACATGACTTAGTCGACAAAGCGTTGCCAGGATCCCTCTCCAGTCACACTACCTACGCAAAGTTTCACTTTTTCTCGTTAAATATTGGTGCATTGTTCATAAGTGAATTTATTGTGACGCTTGACTTACTACTAAGCAGATCCTTTTACTCACTCATCGCATTATTCACGTCGTCTTATTTCTTCAATGACACACATGTCCAAAGACCCTTATGTCACCATTGTTGATCTATGCACCCACCTTATTCACTATATAAAAGAGAGACTCAATAACTATTCTTCAAGGTCAGTTATGGGCATATTATATATTTCAAAGCCATGCCATATTCCTAACCCTATGATTAACACACTGGAACCATACATTTTTGAACTATTATATTTTTGAACGAAAATCCTTCAGAGTAAAAATAATAATTAGTGATTATGGTTAAGTTAAACAAAGAGGTGTGATGGTTCAAAACCAAGGGACACAGTGCATCACTCTCACACCATTTTGAAGAATATATAAACGAGAAAGAGTGTTGAGAAAAAAACATGTCTCTGCAGTCCAAATTAGAGAACATATTAAATTAGAGAAGCAGAGAGAGATGCAATAAAGACTTGATACAAAAAAAATTCCAGATTCAGAAAATAAGGGTGGTTGGGTGGTGCAAGGGCAAGTTGGTGCTTGCAGAGGGAGTTGGTGCTTCCTTGTCAGTTGTAGTTGACTAAACAGGGGGTTGTAGCCTCCTACCAATTGGTGCTGGTGAACAAGGGTGTGGGTGGATCCTGATCAGTTGGTGTTGATCGAAAAGGAAGAATATATTCCTTCTCTGTAACATGTAATACAAATTTTTCAGTTAATATAAAAGCGTTTGTGGTTTTCGCAATTGGGTTCCACGATAAAATATTGTGTCAAAATTATGTTTGCATAAATAAAACAAAATTGATAAAATTACTGTCACCGATTCACCCCCCCCCTCTCAGTGACAGGATCTGATCCTTGAATTGGTATCAGAGAAGGTCTCTTTACAAAAGTTTTAAATTACTTGAAGAGGAATATACATTAGAATGGATCAACAGTTGAAGATGTCACCAAAACCCCCCCTATTTAATTGTGAAGACTATGTCTTTTGGAGTGTTAGAATTAAAATCTATCTAATGTCCATTGGACTGGAAGTATGGACATTAGTTGAAAAGGGATATGATGTTCCAAAAGCCATGCCCATAGAAGCAGAAGACAATAAAAAGTTTTGGGAACATGCAAAATCCTTAAACACACTACAAGCTGGATTGAGTAAGAAAATCCTTGCTAAAGTACTAAACTGTAACAATTCAAAACAACTCTAGGATAAATTGGAAACTATATATGTAGGAGATACCAAGGTTAAGAGGGCCAAACTCCAGACTCTCAAAGTACAATATGAAGGCCTAAAAATGAAAGATGAGGAAAATATCTATGTGTACTTCGAAAAAGTTGATAATATTATTAATTCAATCAAAGGATTAAGAGTAGAAGTATAAGACAATGATCTAGTTGAAAAAATCCTAAGAACACTACCTATTCTATACAATCCTAAAGTATCTGCTCTTAAATATCGAGAAAATCTAGATAAACTCACCATGGATGAATTGTATGGAATCCTCACAGCCTATGAGTTAATATTAGGTCATGGGAATCACTCACAAGGAGAGGCAGCCTTCAAGGTACTCAAGAAAACAAAGAATCAGAAGCAAAAACTTCAATCCAGCCATGATGAAGAATCTGACGTGGAAAAAGAAAATTTCATTAAAAAACTTTAGAAAGAATCAGGGAAGTACAAAGGCAAGTTGCCTTTCAATTTTTTTAACTGTGACAAGGTTGGCCATTTTGCATCCAAGTGTCCCTATTCCAAGGATGACCCTAAAGATGAAGAAAAAAAAATCAAACATTAAAAGAAAAAGGAAAAACCCAACTATAAGAAAAAGTTTTACAAAGGGAAAAAGAACTTTTACTCAAAAGAAGAAAACAACAATTCATCAGAGTCTAGTGACAGTGATGATGATGAAGTCCTTTTTCTAGGTATTGAAGAGTCTAATGATATATAAGACATCAAATATGAGAAAGAGTCAGAAGATGAAGCATAGGTTAATATGGAAGACGAACTTCTCAGTGCCTTGGATGAATTAAGAAAATACAAAACCAGATATAGACAACTGAAAAGTTTTGTAGTTGAACAAAATGAAAAACATGAACATAAAGAAGAGGAGATGGAAAAGCTCATGAGCAACCTGAAAAACCAAATCCTAGAAGCAAATAGGATCGAAGAAAGTCTAGAAAATTCTCTTAAATAAAAACAAATAACCTGCGAAAGAATGGAGGTAGAAATAGTTTACTAAGAAAAGAACTGGATACAAAACTCATTCAAACAAGATATGAGAATAGCTCTACAATATTGGATAATATTATTACCACACAAAGGGATTCAGGTAATAAAAATGGAATAGGTTATTCTCAAGAAAAAATCCAAGTCAACTCAAAATCTTATGCAGATGCTCTCCTCAGTACATTCAAGAAGAAAAACGAAGAGAAGACAAATAATGACTAGAACTCCAAAGGACTACTTCCACCCATCAAGAAGGAAAACAAGACAATACCAAAGAAGGTTTATCAAATCAGGTATCCTCGCATTTTCTTTGGTTATTTCTTTGCATGCTCTAATTTCAGACACAAAGCTATGAATTGTAGAGCATATAGAAGAAAAGATCTAAAGGTTAAGAACTATAACCTTAAAGATAAACAAGCAGTAAATCGAGTTAAAAGAATAAAATATAACTCCTTTGCACCTCTCCAAGAAGGGGACCTAGAATGCTTCAGATGTCATAACTATGGAGATAGGGCCATTAATTGCAGATCAATGGAAGTTTCAGAACAACCAAAGTTCATTAGAGAGAAAAATAAACCTTGGAGAGAAAAAACATCAAAAAGGGAATGTCTTATTGCCTTAAAAGCCCAAGATAAAGAAGACCTTTGGTATGTTGACAGTGGGTGCTCAAAACATATGACAGGTAACAAGGACAAGTTTTTAGACTTAAAGAAACAAAAGGGTAAAGTTACATTTGGTGACAATGCTTCAGGTAACATACTTGGGAAAAGCACTGTGAGTTTGGGAAAGGACAAAGACAAAAATGTGTTGCTTGTTGAAAAATTGAAACCTAGTCTATTAAGTGTCTGCCAAACCTATGATCATGGGCACTTCTGCATCTTTGATTCCCAGAAATGTGAGATTAGGAGAGAAGACACAAGAAAATTAGTTGGTACTGCTCCTAGAACTACTGAAAATGTATATATACCATATGCAAAATTGAATGAGGAATGTCATATAAATCTAGTGGATGAAAGTTGGCTATGGCATAGAAGGTTGGGGCACATTAACTTTGACGATCTAGTAAAATTCATCAATCTTGGTTCAGTAAGAAACTTTCCAAATATCATAAAACCCTCAAATACTATCTGTAGACACTGTCAATTAGGGAAGCAAACTAGAATAAGGTTCAAAGCAAAAGAATACACAACCTAAAAACCTTTAGAGCTTGTTCACACTGACCTATGTGTACCTACAAGGACCAAGAGTTTGCAAGGAGAGTCTTACTTTATGTTGTTCATTGATGATTTTACTAGAATGGGTTGGATATGTTTTCTCAAAGAAAAATCAGAAGCAGTTAACAAATTCAAAGCCTTTAAAACCCTTGTTGAAAATGAAAAGGAGACAAAAATCAAATGTCTTAGATCAAACAATTGTGGTGAGTTCACCTCAAAAGATTTTTATCTCTTTTGTGAAACCCATGGAATAAAAAGACAATTCTCTGTTGCCAGGACACCTCAACAAAACGAGATTGCTAAGAGAAAGAATAGAACAATTCAGGAGGTTGCAGGGACTATGCTCAATGAAGCAAAATTGTCTTGTGGATATTGGAGGGAAGTTGTAAGCACAACAATATACATTTTGAACAGAGGTTATCTCAGGGTTAATAATGATAAGACTCCTTATGAACTATGGTTTGGAAGAGCTCGATCGGTAAAATACTTCAAGGTCTTTGGAAGTAAATGCCACATCAAAATACTTGATGAGAATCTTGGAAAATTTGATGCCAGATCTGATGAAGGTATTTTTCTTGAATATTCTTCTAACAAGAAAGAATATAGATGTTACAATATTAGATCTCATAAGATTGTTGAGAGTGCAGATGTCAAGGTGGATGACCTAAAAACGTCAAGGATAAAAAATCAAGAGACTATACTTGAAAGTGAAGATGATGATGATGATGAGACAATTGGCACACAAGTAGAATAATTAGAAGAGAATAAAGAAATGATAGATGATGATATGCATACGAGTGAATATGAAGAAGATATTCAATAAGAGATAAGAGAGGAATTCCCAAGAAGAGACACAAAGACACCCTCAAGAATGAATCAAAAGAATCATCCTGAAGAACTGATTATTGGAGATATGAATGATGGAGTGCACACAAGAAGAAAATTACTGTAACAAACATAAATAGAATTGTTGTCACATATTGAGACCAACTCAATCAAAGATGCATGTAAAGATGAGAATTGGGTCAAAGCTATGAATGAAGAATTGGACCAAATTGAAAAAAATCAAACTTGGGAACTAGTTCCAAGACCAAAAAACAAAAATGTCATTGTAACTAAATGGGTGTATAAAAATAAAATGAATGAGAACGAGCAAGTAATTAGGAACAAATCTAGATTGGTGTGTAAAGAGTATGCTCATGTTGAAGGAGTAGACTATGAAGAAACCTTTGCACCTGTGGCCAGATTGGAAGCAATTAGGACATTCCTAGCTTTCTCCAGCTACAGAAAATTTAAAGTGTACCAAATGGATGTCAAGTCAGCATTTCTCAACGAAAACTTAGAAGAGGAATTCTATATTGAGCAACTAGAAGGGTTTCAATTAACTAACAAAGGAGACTATGTCTGTAAATTAAAGAAATCACTCTATGGGCTAAAACAAGCACCCAGAGCATGGTATGCAAGGCTAGATTCTTACTTACAAAAAGAAGGCCTCAAAAGGGGATCAACAGACAAAATCTTTACTATAAACTTGATGGTAATAACATGATTATTGTGGAAGTATATGTTGACGATATTATATTTGGCAGTGATGATGAAAAAATGAGTAAGGACTTTTCAGGATGATGCGGCAAGAATTTGAAATGTCTTTGCTTGGCGAACTAAATTTATTTCTTGGATTACAAATAATACAGTCCAAAAGAGGAGTCTTTATCCATCAGTCTAAGTATGTTAAAGATATGCTTAAGACATTTCAGTTAGAGGATTGCAAACTTGTTAGTACACCTATGACAGTTGGGTGCAAACTAAGCAAGGAAGATGAGTCCAAAGCTATATATCCAAAACACTATAGATCAATGATTGAGAGTTTACTCTATGTAACAACTTCCAGACCTGATGTCAAGCAAGTTGTTGGGTTGGTGGCTAGATTCCAAGCAACACCAAAGGAGAGCCATGTTCAAGCTGTAAAAAGAATCTTTGGGTATTTGAAAGGAACTATAGATATTGGTTGGTGGTACCCTAGCAAGGATTCATTCACTTTAAAATCCTATTCAGATGTTGATTGGGAAAGTAGTGTAGATGACAAAAAAAGTACAAGTGGAGGGGCATTATTTTTGGGAGAATCACTAGTCACTTGAATAAGCAAGAAACAATCCTCAATTTCATTGTCTAGCACTGACGTTGAGTATATTGCAGCAACAGAATGTTGCACACAAGTGGAATGGATGAAACAAACCTTACAAGACATCAAAATAGTATTTGAAGAACCCACTACTATCCACTATGATAATACAAGTGAAATAAGTCTCTCCAAGAACCATGTTCAACACTCAAAATCAAAACACATTCCAATAAAATACCACTATCTAAGAGATCAGGCTAAAAATAAGAACATTAAATTGGATTATGTTCCAGCACAAGAACATGTGGCCTATATTTTCACAAAACCTTTAAGAAGAGATGTATTTGAATATCTTAGTAAAAAATTGGGAGTAATCCTTCTTCCAACCTAAATCTCTCAAGAAAATAATACATCAGTTGGCACCTATTCAGGGGGAGACAACAATCAACGTCAGAAGGAGTCATTCAGTTATGACAGGAAAAGTGTGATTGCAGGAGGAGTTACCAATGGTCAAGACTCTGATCAGAAGTATTTAGACAGACAGTTCTTATGAGAAGAAACCCTTTTCCATTGATGTCAGAGGGGGAGAGTAATTTCAGAGGAGAGAAGTAGCATCATAGGGGGAGATTGTGTATGAAGTTTGCGAGTTGCCATCAATGACAAAGGGGGATATTGTTGGACATAGTGTCAATGATGTATTGTCATTGATGTCAATAGTCGATATCATTGATGTGATAAGTTGAGATAAAATATCAGGAGAGTTAACGAATGAAGATCAAATCTCAGAAGATATGGCGCAATGAATGTTAAAAGAATCGTTGGAGGACTAGTCAATAGTATATAATGATTGATGTCAAACAGTTGGACGATATGCAGAGATTAAAGCTCATGAGAGTTAACGAATGAAGATCAAAGCTCAGAAGAGATGGAGTGTTGAAACTCAGTAGGTATGGCACGATGAAACTCAGATCAAATCAAGACCATTGATGCACAATCGCCATATCAACGAAAGGGATGAATTGTAGAGAGCGAAAGAAGGATTAAACTACTCGCTAGTTACAATCCCGCAATTGGTCTAGATCGCCAAATCTCATAAACTCAAACATCTACGACTGTGGTTGATCCAACAAATGATAAAATTAAGTCAGATTAATTCGTGACCATCGGATGTGCAATCTCCAGATCAACGACAAGGATAGATTGCCGAGATTGTAATAAGTATTAAAAATCGTGCTATTTTCAATCCCGCAATTAGTTAGGACCGTCAGATCTTACATCGTCAAAGATCGACGATTGTGGTTGACTAACCAACAATGCACAACTTCAAATTGCAGAGTTTGGGTGTCAAGTTAAATCACTCGCAAGTTGTGGTTCCGCAATCATCGTTGACCGTTAATCTGCTTTGAAGAGTCCACATCGATCGTTAGATCAAATCAAGTGGAAGGATAGGATAAGCGAGGTAAAAGATATGAGATCACAATTATGCTAACTTCCGTCAGCCGTCAGATCATTCTAAAGTGGAAGGACAAGATAATATAGAAGAAGGACTATTGGATTTAAACAAAGGCAAAACTGCATCATAGAAATATCGAGTCATTGATCTAAAAACATGATCAATGATCAACATTAAGTTCGGGTTAAAAGTAGTGAGGAGGTTACTGTTCAAGTGATATGGATTTTATGAGCAGAACGAAATGACTACATATTCTTAACAAAAAATAACAGAGATACAGTAAAATTGGTTTTCTATTCAATAAGGAAATAAGTTGAAACTGTAAAATGCAGCGGAAACAAGCTTGCTGGAATGTTGGCGGCTTATCTCTGAGAAGAGATGTGACGACTGCGCTCATTCGCAAGAAGATGATTATAATGAGGCTCTGAAGGACATTTTACAATAAACAAGAATTCCAAAAACCCTAGACATCCAAAAACCTAACCTTGGAGATGAAGCGCCAAAAGTCATGTGGGCCCCGTTTGGGTAAGTTAGTACATCAACTTCCCAGGGTCGTAACTTTCGCATACGATCTCTGTTTTAGGCGTGTGATAGCTCGTTGGAAAGGTATCATCGAGGAGATTCATTTTGGGGGTTCTATCATGCCTTTGAATATCATTGAGAATCTCTATCCTAAAAAACCTTCATTTAGGCCCTCAAAATGGCCCCGGAAGTTAAAACTGCTAAAAATAGTAAATTGCCAAAATTGTCAGAAAACTGTTTTGAGCCAGTTGGAAAAGGTGGGTGGCCACCGATATCCACTTGGATCATCAGGGAATATCACTTTGGAATAATTGGCAACTTGAAAAGTTGAAATACCCGAAGACCCGAAATCTGAAATGAATAAGGACCATTGGATCTGGAGGATATATGATGACCGTTGGATCAAGGTTGTTGGTCAATAGATCACCTCATCAAGGAAAACGTCGACATACCACGTCAACAAGAAACTGTGATAGACCACATCAACAGTCCACATAAGCAAGGACACGTGGCATAGTCATAGAATGACAAGTGTCAAGTTGAAATCAGTATTTCAAGTACTCGTAAATCACGAATCTGAGTGACACATGGAATCTACTCAGCTCATGACACGTCATCAAGTGACATAGGAAATTTATGTCACTCCGGGAGTTTTACTTCAGGAGTTTCACCACTATCAAATGACAAAAGCTCTAAAGTCCCGAAGGACAAAATCCCGAAGTAGATATGGTTTGTCCGATCTAAAGGAAAACTTCGAGAGTATTCTCATCCGTCGATCTACTACAGTGGAAGGATAGTGTAAGACGAAATTTTAACCGACAACAATCGGTCTCCACCGTATTATGACTTACCACATCAGGTGATCACTCAGGAGGAAAATGGAGCGGCATCTATTTGAAACCTCTGAAGTCCCGAATGCCGAAATCCCAAAGTGGACATGGGTCATCTCATTTGTAGAATAATTCAGTTGCATTCTCAACCATTGATCAAAACATAGTGGAAGGATAGCATTAGTATAATAGATGAAGTCGCGAAGTAATATGTGGCCATCCATCTCAATGCTTGAATAAGACCCAATTGTTGGATTAAGCCTTGTAAGAATCAAATATGACGATTTATTAGTTTTCGCGACATAAACATAAACCGTCCGATCTATTCAAGAAATCTGATTCAAAAGTTTTGAAAGGTTTCAAGTCCAAAAGTTATGAATGGCGAAGTGTTGAAGTTACGACAGTCGTCCATTTCAGGAGGTTAAAATCGTGACCGTTGATTCATGTAAGTGCTCAAGCGCTCATCTGGCCTAGCATCTGGTCACCACTGTTGGTCGTATGATATAAGAGTTCTAATAAGAAATTATAATACATCGTTGTATTTGGTAAGCCCGTGGTTCTGTAATGCTTGGTCACATGTAATGGTTTAAAGGAAGCGCCTTCGCAAAATTTGGTTTCTGTGAAAATAACAGAGATTCGGGATTGAGTTTAAAGGATGAAATTGATCCATATGTGATCAATTTACGAAAATCCTTCACAGTAAAAATAATAATCAGTGATTATGGTTAAGTTAAACAAAGAGGTGTGATGGTTCAAAACCAAGGGACACAGTGTATCACTCTCACACCATTTTGAAGAATATATAAACGAGGAAGAGTGTTGAGAAAAAAGTGTGTCTCTACAGTCTAAATCAGAGAACATATTAAATCAGATAAGTAGAGAGAGATGAAGTAAAAACTTGATACAAAAGTTTTTCCAGATTCAGAAAATAAGGGTGGTTGGGTGGTGCAAGGGCAGGTTGGTGCCTGCTGAGGGAGTTGGTGCTTCCTTGTCAGTTGTAGCTGACTAAACAGGGGGTCGTAGCCTCCTACCAGTTGGTGTTGGTGAACAAGGGTGTGGGTGCATCCTGATCAGTTGGTGCTGATCGAAAAGGAAGAATATATTCCTTCTATGTAACATGTAAAACAAATTTTGCAGTTAATAGAAAAGCGTTTTTGGTTTTCCCAATTGGGTTCCACAATAAAATATTGTATCAAAATTCTATTTGCATAAATAAAAGAAAATTGATAAAATTATTGTATCATTGATTCACCCCCCCCCCCCTCAGTGACAGGATCTGATCCTTCAATATTGACGGAATCGTCAGCAGCAGGGGGTCTTGTGAACCAATGAAAAGGATAAGCGAGGATGAGCTTGTTGGCCTTCACAAGGTAAACATTTACTTGTTAGTTTGTTGTATTAAGGCTCGATTTGATTTGGTGCTAATCAATTTATATGCAGGTTTTCTCCTTCTGATTCGCCACCATGGCTCCATTCCTTCTTGGCTCAACTTTATTTTTCTTTTTCATGCTTGGTATTTCTATTGTACATTGTGTCTAGAGGGGCTAAAGACCATATACTTGGCCCTAGTCTATGCAGAGACTTACAGATTTTGAAGATTTATGAATTTGTATAAGAAGCCTTTTTAATGAAAATTATTTCTTCTCACTTTGAACTATCTCTTGATTTTTCTTTAAAATCCTCAGTTTTCTTTATCTTTATTAATTTAATACTTTGAATTCAGAATATAATCTTTTTATTATATAATTTCAAAATCAAGTAATACACTATAGATAATGTATGTGTATATATTTCCTTATTTTAATTGTTTTAAGGTGTAGCTTTTGTTATTTTTAATTTTGTAATTAATTTTGTTATTTCTCATATCCTAACTTCTAAAGAAGATAAAGAAAAGAAACATCAAATCATTAAAACTATGACTCTGTAATAGTCTTCAAGTTAATGTTTATTTAATGAACTTTCTTTTAATTATATCATTTTATTTATTTATTTAAATTTTTCTAGTTTTGATTAACTTTGTTACTTTTTGCTAAAGTAAAAACAAAACAATTCCCTTTTTATTTTGTTATTTGTATTTTCTTCATTAAATTTGATTTCTTACTTCAAATGTATAAAATCTCACATAGAATTAATTGAATTGTAAAATAATATAAAAACCATAAACAAAAATCAAATATTACTAAAAGTAAAATTACAAGGAAAAGGAATCCATGTTTGGATTGTAGGTTAGGAGAAAATTGGCCTTGAGTTCAATGTGTTTTCTTGTCCGGGGCTTTAAGCCTAGGGTGATGTTCCTGCTTCTTCTCGCCTAGCCCCGTGGGAGGTTGAAAATGTTGATGTTGGAGACTCTCTAGTCTCTTGACGTCAACATATTTTTGGCGACCATACTGGGGAGAACCGTTTAATGGTTATTTTCTAGTTTTGTTTCAATTCTTTCAATTTTATTTTTATCTTCCCTAGACCTCAATGTCTCAACTGATTGGAAACTTGTTTGGTGGTTGTAACCCTATGGTTTCAGATACTAACCCTGGGAAGGTCATTCACAAGTATGGTATGTTTGAGTTTGAAGAAGACCTAAACAATTCCCCTTGGTTTGTGCCCATTCCCTTGAAGTTCACTCACCCGGTTAATCCTCTACCTCACAAATTCAAGAATCATTTACCTCTCTTTCATGGTGATGGATCTGTTACAGTGATTGAACATCTTCGTGTGTTTTTGACTGCTTGTGCCATTCTTAGAGTAAATAATAATGATTGTTGCATGTTGTTGTTTATGAATTCCCTTCAGGGCAATGTCGCCTCCTTATTTTCCAGCCTTCCTGATGGATGTATCTCTACCTGGTTTGAACTTTCTCACTGGTTTACTTCTACCTTTGGGCATTTAGATAGTCCTTACAAACATCTTAAGAGGTTTAATCAATTACGCATAAATGATAATGAGAGCATTCTTACTTTTAATCTTCAGTTCATCAAGTCATACAATTTAATTACTATTTCCATTCTCCCTACTAACTTGGTTTCCCTATTACATTACTACGAACTTCTACCCCCTCTTTATCAATGGCGATTAGAAGAAAAGAATGTTCAAAACCTAGAGCTAGCCCTATCCACTTGCCTTGACTTCGAAGAGAAAATTCGTAGAACAGGTTACTACTCTGGCATTTATGATTCACACAAGGAGTTGTCTTCTTTAATATCCGTCATTAAGAGCTTAGAAGATCATATGTTCTTTCTCGAGTCTCAATCTTCAAATCATTCTGGGAGTATCTCTTAGGAGCCCTCTCTCTCAGGGCCTATTTATGATGAATTCAATTCTTGTGGTCAAGAGCGTGGATGTGAAGAGGATCATGATTACATCATGATGCTTAATGACCAAACCACCTCTCACACCCTTCTTAAACCTCATAAAGAAACTCAACCCCAAAATCATCTTTCAGCTTCTTATCCGTACGCATATGATGGAAATTTTGATTATGCAAATGAAGAAATCAATTCTAACTATGTCAAACCAATTTATGAGACATTTGTATTCGATGATAATGATAATGAGTGGTCAATTCATGAAGACCAAGATGACTTTAATGATGCGACTAAGGAGTCATCTTTTGAAGATATCTATGAGTTCAATCAGGATTTTAATTTGTATAAAATTTTTGCTAATCCTTTGTTTCAATCAAAAGTGGTTAAAGAACTTGACACTATCAAGCATATCCCTCCTAGGTGCAATTTCTTCGATGATAGTGACTATTGTAGGGACATTCATATGTTTTTTAATCCATGTTATGAATATTCTTTGCATCATGGTGGTCATGTTCCTGATAGAAAGGTCCCCAGATATGATAATAATTTATTTGATGAATTCATGGATCATCCATCGAAAGTACAAACCCTAAACCCTAAATCTAATTCAGTCAATATCTTCATCATTACTGGCAAAGCATCTGTTGGTTGGCATTTCTTGGAGGTTGGTGATCATTTATTTTGGGTATTAATTAATCATATCTTTGCACCGTACACATCTGTTGGTTGGCATTTTGGTAGTCCCTTCACACACAAATTGGTCAAGCTCATAAAACCCACATGCAAAGTAGGTGACGCATTCCCTTACGCTAAATTTCATCTGACATGAGTCCAAGCTAATGGTTTCTTTTCCTCTGTACATAAATAAACAAAATAAAAAATGATAATATTGTTAAATTTTTTGGGAAGGGCTAGATTAGTTTTGGGTTGATTTCACATTTACTCAGTTATTTTATCGCTTTTATTTCTTTCGCTTTCTTTTATTTTTTACCCTTTTTATGGTCAGAAGTGATGGAGCAATGATTGGTGATATTAAAAGGCAAGCTATCTGTATATTTTTAACTGATTGACCAAATATGTTTGGTGGACAAAATACTTGCAGGTGAACTAAGTTGCCTTCCTTTGTCATAATCCCTCACGTGTCTACCATGTGCTTGCTACATGAGGCATCCTCGCTCGTCACGTTCGTCAGTCCTATCCCCATCTTCCTTCTTTCCCTTTCTCTGTTCCCTTCATTTTGATATGCCTCCAGCATACACGTTGTGGATGCTCAGTGTTAACCTTGGGTTTTTCCCTCAACACACATCCACAACAATTTTCTAGCCTTGAATCATTTTGTCAAGATCTAAAGAGTCGTTCCTTCGGGTTATACAACATGACCAAACCCCCTCATACTTACGATTTTCCATGAGTTATTCTACGAAGTCCTAATCCATGAATCCCTTGACCTCCATCGTGTCTCCCCCTATTGTATAACCTGGTCCACCTAACCCTATCGACCTCTTCTTGTCCCACATTGAATCGCCCTTAGTCTTGTAATTACCCTTCCCTTCCCCTTCCTTCTGAGAATTAAAGATTGTAAGTTATTGTTTAAAGCTTGCACGCCATTGTAAGTGACACACATCTGTTAGTTGGAAATTGTTGATGACGATTTTTGTCAACACGACTTAGCTGGCAAAGCATCTCGAGACTCCCTCTCCAGTCACACTACTTGTGCAAAGTTTCGCTTTTTCTCGTTAGATATTGGTGCATTGTTCGTAAGTGAATTTATTGTGACGATTGACTTACTAATAAGCAGAGCCTTTTACTCACTCGTCACATTATTCACTCCGTCTTATTTCTTCAATGACAAACATGTCCAAAGACCCTTATGTCACCATTGTTGATCTATGCACCCACCTTATTCACTATATAAAAGAGAGACTCAACAACTATTCTTCAAAGTAAGTTATGGGCATATTATATATTTCAAAACCATGCCATATTCCTAACCCTATAATTAACACATTGAAACTATACATTTTTAAACTATTATATATCACACCTCATGTCACATTACCTCATAAATGTTGTGCCATTATTTCACACCTCATCTCACATTACCTCATAAATGTTATGCCATTATTCCACTCCCTGCCCATTATTCAAAAGTAAATATATTATCATGCTTATTTTTCATGAAGTCTCTATCATTCTATACCCAACATACATCACTTTTTCAAGATTTTCATCATGTGCCTCTCTTTTAATATCTTAATTGTCCCATAAAGTTATACCACTTTATTTCTTAGAGTTACAACTTTAACATCATTCCATGACAAAGAGAAAATATATTAAAATGATAATTTCCACATGGATTATCTTATTCTAGAAAACAACCTATGACCTTAACGGGTTTCGTATTGAGGAAATGTGATGTAATAATTCATACCAAGCTCTTGATGAGGTGCCATATGGAAAAAAAAATTGACGACATTGGATCGTATGATGTTCTCTTTTAAAACATCTTGACAAATCTATCAAATTGGGACAATCTATGCATATAACAGGGAAACAATGCCTT
>ML778824.1:359020-386625 GCA_009831015.1 Picea engelmannii | reverse complement strand
TAATCCTTTGAGCCTTTTCCTTTCAAAACCCCAGATTGCCAGGGATGTCTCCCTTGGGCTTAGCCACCCTAAATAGAAAGGACCTCCCCATTGTGGTGACATTGGGTGGGGTAGGTCCCTGTTACGCCAGTTTGACCCTTATCTTCTAGCCTATGACCTAAAATACAAACTGAGCAATAACAAGCCCCTTTTGTTAGCTATGTATGACTATTGTCTCCCTTAGCACAACCATATTTTCTCTTAATATAAGTTCAGTTTTTGTTAAAAGAAAAAATCCATAGTTCATTATTTTATTGATGGAATCACGGGGTTTAGGAATTGAGTGCAAATAAAACCTTTTTTCTTGTCAATGGGCATTCTAGTTATGGGTTTGTTTAATTATTGGTGTGTGTAATTTCTCACTCACCCTCTACGTTAGGTTTATTTGCATTATTGTTAACCACTGCAACGAACACACATATATTTGCAAATTTGTTCCCCAGAAATGCCACATGATTTGGCTTAGATTGTGCCATATCAAGCTACAACCCATTAGCTCACCTTAACCCCATCAGTGTGGTGACCTCTAGCCATATTGTAACATCTCCAAAAATAAATTATTTTTAAGTCTGAAAATACTTAAGAATTTATTTCCATTTTTGGTAAATTTGAAATTGGAAAATTATTTCCATCTATGGCAATTTCGAATTTCGAATTTAGTCAATTGTAAATTATGATTATGATTATTGGGCAAAGATCTGATTTGACCCAACTAACTCTTTGACTATGACACTTGTAAGAAAACAAATATTTTTATATTTATTGTTGATGGAAAAATGGAACAACCAGATTGAAATCAGCTGACCATGACTCCATGAGTGGGGAACATGTTGGAACTACCTCAGAGCTAAATGTTACAAGTGGAAAATCAGGAATTTGGCCATTGGCAGCCCCTGAAAATCAGGGATTTGTAAAGCTGTGAAAACTCCCAAGGGGAAAAGACCTAGGCACAAGATGCTTTTACATATATAGCATATGGGAGGAGGCAGAACGCTACCGAGTATGATAGGAAAGGGAAGATCACTTGTTGTTATGAACACTAATTCTGAGTGTGAGGCAAGGAGAACTTGAGATTTGGAAAATCTTGTCACTTGTTGTTATGAGCACTAATTCTGAGTGTGAGGTAAGGAAAATCGAGATCTGAAAGAAGACTACAGTGAAAGAGGAGTTTCGAGGTTCGCTCTCATGGATTCATGGTCAGGCTAGGGGGTGAACGGAACAAGTAATTTTGGTTGTTTTGTTCCATGTTTGGGTGGAACTTGCTTGTTCCATTTGTTGTCCCAACAATTTGTTCAGATATGTTCTTCTACTCTTCCCTGGATGAATGTTCTGTTGATTAATAATTGGTAGAACGCATTTACTTAGTTCTGGTTAAATGTTATATTGATGAATGATTGTTAGCATACAACTACTGGTTGGGTAGAAGGAAATGAAGTATTGAATAAGCCTCTATAGTTTAATTTATGCATTGAGTACAACCAAGAAAAACTATTGTATTTGCTAACTGTTGATAAATGTATGGAAGTTTCCTAAGTAGAACCAAGAAAACTAATGTGTGTATTGTTGTAGATGAAAGTATGAAAGTTTCTATTCCCGTGATATAATCTACGGTATACAATAGGAAAGTAATTATCAGATCGATCTGTGATTGATATTAAGAAATGTTTAAATTGTACAATTACCAAACAAAATTTTGAGTGAATATCAGAATTGAAATATATATCTATATATGTGTTGTTACCTATACAGATTTTCCAAGCTACATGATCATCTATTACACGAAAAACTATTTCTCAATTTTTGCAAGTATTTTCCTTTTTAGCCGACTATGTTGATTATAACAAAGGGTTACAGTTCTCTTCTTTTTAATCTCAGGAGCAAATGTCCAGGGATTTAGATAAATAAACATGTTACCTATTACAGAGTCGGTCCATTATTTAAACGAGTCTTCAAACTCTACATAACACTTGCGATCATAACTATTATTTAGGGACATCATCTCCAGTAGGGGTTTCAGAGAAATTTGGAAGGTGTACCCTTCAAAATGTTTGAAATCTCCCAAGTTAGGGAAGAAAGCGAAAACAAATCTCAGGAGGAATAGTGGTTAAGTCTCGAGAGGAAACACTTAGAAAAGTGTCTAAGTCTTGAAGAGTTGAAGTGCCTAAAGGCAAAGTGCAGAAATTTGAGGTAATCGAAGGAAGATCAAGGGTTAAGATCCATTCAGGAGAAGCTGAAATATTTCAAGCCATTAGATCTCAGAGAAGTAGCGCACTGGTTAGTCGTGAGGAATTATCAGAATTTCGCAACCAGAAGATTTGGAAGAAGCAGAGTGAAATCTACAAAACCCTGAAACG
This sequence comes from Picea engelmannii, assembly GCA_009831015.1. Lineage (NCBI taxonomy): Eukaryota > Viridiplantae > Streptophyta > Pinopsida > Pinales > Pinaceae > Picea > Picea engelmannii. Next base: position 384,232 of record ML778824.1, on the reverse strand, counting down.
CGAAATCCTGAAATCATTGGAACCGTCCATCAAAAGGGGACATGTGGCAAGAGATCAATATTTCGCTGAATCGAAAAGTGGAAAGGTCAAAGGGTAGAGTCGTGAGGATTCACGAAATGCGGAATTGCGATTTAATCTGAGTCGTTGATCAAGGAGAGATCTGGACAGTCGATTGTATAGGGAGAATTTCAGGATATCGAGAATCGAGAGCAGGGAAGTGAGCGACCATCCAACTTTGTGAAATGCGAAGTCCCGATACGCGACAGGAAGCTCTGGACCGTTAGATCCAGAGGAGCGTGAGCCATCGGATTTGGGCTCTTCGAAAATATCGACATTTCGAAAGTCGGGAATGTGGAGGAAGTGTTAACCTGGAAGTCGCAAGTCGTGAAATACCGATTTGTGAAAGAAGAGCCTTGATTGTTGGATCCCGAGAGGATATGTGTCAACGGGTCGGGAGATCCAGAAGGAGGCGAAAGTTGAAGTGTTGAAATAGTCGAAGCTCGGAGAACCGAAGAGATGAAAGTCGTCGATCTGCGAGGGGACACTTGTCACCAGATCGCGATCTCTGGAGAAAATTACACTAGAGTTTCAATTTGATAACTGAAGCAACCGAAGCCCAAACAGTCGAAGCGAACGTTAATCGTTGATCTAGGTTGGACAGGTGTCATCAAATCATGGACTCCAAAAGGATTCACTATGGAGACTCGTGGTTGTTGAGATTTGAAATCGTTGAAGGCCGGAGTCCCGAAAACGACGATGGATGTCGATGCGAAGGAGGAAACATGGCGCCAAATCTAGAACTCCGGGAGATATCCAGTCAGCAGGGATGAGAGATTGAGATTTGAGATCTCAGAAGTTCGGAGATCCGAAACATATCTAAGTTGTCAGATCACCCGAAGTGAATCTGAACCGGCAGATTCGGAGAGGAGACATGGCGAAGATATGTGGACTCTGGGAAAGGACCCGAAGTAATTCTAGGTCGTTCGATTTAAGAGGATACATGGCAGGATTTCGCGTATTTAAGGAGAAGGAAAAAGGACTTGATATTTTAGATTCTCGAAGGTCGGATACGCGGAGGAGATCCTAGCCATGGATTCAAGGGAGACAGGTGGAAATAGATCTCCCACTCTGGGAGATTGGTACACATAGGAGAGTGGAGTTGAGAGTTGAAACTCCGGGAGGCCGGAAAGGCAAAGTCAATGATAGTCATTGATCCATAGGAGAGTTATGTGTCGAAATATCGTGGGAATCTGGGGATATGTGTGGAAAAGGAAAGAAGGGCGGAATGGAGTTTGATAACAGTCGTTAATCGGAAGAAACGCCGAGAGGCAGAATATCGATGGATCGGGAGGATTGCGGAGTTGGAATTGCGCAGAGGATATTCTTCCTTGAGCGGGCCGCAATTTCAACCACCATTTTGGCGACGGGGTACGTGTCAGCTGGAGGAGGATTGCGGGGCGAAAGCGGGTTGGTTGAAACCACTCTTTCCCGCGCCCACAATTGTGCATTAGCACAAGGGAACAACCCAAGGAAATATGAACGAAGGGGCTAGTGAAGAGGAGCTAGCGCCCGTGAACTGAGAAACGCCTAGAGTGCACAAAGATAGAAGATTAATTCTGTGATATATGTACTGAACCTTAATTTTTAAGTACGCAATCTATGTTTTAAACTCAACTTCGTTTATTCCTGTATGATATGGGCATTGTCTATGCTTAAAGATTTTTTAATTCAGGTGGGGTTCTTCCCCTGTAAATCTAACGTTAATATATATATGGATAGGATCATAATTTTAGTGGGGATTTACTAACCATTATGCTTATTTAGATGTATTGGAAATCTGAGAGGCTGGGGTATAGCGAAGTTACCTTTGGCCCTTTAAGTATATGATTATTGTGCAGTAGGAAATAACTCAGAGATGAAATCTATTATAATGGTAGTTAATTGTGTCAATAACTGGAAACATAAACCTTGAAAAAGTTAATAGTGATGACAACTACCTACTTATAATAACAATAGGTCTTTCGTGATAAGTTTTTCGAAGAGAAAGAGATTTAATGTCCCTAAGAATTTTATTTTTTTTTGTTAAATTTGGGGAACATTACATATGGTATCAGAGCAAAGGTTACAACACTTGGACCTTAAACAGGGCCAAAAATATTTTCTCAACACATATTTATGTTTTATAAAAAACTAACGAAACACTTACTGTTACAAACAGAAAAAAATTATTTCTATTGTGATCATGGTAGCACGGAATGAAGAAAATATGGGACTCAAGGAGAATCATGAGCAAAGGCCTCCTGAAGAACAAAGGCATAACAGTGAAGGAATTTCACCTACCGAATTTCTGGAAACTATGAGAAATCTCATTGTGGAGCTGCAAGTTTTCAAAGCAGACAACGAGAAACTGGAAAAGGCACAACAAGAATAGAAGGAAATAAATGAAGTTCTGCTACGAAGCATAGTGAAAAAGAAGATCCCAAAGGACGATAACCAGGAAGAAGAGGTCAGTAAAAGGGCCTCCAAGAATTCTAGTCCTAAAGAAGAAAAAGGGGACAACTCTTTCGAAGGTACACCTTCAACAGAAGATAAAACAAAAATAGGAAGAAAAAGGAAACAGGTGGACCATCTTGAGGGAGAGTTTAAGAAAATCAAATCGTCTACCTTTGACAGGGAATCCAGAGCAAGGGAGGACGTTGAAGCATGGTTATTGGACATTAAAAAGTATTTCCAAATCTACAACTATTCCAGCAATATGAAGGTCAGAATGGCCATCTATAACCTGAAAGGAAAAGCAAGCATATGGTGGAAGGATATGAAATTGGCCAAGGGCCTAAAGGAAAAACAGATGAAATGGTTGGATTATAAGAAATATTTTAAGAGATGGTATCTATCTGAAAGTTATTATGAAAGAAAAAACAAAGAATTTTATGAGCTACGACTCAGTCAAATGGATATGGATGACCTGATAAACACATTCTTGGAAATGTTAAGGTTTGTGCCTTATATCCGGGAGGACAAAGTAAAAATCCAGTGGTTCCTAAGTTGTTTACCACAGTCCTATAAGGACATAATCGAATTCGACAACCCCAATTCCTTGAGTGAAGTTTTTAGGAAGGCTTGAATGTGTTACGACCAATACAAACAGCGGTCGGAATTTTCCAAGGGCTGGAAGGACAAGAAACAAGACCAAATGAACCAGCGAAAGAAGGGATATCAACTAGCCCCTTTCCAGAACATAGCAAAGAGTTTTCCAAGGAAATATTTTCACTCCAACAACCAAAACACCCAAGGAGGTGGAAAACTAGTTAATCTGGGAACAAAGAAGTTCGGGGACAGCCCTAGAGAACCGTTTGACTTCAGCAACCAGGGCTACGGTTCACAACCTACAAGAAGCCTCCACAGTGGGAGATGTGGTAATAATCTTACATCCGATCAATGCAGTCATGGATGGCCGACAAGCTGACCACCAGTCCACTGTAGTGGAAATCGAAGGTAAAATTAACAATACTCGTATTTATGTTTTAATTGATCCTAGAGCTACATTGAGTTATATCGCTCCTGGTGTAGTGGATTCAAATAAATTTAAAAGAACAAAACATGAAAAATCTTGGCTAGTACAACTAGCAACAGGGACAAAAAGAAAAGTATCTGATTTTATTTCCAACTGTGAGTTTAGTTTAAGTGGTCAAAACACAAAGACAAATCTGAACATTCTACCATTAGGGTCTTATGACATAATTATCGGAATGAATTGGTTAGAAAGGCATAAAGCAGTTTTAGATTGTTATGAAAAAGCACTCAAGTATAAAGACAAAAATGACACTATTAGGACAGTTCAAGGTATACAAAAACCAATCTCAGTTAGGCATATTTCAACAATGAAATTTAAGAAGTGCATGAAAAAAGGTTGTCAGATTTATGTTATCCAAGTGATAAATCTGTTGGGAAAAGGAAATTAAACCTAGCTTAGAGGATTTTGTTGTCTTACATGATTTTAGAGATGTGTTTGTTGATGAGATACTTGAATTTCCCCGAAGGAGAGAGATAGAATTTTCTATCGATCTGCTACCTGGTTCAGCTCCTATATCTAAGGCGCCCTACCGAATGAGTTTACCCAAATTAACAGAATTAAAAATTCAATTGCAAGAACTGTTGGACAAGAACTACATTCGGCCAAGTGTTTCACCATGGGGAGCACCAGTTCTTTTCGTTAAAAAGAAGGACATAACTCTAAGGTTATGCATCGATTACAAACAATTAAACAAAATAATTGTTAAGAACAAGTACCCCTTACCTAGGATCAATGATTTGTTCGATCAAGTAGGTGGGGCAAAGATTTTTTCTAAATTGGATTTAAGATCTGGTTATCACCAGGTTAGGATAAAAGATGAGGACATAAGTAAAACAACATTTAGAATGAGATATGGACATTACAAATTTGTTGTTATACCGTTTGGTCTCACTAATGTGCCAACCACATTTATGTGTTTAATGAACATCATTTTCAGCCAGTACTTGGACAAGTTTGTTTTGGTATTTATTGACGATATCCTAGTATATTCTAAAACAAAAGAAGAACACGAAGAACACCTAAGGATAGTTCTGCAAACTTTAAGAAAACACAAACTGTATGCTAAATTCAATAAGTGTGACTTTTATCAGAAGAAAATACAATACCTAGGACATGTAATATCTAAAGAAGATATTGTAGTCGACCCAGAGAAGATAATATCCATCATGGAATGGCCTATCCCCAAGGATGTAGCGGACATCTGGTCATTCATGGGAATTATCGGGTACTACCGCAGATTTATAGAAGGATTCTCGAGGATTTCATACCCTATCACATCCCTACAGAAAAAGGGAACCAAGTTTAATTGGTCACAAAAATGTCAGGACAATTTTAATAAGTTAAAAGAACTATTAACAACCGCACCAATTTTAAGGGTAGTAGACCCGGATAAAGACTTCACGGTCTGTGTGGATGCGATCAAAGAAGGTTTGGGAGGTGTCATAACTCAAGAAGGGCACATTATTTGTTATGAGTCCCGAAAACTAAAAGAGCATGAACGAAACTACTTCACTCATGAATTAGAGTTAGCAGTTGTCATCCATGCATTAAAGATGTGGCGACACTATATAATGGGCAGAAAATTTCTATTGTTGACTGATAACAGTGGTGTGAAATTTTTGTTTAGTCAACCAGACCTTAACGCAAGGCAAGCAAGATGTCTAGCCTTCCTAAGCGAATTTGACTTTGAGGTAAGACACATCATGGGTAAGGAAAATAAGGTGGTTGATACTTTAAGTAGAAGAGTTCATGGGTTGTTTGAAATAAACATTAGCAAGGCAGAAAGCGATCTTGAGAAAAGGATAAAGGCTGCAGGTAATAATGATGAAAATTACACTAGAACAGTGGCATATTTACGGAATAATACAGAAAATTCAGACAAAACAGATCTGAGTTTGGACAGAAATGGTCTACTATGATTTAAAAACAGAATATACATATCAGATTCAGCTGAATTAAAGTTAACAGTTTTGGATGAAATACACAAGAAACCATATTCTCTTCATCTGGGATACTAGAAAATGGTAACAACACTAAGGAAGTTATTTTATTGGCCTAATATGAAGGGAGAAACAACATAATACATATCTAAGTGTGAAGATTGTCAACAGGTGAAAGATGAACACCAACATCTAGCCGACCTATTGCAGCCCTTACTTGTTCCAGAATGGAAATGGGAGTCTATATCACTGGACTTTATTACAGGTTTTCCTAGAACTCAAAAACAAAATGATTCAATTATGGTGGTAATCGATAAGCTTAGTAAGTCTGCACACTTTATTCCTATAAAGTCTACTTTTAAAGCTATAAACATTGCTGAAATATTCATGAAAGAAATTTTTAGACTGTATGGTATTCCTAAAATGGTGATTTTGGATAGATACTTAAAATTTACATCTAATTTTTGGAAAGAATTGTTTGCAGGGTTAAATACTAACTTTAATTTCAGCACAAGTTATCATCCACAAACGGACGGGTAGACCGAACAAACAAACCAAATCGTGGAATATATGCTACAAATGTACGTAAGGACAAAACCAAGCAAGTGGGAAGACTACCTGCACTTGGTGGAATTTGCATACAACAATGGTTACCAAACATCGGCTAAGAGGAGCCCCTTCGAAGTACTGTATGATAGAAAGTGTACAACTCTGATTAGTTGGGATAATCGAGTTGACAGAGTCATGGTGGGGCCAGAAATTCTCCAGGAAATGGAGAGTACGGTAAGAAAAGTACAACGGAATTTAAAAGAGGCACAGGACAGACAGAAAAGTTACGCGGACCTAAAGAGAAGACACCTAGAATTTCAAGTGGGAGACCATGTCTATTTAAAAGTCAAAGCCAGAAGAAGTTCACTAAATCTAGGGAATTGTGCCAAGTTGGCACCCAGGTTTTTTGGCCCTTTCGAGATCTTAGCTCAAATTGGACCCGTGGCATATCAACTTGCACTTCCTGCCAATCTAAAAATTCATAATGTATTTCATGTTTCTTTGTTAAAGAATTATGTTCATGACCCTCCTCATATGATCGATTGGAAATTGGTGCAGGTGGAACCATAAGGCGAGTTCCAAGCGAAACCTCTGAGCATTCTGGACAGGAGAGAAATAGCACTACGGAACAGAGTCGTCGCCCAGGTAAAAGTGCAATGGAAGCACTTTAGTCCTAAAAAGGCCACTTGGGAGTTAGAGGGAGATTTTCAGAAATATCATCCAATCTTGTTCCGAGAAAGGGATGAGAAAAGTGTTTTATTGAAGGGGGAAAGAATGTAACATCCCCCAAAATAAATTATTTTTAAGTTTGAAAATACTTAGGAATTTTTTTCTATTTTTGGTAAATTCGAAATTGGAAAATTATTGCCATTTATGGAAATTCTGAATTTTGAATTTAGTCAATAGTAAATTATGATTATGACTGTTGGGAAAATATATGATTTGACCCAACTAACTCTTTGACTATGACACTTGTAAGAAAAAAAATATTTTTATATTTATTGTTGATGGACAAATGGAACAACCAGGTTGAAATCAACTGACCATGACTCCATGAGTGGGGAACATGTTGGAACTACTTCAGGGATGAATGTTACAAGTGGAAAATAAGGAATTTGGCCATTGGCAGCCCCTAAAAATCAGGTATTTGTAAGGCTACGAAAAATCCCAAGGGGAAAAGACCTAGGCACAAGATGCTTTTGCATATATAGCATATGGGAGGAGGCAGGACGTTGCTGAGTATGCTAGGAAAGGGAAGATCACTTGTTGTTATGAGCACTAATTTTGAGTGTGAGGCAGGGAGAGCTTGATATTTGGAAAATCCTGTCACTTGCTATTATGAGCACTAATTCTGAGTGTGAGGCAAGGAAAATCGGGATCTGAAAGAAGATTACAGTGAAAGACGAGTTTTGAGGTTTGCTCTCATGGATTCATGGTCAAGCTAGGGGGTGAACGGAACAATTAGTTTTGGTTGTTATGTTCTATGTTTGGTTGGAACTTGGTTGTTCCATTTGTTGTCCCGACAATTTGTTCAGATATGTTCTTCTACTATTCCCTGGATGAATGTTTTGTTGATTATAATTGGTAGAAGGCATTTACTTAGTTATGGTTAAATGTTATATTAATGAATGATTGTTAGCATACAACTACTGGTTGGGTAGAAGGAAATGAATTATTGAATAAGCCTCTATCGTTGAATTTATGCATTGAGTAGAGCCAAGAAAATTTGTTGCATGTGCTAATTGTTGATAAATGTATGGAAGTTTCCTGAGTAGAACTAAGAAAATTGTTGTGTGTATTGTTGTAGACGAAAGTATGAAAGTTCCTATTCCTGTGATATAATCTATGGTCTATAATAGGAAAGTAATTATCGGATCAATCTGTGACTGATATTAAGAAATGTTTAAATTGTGCAATTACCAAACTAAATTTTGAGTGAATATCATAATTGAAATATATATGTATATGTGTATATGTGTTGTTACCTATACGTATTTTCTGAGCTACATGAACATCTATTACATGGAAAACTATTTCTCGTTTTTTGCAAGTATTTTCCTTTTTAGCCGACTGTGTTGATTATAACAAAGGGTTATAGTTCTCTTCTTTTTAATCTCAAGAGAAAATGTCCAGGGATTTAGATACATAAACCACTTACCTATGACAGAGTCGGTCCATTATTTAAACGAGGCTTCAAACTCTACATAACAATTGTGATCATAACTATTATTTAGGGACATCGTCTCCAGTAGGGGTTTCAGAGAAATTTGGAAGGCGTAGCCTTTGAAACGTTTGAAATCTCCAAAGTTAGGGAAGAAAGCGAAAACAAAGCTCAGGAGGAATAATGGTTAAGTATCGAGAGGAAACACTTAGAAAAGTGTCTAAGTCTTGAAGAGTTGAAGTGCCTAAAGGTGAAGCGCAGAAATTTGAGGTAATCAAAGGAAGATCAAGGGTTAAGATCCATTCAGGAGAAGTCAAAATCTTTCATGTCATTAGATCTCGGAGAAGTAACGCACTAGTTAGTCATGAGGAATTATCGAAATTTCGCAACCAGAATATTTTGAAGAAGCAGAGTGAAATATGCGAAACCCCGAAACACGAAATCCTGAAATCATCGAGACCATCCATCGAAAGAGGACATGTGGCAAGAGATCATCATTTTTCTGACTTGCAAAGTGGAAAGGTCAAAGGTCGGATTCGTGAAATGCTAAATCGTGATGTAATCTGAGTCATTGATCGAGGAGAGATATGGACTGTTGATTGTCTAGGGATAATTTCAGGATATCGGGGATCGGGAGCAAGGAAGTGAGCGACCATCCAACTTCGTGAAATGTGAAGTCCCGCTACATGAAGGGAATATCTGGACCATTAGATCCAGAGGAGCGCGAACCATCAGATTTGGGCGCTCCGAAAATATCGGCATTTCGAAAGTCGGGAATGTGGAGGAAGTGTTAACCTCGAAGTTGCAAGTCACGAAATTTCGATTTGCGAAAGAAGAGTTTGGATCGTTGGATCCAGAGAGGATACGTGTCAACGGGTCAAGAGATCCAGAAGGAGGCGGAAGTTGAAGTGTTGAAACAACTGAAGCCTCGAGAGCCGAAGAGTTGAAATTCATCAATCTGCGAGGGGATACTTGTCACCAGATCGTGAGCTCCAGATAAAATTACACTGGAGTTTCAGTTTGAGAATTGAAATAGCTGAAGCCCGAACAACTGGAGCGAACGCTAGTCGTTGATCTAGGTCGGACAGGTGTCACCAAATCATGGACTCTGGAAGGATTCATTCCGGAGACTCGTGGCTATTGATATTTGAAACCGTTGAAAGCCGGAGTCTAGGAAACGACGAGGGTCGTCAATGTGAAGGAGGACACGTGGTGCCAAATATGGAACTCTGAGAGATATCCAATCAGCAGGGATGAGAGATTGAGATTTGAGATCTCAGAAGTCCGGAGAGCCGGAACAGATCTGAGTCGTCAGATCACCCGAAGTGAATATGAACCAGTAGATCTGGAGGGGAGACATGGCGAAGATCTGTGGACTCCGGGAAAGGACCCGAAGTAATTCTAGGCCATCCAATTTAAGAGGAAACGTGGCAAGATTTCACGTATTTAAGGAGAATGAAAAAGGACTTGAGATTTGAGATCCCCGAAGGCCGGATCCGCGGAGGAGATCCTAGTCGTGGATTCAAGGGGGACAGGTGGAAATAGATCTCCCACTCTGGGAGATTGGTATGCAGAGGAGAGTGGAGTTGAGAGTTGAAACTCCCAGAGACTGGAAAGGCGGAGTCAACGATAGTCGTTGATTCAGAGGAGAGTTAATTGTCGATAGATCGTGGCAATCTAGGTAGACGCATGGAAAAGGAAAGAAGGGCGGAATGGAGTTTGATAGTAGTTGTTGATCGGAAGCAGCGTCGAGAGGCATGAGATCGACGAACAGGGAGGATTGCGGAGCTGGAACTTACGCAGAGGATATTCTTCCTTGAGCGAACTGCAATTTCAACCACTATTTTGGCGACGAGGTACGTGTCAGCTGGAGGAGGATTGCAGAGCAAAAAGCGGGTTGGTTGAAACCACTCTTTTTCGCGCCCGCAATCATGCATTAGCACAAGGGCATAACCCAAGGACATATGAATGAAGGTGCTAGTGAAGAAGAGCTAGCGCCCGTGAACTGAGAAGCGCCCAGAGTGCGCAGAGACAGAAGGTTAAGTCTGTGATAGATGTATTGAACCTTAATTTTTAAGTAAGCAATTTATGTTTTAAAATCAACTTTGTTTAGTCCTGTATGATATGGGCACTGTCTATGCTTAAATATTTTTATAATGGTAGTTAATTGTGTCAATAACTGGAAACATAAACCTTGAAAAAGTTAATAGTGTTGACAACTACCTACTTATAATAACAACAGGTCTTTCGAGATAAGTTGTTCGAAGAGAAAGAGATTTAATGTCCCTAAGAATTTTTTTATTTTTTTTTTGGTAAATTTGGGGAACATTACACATATGTTTGAGAGAACACACAATTCCCTCTTGACTCCTTCAGGGTTGCAAGCACGATGATTAATTTGTAAAGTAACTACAGTCATATGTTGGTGTGTCTAAATAATTTGCTTTGGTGTTATATATATATATATATATATATATATATATATATTTGAAAACTTGGGCCTGTTGCCAATTATAACCCAAGTCTAGCAAGTAAAAAAACACTTTTGATGTTATTAATTTTTCTCATATTTACCAAGAATTTAACTCAAAAGCAGATAAATTTTCTAAAGAAGCTTTGCTTTTGCAGGAGGGTACCTTAACTAAACATGAATTCGAAGGAGGAACTCTCCTTTCAGAATAAGAAAATACTTTGTATTAATTCACATTGCAAATAATTCGATTTTTTTATTGGGAAAAACACACACATAAATATTCCATTCATTGCATTGGGCAGGTGCATGTCATGAAAATTGTTGTATTTGCAATGTAAAGAAGAGCTATAAAATTCATTGTTCATTCCCTTCACTCAACATGAATTAAATTGGTTTTCCACTCATTGGAAATCAATCAATAATAGTACCTATAAAACATAGACCTAACTTGGAATTACATATATGCAATACACAGAGTTTGGACTTTGTTGGTAGTGTTGGAGTGCTTTGTGGGCACCTTCAATTAGCATATTTTATTACTCAAGAGGAATTTTATATAAATATCTCCAATGTGAAAGGATATGGTCGACTGAATGTTGGAGAAACGGACCTTTCAATAAATTGGCAATGCAAACAAACCAACGAAGCCTTGAAGCCTTGAATTTAGCTTGAAGGTGACTACAAATTCATGCAATAACACAGAGTTTGATCTATTGCCAACATTTAAGGCAGAGTCCACTTGAATCGATTGATAAGCTTTGGTTTGGCCACCACAATTGAGACAAATCCAACTTTCAATCCATCAGAAATAGAGTCTTTGGCCTCTGGATAATTAATAGAGAGAGGCTTGAATCCATCTTGAATTACAAATATATTACATAGAACAAATTTTAATTTCACATAGATCCATGCCAGTGAGATGCGTGGGCTATAATTCCCATGTTTACGGATTATCAATATAATCTCATTTATTATGGTAACATACTAGCTTAATATATGTGATTATAAATATGAGTTTGTCATATTGCATATAGTTAAACTATTGTAGTCATGAGCCCACTATGAAAGAACTAAAGTATGTCATAAAGAAAGGTTACAAAATAATGGTGGAAGATTTGCATCCCATGCCCAATATAATCAATTGTAAGTTATGTGTTTATTTTTTAACTTACATATTGTTGAAATTATTCACTCAATAATGGAAACAAATTATATTCTTCCATAATAATGATGATGAGGGTGACTCGGATGAATTAGAGGGTATTGACCATTATTTAACTTACTTGTCTTTTATTACATCTTTAAATGTTAGCAAGTTGTTTTTTTTTGTTTTTATATAATGAACTCATGTTCTTTTATTACGTGTTTATAAAATGAGGATGAAAATGGTTATGAAGAGGGCATTGCTAACAATTCAATCAACTTTCGATGTCAAATTCTTTTATTTTCCTTGTACATATTTTTTCTTTCCATGTTGTATATGAAGTTGGAATTTTCTTGGTGTGGCAGTGTACTACTTATTTACATGCATACAAAATTTACATGGTTATTTTACGATTTTCATTAAAATCTCACAATCATGTTTATATATGAATTAGAGGGTATTGACCATTGTTTAACTTACATGTCTTTTATTACATCTTTAAATGCTAGCAAGTTGTTTTTTTTTTGTTTTTATATAATGAACTAATGTTCTTTTATTACGTGTTTATAAAATGAGGATGAAAATTGTTCAGCAGATGAAGAGGGAAATGTTGACAATTCAATCAACTTTCGATGTCAAATTCTTTTATTTTCCTTGTACATATTTTTTCTTTCCATGTTGTATATGAAGTTGGAATTTCCTTGGTGTGGCAATGTACTTATTTACATGCATAAAAAAAATTACATGGTTATTTTACGATTTTAATTAAAATCTCACAATCATGTTTATATATACATGGTTTTTTGCTTCCATAGTGTGAAATTGATTGAATGTTAGTGTATTCAAATTTCATAATTGCTTTTATGGATATATGTATTTTTGCTCTAATCATGGTGTGGAGTCAATTGAATGTTAGCATGGTAGTGCATTTATATAAACATTCATTTTTCTCTTAGGATAAGTATGTTGAGAAATAAAGTTATACTAGTCATCGATTTGATTGATATTTGAATATTATAAAAGGTAATTACAAAAACAATTATAATATTTATTTTTTTAAAATTTAGCTACGCATATATTAATTAGTATAGAAAAAAGTACATCTTGCCAGCCTATTCGTGAAACCTCTAAAGATTCTTCCTATATTGGTCTTTAATAATAACATATTTGATCACAACATTAATATATCTATCTAGCCTATGTGATTTGGATATAATAGTAGGAAGATAATAAAAATTGTTTTTCTTTTATTTTCTGCATTCCACATTCAAAATAATAGTAAGAAGATCATAAAAGATATTTTTATTTTATTTTCTACATTTATGCATTCTACATGCAGAATGGGAAATGCGAAGAGTTTTGTTTCCCTTTCTCCCCATGGTTGAGTTCTCATATTTTATCTATAATGGAGGGATTGAGAGTTCACACAATTCACCAATACAGATTCTTAATGCGGAATAAAATTGCTCTATTTTTTAGATTGGATTTTGTATCTTACTTCGTTGATTGTGTTGCCAAAGCCAATGCTCGTCAATTGATTTAGGTGAATTGCATTTTAATTTGTCTTCAAGACTTCACTAATATGTTGCATTGACAAATTAATGGAAACCTTGTTTACTGTAGTTCTAACACAAATTAAAACAACTAATAACAAGATGCAAACTATAATCCAAACCCAATAAGTAATAAAGATGTTTGGCTATAGGCTCAATTGCTCACCACTCTTTGAATTAAGAGTGTCGAGCATCCATTTCAGTGTGTCAATGAGTGGGAAAACGTGGTGGGTAATGCACATATAACCTTTTTACTTGTCAATCGACATTCTAGTTATGGGCTCGTTTCATTGTTGGTGTGTGTAATCTCTCACTCACCCTCTACGTTGGGTTTATTTGCAATATTGTTTACCACTACAGTGAACACACATATATTTGCAAATTCGTTCCCCACAAATACAACACAATTTGCCTCTAACTATGCCATCGCAAGTTATAACCCAATAGCTCACCTTAAGCTCATTAATGTGGTGACCCCTAGCCATACATTTGAATAAGAACACACAATGTCGTTTTGACTCCTTTAGGGTTGCAAGCACGATGATCAATTTGCAAAGTGCATACAACCATACATTTCTTTTGGTGTTATATATATATATATATATATATATATATATATATATATATATACCTGGCCCTATTAACAATTATAACCGAAGTTCAATCAATAAAAATATCTTTTGATGTTAATACTTTTTCTCATATTTATTGAGAATTTAACTCAAAAGCGGATAACTATTTAAAGAAGATTTGTTTTTGCAGGAGGGTTGATCCAGATTTATGAGCGGAACAAAATGAAACACAGATCTATAACATTAAAACAAAGATACAATGAAACTCAACTTCTATTCAATAAAGAAATCTATTGAAATTGTAAAATGCAGAATGAAACAATATTGCTCGAATGGTGGTAGCTAATCTCTGAGAAGAGATGTGGAGGCTACGTGCATTCGCCCGAGCACATTACAATGAGGCCTCTATTCCCTTTTAGCATCAAGAAGTAATTAAAAAATCCTAGACATCCAAAAACCTAACCCTAGAAGATGAAGCACCAAAAGTCATGTGGGCCCCAATGGGGTAAGTTGGTACATCAACTTCTCGGGGTCGTAACTTGTGTATATGATCTTCGTTTTAGGTGCACGATATCCCATTGGAAAGGTTTATCCGAGGACTACACATTTTTCCATCACACTCTAACAAAATTAACAAAATGACTATGGCGGGCCCAAAAAATGTTGTTTATGGCCTAAAAACGACCTTGGAAGTTTAGGACCCAAAAAGCTAGAAACAAATTGCCAAGATGAAAATTGTGTGTGAGCCAGTTGGAAGAGGTAGGTTGCCACCGATATCCACCTGGATCAATCCTTCACCCTTAGGAAGCAATGTTCTCCATTGCATTGAGTTCCCCCATTATATGAGGAAATTTCTACAGAATTTGGCCCCGGTGAGCCACTTGCCTTGGTGCATGAGTTGCTCCGCTTTGAAAACGTGATAAATATGAAGCTTTTGTTGATGAGTTCCCTTGACCCGTGTGTCCATGATATGATCAGTGGATTCCTATTCCATGCAATCAAGGTTGAGCTATGTCGGTGTCAACTTTTCTATTATCTCTAAGGTGTCCAATAATGGTGGAAAGTATGGCCGAAGGAGGTCCACATTAAACATTGGGTGAAAGCCAAGGAAGGGGGGAATGTTGAGCTCAAAAGAATTTTCACCCACAACCTTGTTGATGGTGTAAGTTCCATAGTGTGGCACCCTATGTTGATCATAGTGTTGCTTGTACTTGGCATTGGACTTCTGCAAAATATCTTGAACCTGTTGGAAAATGTGTTGGATTTGTTCAATGAACCGGGTGCTTTTTCAGCTTCGGTTTGAGCATGGGACAATTATGCATGTTTTGATGTAAGGGGTAGTGCAACATCCATGGGACCCAATGGTTGAAATACCAACCCCACCTGAAAGGGGTTGTGGTCGATTGAGCTATGTATGGCTCTGTTGTAACTGTGTTGAACATAGGGAAGACTCTCATCCCATGTGCGTGGGTGCTTGGAATTGTACATGCGCAAGATATGCACAATCATCTTGTTGAAGACCTCAGTTTGGCCATCCATTTAGGGGTGAAAGGCAGTGGATTTGTTGATCTTGGTTTCCAGTCGTGACTAGAGGCTTGACCATAATGTTCTAAGGAACTAACTGTCCCGATCTGAGACAATGGTTTTTGGTATCCCAAAATGTACCCACACTCGTTTGAAGAAGATCTTGGCAGTGGCCTCCACTATCATTCTCTTCTTACAGGTGGTCAGAATCTCCATCTTGGAAAATCAATCAAGAACCACAAAAACACAGTCATTTCCTTTCTTGGTTGACAGAAGGCCCGACATGTAGTCCATCGAGATGGATTCCCAGGGCCTATCGGGAGTGGGCAGAGGGGTGTAAATGCCTTGTTTCTTAATGGTCGGTTTGGCAATGGAACAAGTTGTGCAGGACTTGATATAATTGTTGACATCATATCGAAGTTTTGGCCAATATAAATGTTGTTGTAGCATTGTCACATTTTTCTATGCCAAAGTGTCCTACCACCCTACTGTAGTGAGCTTCCCAAATCAGTTTTGCTCACTCGCTTGATGGGACACAAAGATGGCCAATACGGAACAACAACCTGTCCTGAAGATGGAAATCAGTGATAGTTATGTTTGTGCCCAACAAATGGTATAAGTGGCGAAGTCAAGATCTCTCTCATAGATTTGGGGCCATTCAGAGGTCTCATGCCACAGGAGTGTAGCACTGTGGTTAGTTCTGCAACTGGAGGTCGAATGAGGCATTCAACAATGCGGTTAGTGCTCCCTGTCTTATACTTGATGTTGAGATGGAATTGTTGCAAGTATGTGGACCATTTCTGATGGTGATCATTCTGCAATTTGTCTTGTGTCTGCATGAACTGCAGAGGCTTCTGATCAATGTGGATGATTGTTTCCTTCCCGAGAATGTAATGCCTCCATTGGAGGTAGGCTTGTACAATGGAGTACATTTCTTTGTCGTAAGTGGGGTACTTACGGATAGTATATGATAGTGTCTCAGTATGAGAGGCCACGAGATGTTTGTGTTGAGTGATAATTCGCCCACAACATAGTTTGAAGCATATGTCTTTATCTCAAAAGGTTGTTGCAAGTCAAGTAATGAGAGCACCGGGGTTGAGCACAAGCGCTACTTCAAATCATCGAATGCTTTATGTTGTCACTGACCCCACACAAACTTTTCCTTGCCACCACCCCTGGTCATTTGGCTAAGGGCCCATGCAATGTGGGAGAATCCCAACATGAACCTGTTATCGAAATTAGCAAGGCCTAAGAAGCTTCGAAGCTCAGTGAGTGTGGTCGGGGATGGCCAGTCACAAATGACCTGGATCTTGGCTGGATCGACATGCACCTAATGCTCATCAACAATGTAGCCTATGTATTGAACCTTGTTCAAGATGAAGGAGCATTTTTTCAAATTTGCATATAGCTTGTGTTGTCGCAGAGTGTGGAAAACTTGTTGAATATGCTGCAAGTGCTCCACCCAACTCTTGTTGAAGATGAGGATGTCATCCAAATACACCACCACAAAAGAATTGGTGAAAGGCCGCAAGATATCATCCATCATGCTCATGAAATTTGTTGGGGAATTAGTCAATCCAAAGGGCATGACCATCCATTCAAAAAGACCTTCGTTGGACTTGAAGGCAATCTCCATACATCGGTCTGCTCTATTGGGACCTGGTAGTAGCTGGATTTCAGATCAATCTTAGTGAAGTATTTGGCCCCCTTAAGTTTTTCAAGGAGATTGTCAATTCAAGGAATTGGATATCAATTCTTGGCTATGATTTTTTTTAGGGCCCGGTAATCAATGTAGAGTCGCTAGGTCTCGTCTTTCTTCTGCACAAACATGATTGGGCTTCCATAAAGTGATGATATTGGTCGTATGTGCCCCTTTTCGAGAAGCTCTTGGATCTGGCACTTGATTTCCTCATTTTATTACAGAGAGCAGCGATAGATTGCCCCATTGGGTAGCAGTGCACTGGGGGTCAGATCGATTGAAAACTTGACCTGACAGCGCAAAGGTATCCCAATGAGTGAGGAGAAGACATCTTTCTATTATTCCACAAACTTATCCACTTGCTTCTACTGCATGGATAGACCTACTGTAGAGGCCATGGATGTGGTTGCAACCTTCTGCTCACTTTGAGCACGAATCATGAAGAATACAAACTTCTTGGTCTGAGATTGCTTGACAGATATCAATGAAATGGCAGTAGGTGGGACTACCTCAAGTATCTTGTACAATTTCCTATCCAAAGTAACAATAAAACCACGAGGCCTAGACTCATATACAACATGACATTTCCATAAATAAGGTTGGCCCAAAAGAACATCATAAAATTCAAGGGGGGTGACATCACACAATACCTCATCTTTGAAGGGCTTGATGTTGTAGGGCAGGTAACAGTGTTGGTTGACGCGAAGATCACTCCCTTAGCGAAGCCATCCAATGTTGTATAGTTGTGGGTGCGGTGTTGTCGACATAGCCAACTGCTTGAAAGCCTCTGCTGAGATGAGGTTCTTCTGGATATTGTTATCAAATATAAAGTGTAGTGGAATACCCTTCACCAACATCTGTAAATGAAAGAGGCACTCACCTTCCTCTGGTTCATCAGGTTGGCTCTTGGTGGTAGCGATGGTGGAACTGGGTTCTGTGTCAATGGTTCATCTCCATTTTTCTAGTTCTGACTCAAAGTTGGAACCCACATCTGATTCAGAGGCTTTCACCTTGGCCACCAATGATTTCTTTGAGCGACATTCGATAGTGTTATGCTAGGGGATCTTATGGAACTCGCACCACTTCCCAATGTCTTTCTTTGTCTTCCCATTGTCCTTCTTTGTTTGCGGCTTAGAATGGTTGTCCTGAGGTTGTCCATCCTTTCTYTGTCCTTTGTTCTACTGGTTGGGGTTTCCTTTTCCCTGCTTTTGTTGTGAGGGGTTCACAGACCCAAACTATCGCGTATTTTGTTTAAGGTTCTGCTTGATTTTGACAACATATCGATAGGTTGTGCCCAAGAATGAGATGTCCAGAAAATCCATTTAGGTATGGATGTATCTATGCAGACTATTGTGGTACTTGAGCACCAAATATCTCTCAGATTCTTTGATACCCAGCTTGGTGTGCAATGTATGGAAGACATTAATGAACTCTGGCACTATTTGGTCCCTTTCTTGCCGCAATGTGGTCCATCTTATATATAATTCATCATAACTTCCAACAGGTTAGTATTGTTCCTTAATAGCATCCCTGAAACAACCCCAAGTGGGTGTGACTGCAAATAATGGAGATTCCTCTATTGTCTTTTTCTCACAGAAAGTCTCCCACCAATATTTGACATGGGGGACGACCTTAAGGAGCCACTGATATCCACATGGATCAAGGGTACCTTAACTAAAAATGAATCCAAAGGAGGCACTCTTCTTTTAGCTTTAGAAAAAACTTTATATTAATTCACATTGCAAATAGTTCAATTTTGTTATTAGGAAACACACACACACACACCCACATATTCCATTCATTGCATTGGTCAGGTACATGTTATGAAAATTGTTGCATTTCCACAATAAAGAAGAACCACAAAGCACATTGTTCATCCCATTTCATTCCTTTCACACAACATGAATTTAATTGTTTTTCCATTGATTAGCATTCAATTGACAATAATATCTATAAAATATAGACTTAACTAGGCATTACAGATATGAAATTAATAGAGCTTGGACTTTGTTAGTAGTGTTTACAGAGGTTTCACCTTGTTTATCAATATCTTATCATGTTCATTAATAAAGGAGGTTTTTAAATTGTGAAAAATAGAGTCAATATATTGTAGGTATTGGGGGGGATGTCAGTAAAGGGGGATTTATAGGTATTGGGGGTGTTAGCATTGAGAGCCACCCTCAAACTGCTATAAGATAAGACCAGTACCCATCAAATAGATTTGTAATGGTAAATGTAACAAGAAGTGTGTTTTTGAAAGGTGAGAGGGAGCTAATAACAATTGGTCATCAATGAACAATGATGCCTACATCAAACCATGTTCCCACAGAGAAAGTCTAATCCAAATCTGAACAGCAACAAGATAAAATTTTCAAAGAAGAATGAGGAAGAAACATAAAGAGAATAGTGCAGGTGTACATATGGTCCAACTGACTAATCCTTAAAGAAAATTCCAGAAATAAAGATCCTCCTACTTTAGGAATTAAAAGAAGTTTATGATGATGCTTTCACACAGTCAAATCCTTTGCTGCATAAAAACAATAGCATGAATCCTTCACACATAACCATAAAATAGAAGGAAAAGGAAATAACTATGTTCCATATTAGTAATACCAACATCAATTGAAATACATGCTCTTCAGCGAGGTATACAGAGATGAAAAAACAAAACAGTTCCTTTCCTATTACTCTGCCCCCTCCCTTAGCTCTTTCTAACCCTACTCTACTCATGTACCATAAAATATATATCACTATAGGTCCTTTCCAGCTCACCAATTCGAACTCCAACCCCTTTCCCAAAAGATAAATAGTTACAAACAGAGAATGGCATGTTTTCACTGATTTCCTTCTTTTCAGGAGGCAAAACTCTGAAAACTAGGCTTCAAAATGCCACTTGTAATTCTCAAACTATAAACATTGTGTAAAATATGAAAAAAAAAATTGTATATAAGCTCGTTCTAAAGAAAAACCTCTCTCAGTTTCTTGAAATTCATCTCCAACTGGCCATAATACGTGTCGCAAAAACATGTCTCAAACAGGAAATCATGAAAACTAGAAAAAATAGGGATCAAAGATTCCTTTGAATCTCCCAATCCATGACACATGTGTGAAAAATGAAATATGTTAATTTTCTTGGATTCATGATTGACAATAACCTCCTTTGGATTTTGAAAATTCATCCTGGTTCCCCCGGAAATCCTCCTGGAAGTCAACGGGTCAAAAATACCAGTTCAACAGTCTTAGAACAGAGTTTCTGCAGCACATTTTGTAGCGCATTTCATAGTGCATTTTGTAGTGCCTATCTAAATTCACAGTGCCTGAGCCAGTTCGTAGCACCAAAGGAAAATCAATTAGCCAAACCCTTCCTGACCTCCAAACAAGACAAAAGATCTCATGGAGTACCTGATGACCTTGAGTTTGATGCTGGTAATTTTGAATTTGCACTAGGATGCTTGCAACCTATCCAACCCACAACCCTCTTTCTTAACTAGTTTGCAGCACCAACTAAAATATAGATTCCACACTAGAATAGATTTATAGTGAAAAAGGCGAGACTTTGAGTACAACCTGGATGTATGACATGTCAAGGAAATGATATAAAAAACCAAAGGTATGACTCATGAGCCTCTTTACCTGCCATGATAACAATATCATAGCTCTAATTTTATACCAAGGATATACATAGCCTTATTCATTATGAAACCAAATCTAACTTATTATTACAACCTAAAGACTCAACACCTATGTCCTATAAACCTTATGACTCAAAGAAAAACACTAAGGTGAATTTTTTTGACCCATACAATCTTATGTGTTAACAAGGGGGTATAAAAAGGGGTATCTACTAAAAATATGGGTTTCTTTTATTGGAAAGATCTATCGGGAGGGGGATTCAACAAAAATATTTTTGGAGGTATTTATCAGTATCTAGTGAAATTAGTGCTATTCTTTAATATCCCACGAACGTAGGTGCTATGTCATAGGTTCAATGAGTGAATACCCTGTGGTAGTGTTAGAGTGCTCTGTGGGCACCTTTAATTAACAGATTTCATTACTGAAGAGGAAGTATACATATATCTCTACATTGTGAAAGGATATGGCCAATTGAATGTTGGAGAAATGAATCTTCCAATAAATTGGCGATGCAAACAAACCAGTGAAGGCTTGAAGCATTGAACTTAGTTTGAAGGTGACTCCACCTTCATGTAATAACACATATGATGATCTACTACTGGTAATTAAGATATAGTCCACTCTAATAGATTGATAAGTTTTGCTTTGTCCACCACAACTAAGGTAAATCCAACATTGAATCCATAAAAAATAGTCTTTGGCATGTTGATAATTAATAGAGAGAGAGAGACTTGAATCCATCTTGTATTGTAGAGAGATTATATTAAATAAATTTAATTTCCACAGAGATGTAATAGTCCCAAGCCAAGATTCCAGGAACATTGCATTTTTATTGATTTTTAGGTGTTTTTTGGTTGTGGCATTTCGTCAAACACTTCGCAGATTTATGTCTCATGAGTTGTGCTAGGGTTATAATGATGGCTCTTTATGTGTTTTACAGCAAGTAAATATAGAAATGAATCCAACAACATGTACACAACAAGATCCAGTAGAAACAACTCAAGTAAATAACACAAATACCTCAGATCTGATTTTATTAATAATAATAGCTAACCTCATACAAAATGGGACAGATCTAGAATACATAAAGTGTATGGCTGATATAGCCTCCAAGATACAAGATAGACGAAGATTCAGGCTTCCATAAGCCTCTCCGAGCTAAAGACCAAGTAACATTGCAATCCAATGGATACCCTCTGCTATATGTGATGCTCTCTCTCTCATAATGTGCAAGTTATGGATGGAATAGATCAAGGGAAGTAAGGACTCCTCTTTGATGGTCTCAATGCACTGCAAAAATCCATGAGAAGGTATATCTCATTATGGCAAGAAGGTATGAGAAGTCTCGGAGCAATAGATCAACTGGGGGACCCCCAAACCATAGTGTCTCCAATGACAGATGTGCCCTCCTAGCTGAAACAATCCAATAATTCGGCCTTCAAGAATATAGCTGCAAAATACCCTAAGGAAGATGCCAAATTGTAAATCAGGCCAAGAGAAACCACCTGTGAAAGTCTCAGGTTGAAAGAAAAAGAACTGACCCACCAAAAGACTGAATCCTCAATCTGTAGTGCACCCTCCTCTTCTCCAGCCAGTGCCAAGCTCCAATAAATAATCCGACAGAGAAAAACCCTCTGAAAGAGGCTAAAGAAGGCACCCTAGGCCATACTAAGAATACTCAGAAGCTCCTTTTCCTAAAATCCTCCTCCTCTTTCCAGATCAAGCTACTCCTCTCAAGATGGTGTGCCCTCCTCCTAGAAACCCCCTGTAGTTGTGCACCCGTTCTCTTTTGTACCTGTAGTTGATGTAGAATCCACCTATGACTAAATAGATCTGATGTAGAATGGTGAGGGAGGAATATTTCACCTCTGTGACCAAGCTTGGATCGGGTTGGGTGGGATCTTTCACCATCGAGATGATCTCTAGGGTTTGTTAAGTCAAAACCCTCAAAACCACCAAGTGCATGGGCTCACTCGCAAGAAGCCAGATATCAAACTGATAAACAACATAATGAGAGAACAGAGGCTCCTATCTCTCTTTTATTCTCCCTGTTCACCTTGTCTCTCCAAGTGACTTTTACTTTATTTTATTGTTAATTAATCAAATCACTTTAATTAATTAATTAATCATTTTACCTCTAAAAAGTGATTTATCCCTCCTCATGGATTCTCTGGCCACTGAAAGTCATTTCTCATCATCCTATCATGTAGTTTTATTCCTCCCGATTTCGATGAGCTATTACACTAAGAGGTTCCTCCAAGTATTATTCCCAATATGACCTTCTTAGTGAATTTAATTAACATATAGTCCATAATAACTCAAAATTACGGAAATCGTCGGAATGCAACAGAACCAAAGCCAAGTTGTATGGAATGGATCATGATGATGAAATAAGATGAGCAATGCAAGTCGGGCCCAAGAAAAACTCTCAATAGATATCATACTTGTTATCACCCCCATCTGGCTACTTTGGTTAGCATAACACTCTATAATATAATGATGTCCCAAAGTGGGGACATTACAGTCCTCCCTACTAGAATATTGCGTGTCCTCAAGAAATAACTGAATCAATCTGTTAGCACTAGAAGTCACCTTCAGATTGCATTGAAGGTAAGCCCAGTACCCATCATTTTATATGTCACAGGTGATTGAGTTTTGAGTGATCAAATGGAGAAAACCCAATAATAATAGCGTTCTAACTCAGAAATTTGGACTAGCATGCATAAGCAATTGAAGTCTGGAATCAACTTCAGTCAATAAGTTGGAGTAAGCGTGAGCAGGAGGAAGATTTAGTGAGAAAGGTGTAGAGGTCCGCTATGAACATCAGATTTTCTAGCAGCCTAAGGAGGAAAAACTTAAACACAAGGTCCTCTTGGATTCAAATTTCAAGGAAGCTGAAAGAAATCATAACAGTATTATAATCAAACATTTATCATAATACAGTTATAATAATCCATGTGAATCAATCAAACATGAACTCTCTCAGTATCAGAGGAAAATAAGATGGAGTAAGAAAGACGACTTAGATTAACCAAGATGTCTCAAAAACAAATACATAACCAGAGAACCAGTTGTTCTCAATCAAAATATTACAATATCAGGGAGCTTAGCTCAACCATTCGACCTTAACAAAATATCGAAACTGAGTATATATACTCAAAACTGTTGCAGCTACCAGAAGTGTGATCGGGTCCCTGCATTCAAAGCTTCCAGCCAACGCCCTCTCTGTCAGAATGTGCAGGCCTTCTCATGTCAGATACAAGACAGGCGCAGTTATGTGTTTTACAGGAAAATCCATCCAGGAGGAAGCTTCAGGTGGACAATCCGCCTCCATGGCTGCTCTCCGCAACGCTTTCCATTTATGGGGTGAGACAAGGTCTCAATTTTCGCCCATATCTTCAATAACTTCCTTCTTTGGGATGAGGACGAGGCCTGACACCCGTGAATGCTTCCAGGCAGTGCCCACGACTTCGTCAAGTCAATCCTGATGCCTCGAGGCTCTGAAAATCTTCCCCTGTGACCAATACGGGCACTGTAGGTGCTAATCTCCTTCTTCATCAGCCCTTCATGCTTGTGACCTCGGGATATGACCCGGCGCTTATCCCATATGACGCTTCAGTATTTCTCCCTTTGGATATTTTCACAACACCAGACCACAAGATTCTCGATGCCTGCTTTGACGAAATATTTAAGCAATGGGTGCTAGTTTCTTTTCCCAAGCACGCCCCCATATGACCTTGCGCTATGACCCAGGGCTCCACCTCTTAGCACTTCGAAACTTTGAGCTTCGGCAACTTCGGCCACTTCAGCAGTTTGGGCTTTACGCATCTCTCATTTCAAATTTCTCGAAGTGAGTTTCTCTACAACTCGGATCTAGTGCCACGCGTCCCTGAGGATCAGATGGCTCCTGCTCACTTCGAATTTCAGGACTTCGGACCTTTGACAAACAACTTTAACAATATTTCAAACTCTCGATTCCCGCGATAATTTTCCACCGTCGATCTCTCCCGATGAGATCTACGGTCTAGATTTAACCTTTTCTCAACCTTAGGACTTCAGACTTTTTGCTATGGCGCTATACTTCATGCACTTTCAGATTCTGAACACCTGCAAACCGCTGATATGAACTCCACATCGAATCTTAGCCGTTGGAAGTTGAACTCACCTGTTTGCTTCATTCGAGTTTGTAATGGGTCGCTCTGAAAGGTGTGCTTTGAAATCGAGACCGATACTCGCGCAAGAAAAGGATTGGGTCACCCTGCAGCCCTTAGACATCTTTATGTGATAACATTTGGATCCACAAGGGATGGCATGCTCCCTGCGACCTGCCAAGAACGTGTAGTTCCAGTGCCTTAGCTGTTGGGTTATGGAGTCTAGCTCAAAACTTTCA